>PVKZ01000704.1:0-434558 GCA_004027375.1 Macroglossus sobrinus | reverse complement strand
TCAATAACAATAATAGTTAACACTTATTGAACACTTATTCTGTGCCAGGTACTATTCAAAGCATTTTATATATTCTCATTTAGATAAGATATAGGAAGAAATAAAAGGAAGCTGAATGAATTTAAATAAAAATAAAATTGAAATTTAAATTGTAATGGGAGAATTTGAACTCAGAAACACCAAAGGGCTGATTTTATATTTGGGAAAAATCTAATCCTTCCTATAGAAGAGAATTTCTTTTAAAATACATAGGAAAAATGCAAAACTATGATAATTCTTAAACATTTTTGACATCAAAATATATGAAGAAAATGCTAATGAAAACATAAGGAGAAAATGACAAAAAGGCAGAAGATGATGGTCTACATTATTTTTGCATTTGCCAGGCCAAGAGATAAAAGTAAATAAGTATGCTAATTAGAGATTTTCTATCAGGGTGATCACTTTATAATTATATAAGTGTCTAATCACCATGTTGTATGATATTGTTTGTTAACTAACTGAAAAATATATTTGAAGAAAAAAAAAACTCAACTTCCCCCAAAAAGGTTTATTTAATAAACATGTACCAAAATTTACATCCTACAAAGAATATTCAAGTTCTAATAAAGCATATTTCAAAAAAAAACATATATATTAGACCATAAAGAAGGTTCCAAATTATTCCCCCAAATTAGAAATTGAATAGATCATATCCTCTACCTTCAGGCAATATTTTTTTACTTTAAAGGAAACAATATTAAACGTTAATAACAAATACATATTTTATAAATCTAGTTGAAAATGTATTACAAATTTTAGAGAGAAAAAATTAATACTGTAAAATTTAGAAATCAACGATAAAAATATTAATATAGGAATGTGTAGCCAAAGCTGAGGTAAATTCTTATCATTAAATGCTTTTATTCTTAACAGAACAAAATAAAGTAAATACTAAGGAGTTAGATAAAAAAAAATAATAAACAAACAATAGGAAGCAGGAAGTAAAAATTAAAGTAAAATAAAAATGATTTTGTTTAAAAGTAAGATTTTTTTTTAAACTTCAAGGAAAGTGATAAATTGTATAATGAACTATTATTATACAATAGTTAGAGAAAGACACTTCCCCCATTTATTTTAAGAGTTTAAATATGAAACTAAAATCTGAATAGAACAAGTTAATTTAAATGATATATTAGCGATTTGAATTCTATATACATATATTAAAATAATGATTGTGATTTACTTCAGAAGTATAAAAATAATTTAATAGTAAGAAGCTATTAATAAAAATTGCCCATATCAATAGGTCAAAAGAGAAACATGATTCGATAAAACATGTATCTATATCTGTTCAGTAACTTGGGATTTGAATCCAGACTTCCTCCATAGACAAAACTATCTGTCTAAAACTTATAACTCACCTTATAGTAATGTCGATTGAAATGACAGAGATATTCCCACTGAATTCACTAATAAGATGGGATATGTCCTATCACATTTATTTAGAAAGTGATCTAGGGAGAAAATATTTGCAAAAGGCGTATTTGATAAAGGTCTTATCCAAAATATACAAAGAACCCTTAAAATTCAACAATAAGAAAACGAACTATTCAATTTTAAAATGGGCACAAGACCTGAACAGATACCTCACCAAAGACGATATACAGATGGTAAATAAGCATATGAAAAGATGCTCACCATCATGCATTACTATATAACAACAAGATGTTAGTACATACTTAGTAGGATGTCTAAACTCCACAACACTGGCAATACCACATGCCTGTGAGGAACACTCATTCATTGCCGATGAGAATGCTAAATGGTACAGCCACTCTGGAGGACAGTTGGCAGTTTCGTACAAAACTAAACATATTCTTACTATACAATCCAGCAATCACACTGCTTGGTATTTACCCAAAGGAGTTGAGAACTTATGTTCACACATAAGTTTATAATAGAAATTTATAGCAGCTTTATTTATAATTGTTCAAACTTGGAATCAGCCAAGATATTCTTCAATAGCTGAATGGATAAACTGTGGCACATGCAGACAATGGAATATTATTCAGTGCTATAAAGAAATGAGCTATCAAGCCACAAGGAGACATGGAGGAAACTTTAAGGCACCCAGGTGAAAGGAGCCAATCTGCAAAGGCTATGGTTGTGGCATGATTCTACCTACATGACACTTTGGAAAAGGGAAAACTATAGAGACTGGAAAAAGATCAGTGGATGCCAGGGGCTCAGGGGAAGGAGTGATAAATGAATAGGTGAAACACAGGGAAATTTTAAGGCAGGGATACTGTGCTGTACGATACCATAATGTTGGTTACAAGTCATTACACCTTAGTCAAAACCTGTAAATATAAGCACAAAGAGAGAACTCTATTGTAAAATATAGACATCAATAGAACTAAACGATCCTAATCAAGGTCACATGACCAGGTTTTGAAATTAGTGTAGTCCAGCTCAAAAGCATGTGCACAGCCAAATTGCAGCATGCTTATTTCCTCATGAAGGAGTTAAAATGTAAGTAACTAATACAGAACAGAACATAAGGACATTACGTGGCTGTAATGAAACGTGTGGGCTGCCATCAGAATCCAAAAGTGAATAATTAAAAAAGCATGATGCTGCATCATTGCTGCCAAACCATTTGGGACTGCAGAATTCAGGAGACTCACTGCACAGTCACCCTTTCCGATTCTTCTCTGTATACACTCACCTGCAACACCTCCAGGCACCTAGAAAGTGCTTGGAATTATACACTTTCCTCTTGTTTTGACCACGCTTGAATGAGCTGAAATAAAACCAATCGTTAATGAGAAATGCAAAGCACAAATAGCACTTTACTGAAGAATGACAATGTAGCGCATTTGGCCATATGTTAGCTAGCTTAAAGGGAAGAGGCTGACTGCGCTTATTACCACATTTATTCACATTTATTCCCCTCAGAGTTTCAGAAAACTCTTTTTATTTGGAGAATTAAACTGTAGTTTGCATGTAAACAAGACCTTAATGTTTTCTGGAAGACCCCCACGTTTTAAAATAACAATCTTGAAAACTGAAACCAAATATCAGTGCTACAAATGCTGTGAATTGTAATCTGTATATCTTAAGATGTAAAAACCACTTAGCTTTGATAGAAGAAAATGCATCAATTAACATCTCTATTGAATATGCAAGACTGTGTCAAATCACAGAATCTATGTAGGAATTGGTGCCAACCTTCTGCTTTTAGCACTTGGGCCATATTTATGGGCCAAAAATGAGTTACACAGAAATGCTTGGTAGAAAAGACAGTAATAATTGTTCCTGGGAAGATATGTTAAGCTATATGGAACTCAAAAATTTTTGACTTAAAAAAATATTTTTAGTGCTATAATTTATATATAGCAAATGTACAAAGTCAGGACTGTTTAGTTTACATGTGACCAAACCTGTCAAAGCCTTAAGCATCACAAGTGTGTCTGTCACCTCATGTAACAGCAAGTTCTAGGGCTTCAGATGCAGCTGGATGTAGTAAGGGGCTGAGATAATGTCATCAACACAGTCTCTTTTTGTCTCTCAGCTCTGCTTTTTTTGTTGGCCTCAGCCATCCTCTCTCCTCATGCCCTTAGCAATCTCAGATTTTTATTTTCCTGAGTTTAAGTCCAGACAAAATGAGAACTCCTTTTTCTAACAGTTCCAGCTAAAGCCAGAGGATTGCAGCTCGTGGCTTGGCATGGGTAGTATGCCTTTCCAGAAAACAGTTACTGTGTCTAGGGATCTATAGAGTCAGTTCCATCTTCACCCCGTACATTGGAGAACATAGTGATGGGTGGGGGGACTAGTTTCAGAAAGAGAGAAATAGATGCCGGGTAAGAAAGTCAACAAATGTCCACAAAAACTCAGAAGGAGCCTGCGATCTGTTAGGTGAAATGGTGATGATGATATTAACATAATCACTATTGCTTATTAAACACCTAGTCTCTACTAACAATCCTATCACAACACCATAAGAAACACCATATTTTGTTTATTTTACTAATGATGGAACTGAAACTAAAGTTTAAATGAATTACCAGGACTGCATAGCTAGTAAGCAAGGAGGCCAGGATTTTAACTCAGGTCTATCTTTGGATCCTGGCACTGGCCATTGTCCTTATTCCTAAGTAAGCATTTCCTACTTCTGATTAGATAATAAAAAACAGTGTGTGCTTGCATGCATAGGTGTGTGTTTATCTATATTGAGAATTGGGAGACTGATGAATGAGGAGGCAAATTATAAAGGGAAAGGAGATGCTTTCAGAGTGTGGGGTTGCCCCACATTCTACATCTCTGGAAAAACCCAGGCTCATATGTGGCTGCAAGACTCCATTTGGGGGTCTCTGCGAAGTGGGCAGGCAGTTTTCCAGCATCTCGTATTTCTATGGCTTTGTTTTCCTTGTCAAGTTCCTAACAGCTGCAGGACTTATTAAGACAGAATCATGTTGCATATTCATCAGATGACTTGGTAATCATCTGCCAAGGTCCTCTGGAGAGCAGGAGTCCTGAAGCTCAAATGAAGAAGAGCAGACAGTATGTCCTCACCTGCTCTTGAGTGATGTGTTATTGGCAATTATATAAAAGTTTTAAGGCAGAGGGAGGGTTTATTGTTCATGGATATCACATGCTTTCTTTGTGATTATTTGTTTTTTATCTTTCTCTATCCCTACTATGTGTATAGTTAAAATAGGAATGCTCTCCAATTTATAGACGGGAAACTGAAGCCCAGAGAGTGATGATGAAAGGCTCAGTGCAGAGCACATTAGAAGTCAGATCTCTTAACCCTTCATTCATTATCCTGAGCAGTAGGGATCTTTCATCTACACTTTGCTGCCAAAAAGCTGCTTGTTGAAACTCGATTCTCTAGGATGCATGCCCTTTGTCACTTTGGTTCACCAACAAGCCCTAAGTTCCTAGAACCTGGGCCATAGAAGAGATCAAAAAAATATTTGCTGAATGAATGAATGAAAGAGTGAATGAATCCCAGTTCTCCAGACCCAGAGTGAGCACCTTACTTACAATGCCCAATAAACCCACCATGACTTCCACGTGTGGTGCCCTCTGCACGTCCTTCCAAAGGGCCCCAGTGACTGGCTGACTCCCATAAACCATCTCACTCCACCTTGCTTTCACTCAGGATGCAGCTGTAGGCTTCTCAATGGGGATCAAAATTGCTTCTCCTGTCTACTGGGCTCTTCCTTCATCACTTATCCTGAAGGACGGTCCCAGCCCCAGCCTTAATTCTTCCAAGTCACAGGTAAGGTAGGCTGAGGCATTTAATAGGTTTTCTCTTCTGTAGAATGAGCATGATAACAATAGGACCTATTTCATAGTAATTATCAGGAGTCCATAAGATAATACGTGTGAAATATCAGTCTACCACCAGACTAAGGACATAGTAAGAGCTAGCTGTTGTCATTATCATCAAAAGATGCTGGGAAGAGCATAGACTGAAACCAGATTGCTATTTAATCCAGTTCAGCTATTTAATAACTGTGTGATCTTAGACAAGTTACTTAATGTCCCTCTATCCCAACTCTCATCTATAAAATGGAGATGATAATAGAATTTGCCTCATAAGGCTACATGAGGCTTAAATGAACCTATTCTATAAAAAAGACAGGACATTTCCTGACACATAGTAAGTGCCATAAAAGTGGTAGTAGCGTGATATCCGAAAAACCCAGCGCTAGGTATCAGACATTGCTGCTACTGGTGGGAGCCCAGTGATCACTGGGCCCCCATTTCTCTGCTTTCCATTCAGTCCTCTCTCTACCTGCATCTGGGAATTTCTCACCGCCACCCTACTCAACCTTTCTCAAATCCTGGGCCCCCAACCTCTCTTTGGACCTTGCCAGAGGAAAAACAAAAACTGTTAGATCCAGTATGTACTTGGCTCATAGTGAAGATGGCCTGTTACACTGTTGAACTTCTTCACATCTCAGGAACATCTGTATTGGATGGCTTCCAGGTTCCTGATATTCCCCAGGAAAAATATGGGTGGACACATGAATAAAGGGGTCCACCAAACTGGTTCCTCCCTGAAGGAAGGAGGAGAAGGTCTGCCCCAAGACGGAACAAATTTCATCTTCCACTGTAAAGTGCCTGTGCTACCCGGAATGTTCATTCCCAGGTTGAATGATCTTAAGATCCAGACTCTATTTCCAGTTGTAGGAAGGTAATTGCTGGTTATCTTCAAGTGGAAGTTTGTTTCATTGTGCAGAAGTGTCCATTCTACAGCAGTGACCCTCAAGGTGTGGTCCCTGGACCGGCAATCAGCATTGCCTGGGAATTTATTAGAAATGAAAATTCTCAGAACCCACCTCGGACCTCCTGAATCAGGATCTGAGAGTGGGGTCAGGAGTCTGTGTTTCAGCAAGCCCTCCAGGTGATCCTAAATGCTTGCTCTAGTTTGAGAATGATGGCTTTACCTTGAGTCTTAGTGCTCAGATTTTCTCAACCAATTCTTCCAGTCTGTCGTCCTGAGTGCCCAGAGGCCTCCAGGCTTTGCCGGCTGCACTTCACCCCCATATATTCACCTCCTTCTCTGCTGAGCCTTGCATTTGTCCTTCAGAGTATAGCTCTGATCCACCCCTTTCAAGGATTCTCTCCACCTGTGGGAAAGCATAATAGGTTAACGGTTAAGACAACAGTCTTCAGAGGCAGACAGCCCTAGGTGGAAGTCTTAGCTTTGGGATTTACACTGCAGGAAAGTTTTACTTTCTACTCTGCAATTCTTTCATCTATAAATTGTGCCTAATCATAGCTACCTCATTGACTCATGAGTTTTAAATGAGTTATGTGAAAGCACATTTATATGAAAGTAGGTAACAACATGGCAGCTGTGTAAAAATGAATAGCCTTCAACAATTCTTCTCATTTTTCTCTAACTCACCACCCGATAAACTATCAGTGTGAGAATCAGTCATTTTCACACTGTGCTACATTTTAAATTCACCTACATGGATTTTAAGACTCTGATGCCCATGCAGTACCCTAGGCCAATTAAATCATAATCTCTAGGGTGAATGTCAATATTTAAAAAAAATTCATAAGGTGCTGCTAATTTGTTTGGAAATTAGTACTCTAGACTGCTTTCTAATCTCTTTGCAAATGTTATAGACCAGCAATGTGATATGATGATGTTGTATCAAATTCTGTTTTGTCTGTAAATGGTATTTTGCACATGTATTCTCTCAGCCCAGCCAGAATTTAAGTGCCAAGAGACCTGACCAGGGCTTAGGCCCCCTTGTTTTCCACATCCATAAGCCTAGAAAGATACATGGCTTGAATTCAGCAGATTCTTGTTCTTGGTGAATTAATTGAAACAAAAAATAGGCTTCATCTGGCACTAAGGAGACCCAACCTGCCATTTCAAAGAAATTTAAAGCTAGGAACAAAGGCTCTGAAGCCAGACTGCATTGGTTTGAACCAAAATATGACACTAACCTCTTCATGCCTCAGTTTTCCCATCCTTGAAAAGGGGAAACCCTCTTAGAGTTGTGTGGACTATTATAGTAACATGTGTGAATTCCTTATCAGGTCCTTGGCCCATCAATGGATGTTGCCTGTGACTATTATGATTATTCTGGATACTTGTTCTAACCTGGCTCTGAGTTCAGCTATAGGCCCATGTAACAATATGGTGTGATCATAAGATCTTCCTTTCCTTCTCAGTTCTCTTGAATGGGGGTTCAAGACAGCAAAGTTGCTTTGTTTGAAATTCTGTGATGCTTCAGGGTATATATTTTTTCTTTCTTCTTTTAGTACTCAGTATAGTACCTGACACACACTAGGACTCAAATGTTTAAATGAAAGAAGAAATGACAAACTGAATTAAAATGAACTGCTTCTCTCTTAGACACTGCCCGTTGTCCCTGTAAGAGTCAGAATGAAAAATGTCTCTTTTAAAGGGAAATACAAATATAGACAAGACTCAAGGATAGGGAGAAAAAAGGACACCATGGCACTTTGTTGTTTAAATCAGAATAGCGTGCCACATGTAATTCCTGATACTGACTTCCCAGTAGTCTGACTTAATGTGGTTTCAGAACGATTTTCTTCTGGCTATTTAGTTCTGTAAAGTCTACCCATTTCAGCCTTTGCTGGGTCCCCATGTCATTCTCACTGATTCATTCAGTCATCAAACAACATCAGTTAATGATAACCCACAGTGAATCCAGTTTGGAAGGGCCCTCTGTGTCAAGCTCTCCTACCTCCCGAGCAGGAAGTCATCAGTCAGTAGTGTGTGGTTCCACACAATGAGCAGCATGTGGAGGAAGAGCTACCTAGGGTAAGCTGCTTAACCATTCTGAGGCTCAGTTACTTCATCTGTAAAGTGGAGACAATGATTCCTACTAAGTTCTAGGGCTGCCTTGAGAAAAGACCAAGACAGGGCAGCCTGCCAATTACTGAGTATGATGCTTGGTACATAGCAGGTCCTCAATAAATGAGAGCTATTACTCAGATATGATAAAGTAGTACTAATGCTACCACTGGATGTGGATACTGTTATCTGAAAGGACAACAACACAACATGTTCAAGAAACAAAGAACTCCATGGTCAAATATGTTTAGGAAGCTGATCGAGCTCTGGGGAATGGAGGGAATTCATCCTAGATGTATGCCATATTTCTGACCCTTGGGAACCAGAGCTAATTTATTGTTTGCTTCTCCAGAGCTATAAAACACTGTGCTCAATAAATATATTGAAAGCTCAAAGGCAGATTTCACTTTGGAACTAGCTGTCCTGGCATCAGTATATACAAGGCTGTCTTCGATATCTTATTTCTCCTATTTCCATCCCCTGGCCTGTCTTAAACATAGGTGATAGTCTCTTCTGTGTTCCATCCAGCTCTCTGATGCTCCCCTTATCCAGCCCTGGGTCTCTCCTCCTACACCATTCTTCTTGAATCACTTTTAACAATCTGGCAGCAAGAGACCTTTACATTAGCTGCAGGCACTCTGAACATTCAAGAGGATTTTTGGCACAGGGGCCCCAGTAAATGATTTTTTGAGGGCCAACTGACCAGGAGTAGAAGAAAGTTCTTCACAGCAAGTCAAAGCTCTTCGAGATCAAAGTGAGATGCAAACATGCAGGGTAAAGTTTCCCCTAAAATCTCAAAGGGACCCATGGAAGATTCATGGAGGCAGAACTGTGTTCTAAACCAGCCACTTTCAAGCATTTTTACCCTACAGCTTTCCATCATGTTTTTTCACTACAAAATGTTAGTTTCTTTTTCTTTTTGTTAAATGATCCTATGCTGCTTTAGATTAGCTCTATATTAATCAGGACTCTTTTAATTAAAGGTGACAGAATTCCAATCAAAGCAGCTTAAGCAAAAAAGAGAATTTGTTCTTTTCCATAGCTGGAAGGGATGCAAGAGATGCTAACTTGAGGTGTGACTGAATCTGGGGACCCAAACAGTGTCCTCCGGGCTTCCTGTCTCTCAGCTCTACTTTTCCCTCTGCTTCTCTTTGTTGATTTCATTTTCTTCTGAAGATTTATTTTCTTCCAGTCAATGTTACAGCAGTTCTGGGGATCGCATCCTCATATCCTGTGATTCAGGAGACAGAATGCAGTGTCTCTGAACATCCATTTATAAAACCCCAGTCACCAACCCATCCTGGATCAGGGTGATGAGTTATAATCATCAACCAGGGCTGGATCATGTGACACCTCTGTCCACCTTCTCCCTCCTTTTTTTTAAGATATTGGGACTAGTGAACTGAGTCTCCACCAGAACTATTTGGTGTCAAGTAAGCAAGAGGTTGTTAGAAATGAAGGAAGGAAGAAATACTGAGCGGAATTACAGAACACATGTGCATTATAGAATACGGCAGGGAGAGGGCAACGCTTATCAGAAAGACCTATAATGGAACTTTTCACAAAAATGAGGGAGCAAGATCAGGGGGAAAGATTTTATTAAGGTCACTTAAATTACTCAATACAGGTAACACTATGTCTAAGGAATGACTTGTCTTGCTTATTAAAACTACTGTTTAGCTCACCCCAGTCTGGGAAACTGTAGTCCCACATTCTTGACACAGACATGCATTTTCTCAATATCTTGGCATTGCTGATGAAACTAACTTTCATCTCTGTGTCATTTCTCTTAATAAAATGTCTGTCACATAGTAAATGTTTAATGCACATTAGTTACTTCTGTCATTTTGACTTAGGTTTTTACAAGAAAAATCTCATTAAATATTTATAATAGTCTTAGATGTAATAAAACTTATACTATAATTGCTCCCATTTTCACATAAAGAAACTGAAGCTCAGAGACTGTGTGACTTGCTTAAGATCGTGCCACTAATAATTGATAGGGTTGATATTATTCAGGTTTTACTAAGGCTGAAGCTAGAGCTCTTGCTCTCTATGTAAAGAATTCAATCTCTGGTAGTTGGGAGATGAGAGGAGAACATTCATTCCTGACCTAACTCTGGTTCCAGCTTCACAACACCAGTTCATACCACTTTGGCCTAACGCCATGTATCTCATCATGCTTACAAAGCATTCATTTTACAAGGACCCCTTATTTAATTTTCAAGACTTTTGAGTATAGGGTGCTGTTGACATTCCAATCCAATAACATATAACAAAATTTCCCCCACAGACATTTCTTGCTTAAATACAGGTGCCACATCCTATTTAATTTGAAAGGAGAAACAAGATTGGGCTAGTTTTCAATAGTCCCATTTGTCACTTTATCAGTACCCTTTTGTTAATAATAATCGCCTCCTGAGTGGTGGATAATTTCAGCATTACCGAAGCTCCAGGTTATTTCATTTCTGTTGTTGCTGGTTGCCTGCACTTGTTCATTTTCTACCACCTACCAAGATGTTCATCTTCATTTTGCATGTGTCACTAGCTTCAGAGCCTTGAAAGATGTAATCAAGGTTTTTAAAGAAAAAAATAAATGTTAAATTCCCTCTGGTGAAGGCAGTGACAATGATCTTTCTTCCTCTACTTACTTGACTCGAGTCCTCACTGATTTGCATTTATATTTGGAATTGAAATTTACACTTGTAAGAGAAGGCGGGTTGTCTGTTTAAAAGTCCTAGAATCAGATGTTCACTTTAAATATCTTACAATTTTATTTGTCGATCATGCTTCAGTAAAGCTGAAAAAAAAATCTTTGGATTAAAGAATTCAGTGAAAGTCAGGAGTTCCTGTCCCAGGCCTCCTCTTTGGACCCTCCTGGTTCTCCCCGTCCTTCCCTGGCTTCCATAGCCATTTCTGAGCTTCCTGGCTGAGGTATTAGAATCTTTTAGCTGCAAGCAACAGCTTACCTGATAAGATTTGTCTTATGTGTCAGGAAATCCTCTCACTGGCCAGTTCCAGGTTGGTTAATTCAGCAGCTTGAGTCACTCTGTTCCGCTCTTCTCAGCAGGCAGGCTTGGTTCTTAGGCTTGTCTTCTTGTCACTGCAGTTGGCTTTGAGTCGCAGGTGGCATGTTATACAAACTGGCTAACAAAGATGGACACTTTAGTGCCTCACCCGCTTTTCATCAGTGAGGGCCACTCTCCCAGAAGCACCCAGCTCTCACTTCTCAGTGGCCAGAACTGCATCCCAGGCCTATGTCTAAATCTTGTAGGAGGTGTGGAATAACTTTCCCCGACTCAGACAAATCAAGATGTTTGCCCTGTGATAGGTAAGGGGCCCCACCGTGAACACCTAGCCATGTGAAGTGAGAAGACAGAAGAAACAAAATCTGGTAGTTTTCTTGTTTGTTTGTTTTGTTTTGTTTTTCCACTAAAAAAGCTGGGATACACTGGGGAGAATCTGTCTCATTATCTCTTGGGCAGACTCCTAGGTGGGGCTAATGGCCTTTGCTATAACAGTAGGGCAATAATTTCTAGATATTTATCTTCAGCCTGGATATTTTTTCTGAGAATCAGATGGGAAATTCCAAATACCTGCTTAGCTCTTCCATGTAGATATGCTGATCTTCCATTTGAATAACCTCTATCCCTCCATTTGTGGACCATTTAGACATCCTAGAAGCTCTTTCCTGGAAAACACCACATGTCTTTTTAAATCAGCCTTCCATTTCTAGGGCTATGTCCAAGCCACCAAAACCCTCCCCAGAAGTTAGCTGAATGAGTGGAGATCAGGCCAATGGGCCTCATTCTCTGGTGCATGTTATGGGCATCTTGTAGAAACTATTATTTTTTTCTTATGTTAGCAGAAGTCCTCAGTGAAAGATCATGGAAATACAGGAGTACTCGCTTTGCATGGTACTCCGCAACTATAAAGATGATCGTGCAAATTGAAACCATGAAAAATGATCTTAAAAACTGATGGGAAAAATACTATTATTCCATGACCTTTAAAAACTTAAATCAGAACATTTAAAGCTCTCTTTCTGTCACTTATAAATGTATAGGGACATGGAAAAAATAGTACAACTAATATTTACTAAGTATATTATTGTTCAGAACATTAGAAACACTGAGAATCAAAATGTTTTATTTCTTATACACAAAAGTTGTAAAGAGTAGTTTGAACAATACCTGCCTTCTTCTCATCATATAACTTATGATACTGAGTGAACATTTTTTCTGTGCTGAATTGTCATACTTCTTTCTAAGTTTGGATCAGCTTCCAACATTTTATCCTTTGCACTTTCAGTGTTGTGAAATAGCTCTGAGTTCCTTTCATGTGGAGTTTTTTGGTGGTGTCAGTTTCTCTGGGACAGCCTCCTTCTTTTCCTCATTTATGTGGATAGAGTTTCTCCGACCATGGCAGTCACCATTATGGCTCCATTTTTATTCCATTTAAATTTCACTTCCAGTGTTTTGTTTGTTTGTTTGTTTCTTTGCTGTACTTTCTTCTTTGTTGGCCAACCTCCTCTTTTGATTATCCATTTTTGTAAAATATCCTATGGGATTCTCACCAAGAGACAAGGAAGCAACACAACTTCAAGGTTCACTGACTATGTGTGAGCTGAAAAGCACGAGCAGTGACCCATCACTCCCAGACTTTGAAAGGCATGACTTGGTTGGTCACTGACCATGGGTATACCTGTTAATTATTATATAGTGATTTATGGCCTGAAGAGCTCACAGCAAATTTTTCACTTCAATTACTCACAGTTAATAGATCATGATAACTGAAAATTGAACTAGTGTTATTGAACTAAACCATGGTAACTGAAATCTATACAGCAGATTCAAAACCACGGGGCATGAAGGCTACTTGCATTGTAATTTAGGACATGTCCATTCGCTGGCCTCTCACTGGCAGTGTTCCTTTCATCTCTACACTTCTGAGACACTCCGGGCCAACCCCTTTCTTCCAAGTGGCTGTGAGTAGACAAAGCCAGAGTTTCATCAAATGCCCATCGCTGGATGGCATGCCTGGTCTCTAGCATTAGGAAAGAATGTACTTTTAGTGTTGGGTCTGTGCGGTTGGCACAGACTGGAAACAGTCTTTAATTAGGGAGGTGGTGTGTGGTATAGCACTGATGAGGAACAAGAATGACATTAGCAAGTTTAATAAGCCAAATGACAGCCCATGTGTCAAAGGATAAAGGGAATGAATATGCAGTCTGCAGGTTTTCCTCTCTTCTTTGTTTCTTATCATTTTGTATAAATAAAAAATTCACTCTCTTTTAATGCTTTAGCCTTCAGAATCTAATATAATCCAATCTAATAAATGGAATGCTAGGAGAAGCTCTGACAGACTCTGGCACTGCCTTGCTGTGTGACCTAACAGAGAAACCTTAACTCTTGTTTACCTGCACTGTTTTCCTCCCTCGGCTTTCAAATCCCCTCTTTGTCACAGGTATGTTGCGGGCCCCTTTGACACTTTTGGAGGTGAACTCTACCTTGACTTCCAAGTGGTCTGAGATAGAGAGGAAAATTTTGAGCTTGCTGACTTAGAGCTCAATAAGATACCACACTTTTCTTCTAAAAATAATAGAAAGTATATACATCCTATACTTTTTTCTTGTGTCTACTTAATTATATGCTTCCTTTCATGTGACAAAGAAAACTATTAGGTTATGGAAAGAGCACAGATTTTGGAATCAGGCAGGGCTGAGTTGGAACCTATCCAAGATCACTGACTGTTCTTGAGATGTTTTATGTCATCTCATAGAAAATGGATTCAGTATGTGGTAGCTACTATCATTAACCGATTATCATATGCTGATGTGTGGGTCAGATACACTGACGTATGTAAAACATTTCACATAGTCACTGGGACATGGAATATGCTCAAAATGCTATTTTCAAAATTTATGTATTTTCCTTTCTCGTTTAACTTCTAGTAAGCTCAGAGAAAAGCTTATTGTTCAGTTGTAATGATTAGTCAATCCTAAACATTCGGTATAGCTAGATTTCTGCTCTTTTTTAACTATGTTTAGATTTTGTGTGTGTTTTTGTTCTTAATTGTTTCCTTGTTGATGTCCTTTAATATTAGAAACCTGCTCAAATCATTTGTAAATATAGATGGGGATACAAAAGGAATGAATAAAAAAAGAGTTATATTTCCTTTTCAGTCCCAGTAATATACAAATCATTCTGCCCTCCTTTCCTCTGGTCTGGTAACCTAGACATTCTTCATCTTGTGCAGAGTTTTATCTCTGAAATAATTCAATCTGCCCTGCAGATGTGTTGTTGCTGCCATATACTTAGCACAGAGTCAATGTTTTTGACCGTGATGTTTTATTTGCCAGCTCTTCATATTTAGTCTAATATAAGTGCTGGTACAATTCAAAATGGCAAAAGAATGCTGTATTTACCAAAACTCATCTCATTTACTCATTCTGGGCCATAAGACTACCTTTCTTTGCAGTTATGTTGAGGTCACAACTTGGTTCAGGCAACTAGGACATGGGTGGATGGCATGGCCATAAAACCTTCTAAAATATTGATGGCTTTATGTGCCCATTCCCCAGTGACTTCTAAGACAATATTTTTAAAATGGAGAATGACAGTATGGAAGAGTCCCAGCTGTCACTTAGAGAAAAACCATCAAAGAGAATCATCTGAATCTGTCTTAAATTATGATATAAGCAAGAAATCAATTTTGTTGGGTTAAGCTTCTGAGCTATCAGGGTTTATTTGTTGCCTCAGCATAGCCTATACTACACTGACTAAAACACTTCCTTATCTAAGTCATGGGACTTTCCTGGGGGTAAAATGATACTGTGCTCCTTTTAGAACTTTGTGAGAATGCATTATGTTGTAATAGGGACACCTCATTTTTTTGTGCTTCCCTTTATTGTATTTTTTGCAAATTGAAGGTGTGCAGCAACTCTGTGTTAAGCAAGTCTGTTGGCACCATTTTCCAATAATCCCAGATGATGGTTAGCACTTTTTAGCAATAAACTATTTTTTTATATATGGCATGTACATTTTTTAGACATAATGCTATTGCACATTTAGTAGTATATAGTATAGTATAAACATAACTTTTATATGCACTGGGAAACCAAAAAAATTTATGTGACTTGTTTTATTACAGTATTCACTTCATTATGGTGGTCAGAAGCAAACCTGTAGTATTTCCAAGGTATGTGAGTATTTGCAGAAAGTGCATAGGTTTTGGAAGATAAGAGGCTAAGTTCTTACAAACATGTCGAGTCCTTGCAGCTCTCTTATCTGTAGCCCTGCCATCTATAAAGTAACAGCCCTCATCCTTACCCTGACTATTTCTCAGGGTTGTTACAAGATACAAATTAAAACCTGGATAGGTGAGAACATGGTAAACTATACCATCCTGTCAAGCAGAAGGCACTGTAATGAATCCTCTGCAACTTCAAACCTCTCTCAGGAATACCCTTTTTCCACGATGAAGAGGGATGCCTCACTACTCCGAAATGTTACTGCTTTCTAGAATGTCAGCACAGATTTTTGTTCAGCAAAGTATGAGCCAAACCTCCTGAACGTGATTTGAAACACTTGGCTGGCATTTTCTGCCTGGAACAGCTGCTTAAAGCTGAAAATAAAGGTGGCCATGATTCTAAACACAGAATGGCTGGAGGGGAGAAAAAAGTACCTTACATGGATTTTTAATCTATTCCTGAAGACTAGGGCAGAGGGATGAAAAGAGACTGTGTGGTAGGAGTCTAGTGTACGAGAGACAGAGGTTAAACTTCACTCTGGGTGGACGGCTCACAACCCCAGGGCAGGGCATGGTCATAGCCCCATACTCGCCTCCTGAGTGTATGTTTGCAGGAACAGGAAGGCCCCAAGGATCCATTCCACACTATAGCTAAGTTTTGAAACTCCCTAAGTAAAGCTTTCTATTTAGCCGGCAGCTTTCTTTCCTGTCTAGATCTAACCAACAAAACAGTTTCATGGCAGGAAGTGTGCTAAAAGTTAATATTGTCCTGAGGAGACTTTGGGGAAATGAAGAAATTGAGATGCAGTTTTGATGGCATGTGGAGACACAGCATATGATTCACAGATGAAAACTTTTGGGCCAAAGTCAACCAATAGGCTCCTTAACTCAACTTTCCCATGTGGGGGCTTCACTGCAAGGGCGTTGAGTTCTATGAACCTCAGTGCTCACCTTTGTAACTTTTGCTACATGCCAGACACCCTGCTAAGTACTTCCCAAATATTAGCTGTCATTCTACTTATAAAAACCCAAGGAAATAGATGTTATTATCACTCCTATTTTAGAAATGGGGAAACTGAGCCCCAGCTAAGCTCTAGGACATAGAAGTAATAGGTAGCAGAGCCAGGATTCAGACCCAGGCAGCAGGCTCAGCAGTCCATGCTCTAAACCCTAAATAAACTCTGCTGCCTCACCCAGAGAAGACATAGAACAGGCCTGTGACCCTTGGAGGTCCAAGGACCTTCAAGATCCTGAAATTTTCTGACTTAAATTAATCAGATGAGAGGTAATTAAAAGTGAAATCAAATAAGAAAGGCACTTTTCAACCAGTTCATGTTGTACAGATATTTCGTTGTGGCTAACAGGAATAAGATGCAAATTCTCTTTGCTGATTCCTTGCTACAGCGCATCATCTCTCACTGAGGTTTCAAAGCTATTCACATGGATCCATCAAAGAGCTCTCAGTGCCCACAGCATGGAAAGCCAGACCCAAGTGAGCTCATTACCTATCACTTGGTTGTTGGTTAAAATAATAAATAAATAAATAAATAAATAAATAAACAAATAAATAAATAACCAACCCTCCTGGAGTTATGCTTTCAGTTGGGGTGCTAAGATTCATTAGCATATCTTCATAAAAATGCATGTCTACGGCATATGTTTATTGCTTATCACAATGCTTGAAAGCACCTCATTAATTACCAGTTGCCTTTAGGCATTTACTCGGAGACCGTCAAGTACTATATAATCAAGTTGAGCTAACAAACTACTTTTGTGAGGAATCCAGAAGAAGGAAAGTGTGAGATTAGCAATTAGTAATTGTCTCCGATTTGTCCTGATGGCTGGTTGCTAACCTTACCATGTACAGAACATTCCACAGCTGGGTCTCAGTGAGTCCTCTCTAGACTCGGTGTTTCCATCTCCAAGATGAATATTTTCTACTGTCTTCCCTTATTACTACTTTGTTGTTCAGAGTGTGGCTCCGACCACCTGCATCTGCTTTGTGTGGGGAGGTTCATTACAAGTGGGAGCTCCCTGGCTCCAGCATAGGCCACTAAATCAGAATTTGTACAAGTGAGGCCTGGGTGAGCTGACCCCATGAACTAGTTGGCACTCATTACCTGGGAATTACTTTCATTCTCAGAAGTTTTCCTGCTTTGATAATAAAGTCAGTGGGCACTCTGGACTGAAGCTCTACTCTAATGTGAGTCCGGGTCATTCTTCTGTGTGATAAAGTTTGGGGTAGTTTAATTGTTTAACAACAACAACAACAACAACAACAAAAAGTTGCAGGAAGAAAAGGCAAAAGCTTCCAATTTCAGTTTTGTAAAGATCAGTTTCATCTCTCAATTTCATCCAGTCCTATAATTTGGAGGATAAATGTGGGTAAATTAGTCTCTATCTTTTACACTAGGAGTAAGATATCCAGACCAGATGCTGGACTGTTGGGTTAAAATGTAGATTCGCCCCATCCCACTGTATTGAGTTTCCCTGTCAGTTGTCTTTCTTCTTTCATGAATGAATCCCAAAAGAAACCCCAGATAACCCACTCTTCTACATCCATAGTGTCAAGATTGTAGGTTTCAGCCTTAAAGATGGGGATGACATTGATAAAGTTCAGCCCCTGACCATCACTTCCTCTTTCAATCAAGCTTAATGCTGAGGCCACTATATCCTCCAGCTTCTGTGCTATGAGTCCTTTCTGGGTTGAAGATGCTTGATGCTGTCATTCATCAACTTGACAACTGGTAGAGCCTCAGATGTCATGTAAATGAGCCCTTCTTTAAAGGCCTAAGGGCTGAGATCAAGAGAAAAAATGTCACAATCATTTCTGATAGTGCTGAGAATAGAACTCAAGTCTTAACATTCTCAGGTTATACTTTCTGCCACACCAGGCAGCTTTGATCTTTCTAGCCTTCACTAGAAGTGTTCTTTCTATAATTTATAGGGGTGATCCCAGAAAAACCAACAAGCATCTACATTGCTGCCACAATTAGGTTTTCTTTTATAGAATAGATAAAGTCTAAGAGAGCTCCAGCTCCTCCCCACCTCTCCACTTTCACCACTCGTGGTTATGGGGAAATGGTCATGTGTGAGTTTTTTGTGTCAAACAGTTTTTCCCAGGAGGAACCCGATCTGTGGCCAAGGCATTAGAAAAACCTTCCTTCCCCTGAGACCATCATAAAGTTTGAGCCTGCTTTCTCCCATACTTCCCAAGCCAAGATAGTGCCCGCAAGTCAGAAACCCAGAAGTGGATTTAGACTAATTGATTAGTTTGGAGAAGCCTTTGTGTTGAGTTTTACAACCTCCAGAAATAAATACCATATGAATTCGATGTGATTAATGTGGATGCAAATGCCAAAGACAGTAATAAAGACTTGACACTTATTAAAAAAGTGTTGCCAGAAAAATATGAATGATTATTTTAATATAAGCACCATGTGGTACATATCCCTCTGCTTTTCTTTAATTTCCCCACAGATAGGCTGCTGTACATGCCATACCCTTGTGAAGCAAATGAAAAATTATATTTGAAATTAAATTTTAAAAAGGAATTGCAATTGTTTTAATTATAAGTCACCCAGTACAGGTCCTGAGCTGGACAGGCTTTCGGGCACTGATGAATTGGAGTGCCAGCATTGGCATGTGTCTGAAATCCAAGGCAGGGACCGCACATATCTATGCCTGAGCTCAACTCCCAAGCGGAAGAGCATATTAATTTATACATTATTATAAAATGCAAGAGTGGTTGAGAGTCATTTTTATTCCAGCATGTCAGGTCTTCCAGCTATATAAATCTTATTAAACCTAGTGGGACTCCTACGATTAAAGTCTCATGATCTGAACCCAGAAAATGCTCTTTACTGCATATGTTGTTGAGGGAGCCCCTAAGGTCTATTGGGTAAATTATGTATTAGATAGCCCTTAAAACATCGTTGGAACTCAAAAAGACTCCTCCATCATATGTATGGAATCCACACTAGGTACTAGGAATTTGAAGTAACTGCTAACTCTGATTCAGCATAGTTGAAATAACACGCTTGTGCTTTCTGCCCTACATCTGTTCTTCCTCTTATGCTTTTAACCTTAGTTAATGACACCAACATCCACCCTGATATCCCTTCCTTCTCCTCCACCTCAACCAAAGCAGACATCACTAGTCATTTTGGTACCATTTCCTACTGACCTTGGCTATGATGTTAGATGCTTTTCAGCCCAATATCTCCTGTGCACAGGATTGGCCCTCAGTGTGAAAACAGTTTCCAATTCATGCTACTATCTTTTCTCATCATCTACATCTCTGCTGGGTCACTGATTGCAGTGGATTCTACCTCCTATATAGCTCTCCCACTTGTACTTTCTTTCTACCCTTGCTGCCACCCTCCTTAAAGACCCTTCAAAATCTCCCCATCAGCTTCTGAATATGGTCCCAGCTTCTTAACCTGGTAACAAAGATTCTTAATGATCTCGCCTCTCCTAACGCTCTAGCCTTAACTGTCATTAACCCCTTCTCTACATTGTTTGTCTGAGCCATTCTCAACTAAATTCAGCAGACTGTTTTCAAGCCACTGTGCCTTAGTTTCTGTGGGGCCCCTCGCGCTAGGAATGCCTCCTCCACATTTAGCCACCTTTTCAACATTCCAGACTGAGCTCCTCTAAAAAGACTTTCCACCCCCACATCTTTCTTCAAGTCTCTGCTGTGCTCTGCTAAGAAGTTCATCACTGCATGCTGTTGTCACAGTCAAGTTCCCTTCGACTGGTGATGCTATGTTTGATTCTTTAGTTAAGATGATGACCTCCAAGTCTCACTATTGTCCACTTTCCCTTTGTAATTAATGAGATCTATGGGGTAGTTATTTACGACTATGTGAATGTCTTGTTCTCTACCAATATTTTACCCAGCACTTTAGCAGATACTGATAATCTTTGCTTGAACCAGTTATTATTCCAACAGGCATTTTTTAAAAAATGGTGATTTTCTATTTTTATTATTTGTTATATTAATTAGCCAGTATTATTATAATAGGAACAACTTCTCTTCTCTGTCTCTTTCTCGCCAAATAATCAAATACTTTTTAAAAAGCATTCCATGTATTACAATCCTTTACTGTTATTATTTTTTTCTGATGTTTAAATGGTTAAAAATTTGTCCAGGGGGAACTATTCAAGTCAGCTCCTATGTCGTTCTGATGTGACCATTAGACTTCAGGACATTAGCCCCAAAATGAAGTGCCAGGTTCACCTTATACTATTCCTATTCCAGACCCAGGCCCAGGTATTTCTCCAAAAACTGATTATTATTAGTGAGAATGGTATTTAGAATCCAAGGTGTGGGTGATACTATGTATCATTGCTTCCAAGCCCTTTCAGTAGAAAGAGCCAGGAAATACATCATCAAAAGATGAGTTTATAGTGGAATTTCCTATTCAGTCTTAACATGATTGACATTACACGGGTTTTCCTTATCTTTTTTTATTCTGTATGTATACTTTTATCTCTTAGAGCAAACATCTTAGTCCTAATAACGTTAATATGTTTATTTTTAATTTTTTACTCTCTACAAAATAAAGTTTCAGGATTACTATGCCCATTTTAATATAATAAATCTACTATGTAAAGTTCCAAGATTCTTTGCAGTCCCTCTTTTATTTTACGTTGAAATAATTAAAGATTCACAGGAAGTTTTAAAAAAATGTGAAGAGTTCCGGTGTACTCTTCATCATATTTTCCCCACTGGTTACCTCTTGCTTAACTATCATACAATATCAGGTCAGGAAATTAACACACAGAGCTTATATAGATTTCACCAGTTTTACATGCTTTCGTGTGTGTGTGTGTGTGTGTGTGTGTGTGTGTGTGTCTATGCAATTTTCATTACACATGAAGATTTCTATACCTACCAGCATGATCAAGATACAGAACTTTTCCATCACCATAAGGCTTCCTCATTTGTAGTTTTTTTTGTCTTAGAATATATGTCCCCTAAATATGTATAATCAGAGATCTGTCTTTAGAAGTTACTTGAATTAAGTCTTTTTCTATGTCCTATGTTATTGACTTAATACAGTTTCGTCAGTTTCTATTTGTCCTCAATTTATGGTTTTGCTTTTTATTCATCCCCTTTTAACTCATTTCAAAATCAAAATGACATAAAGGTATACTTGGAGAATTTCTGCTCCTAGTCTTATCTTCCCCATTCCATTTACACCTTTCTCCTAGAGGTAGCAGCTTTAAATAGTTTATGATATAGTTTTCCTACACTTTCTTTTGCGAAAACAAGGCTTGTGCTTTTCTTATTTCTTTAATATTCCATTGTGTATGTATATACCACTATATATACCTCATCTTCTTTATGCATCCATTCATCAATAGACTCTTAGTTTGTTTCCAGCCTTAACGATTATGAATAATTCTACAATAAACATGAGAATAAAGATATCTTTTTAAAAATTGGATTTCCCCCCACCCACCCACTTTGCTCATATACCCAGAAGTGGAAAAGCTGGGTCATAGAGGGTGAATAAGTTCTGGAGATCTAATATACAGCTTGGTGATTATAGTTAATAATAATGTATTATACACTTGAAATTTGCCAAGAGAGTAGATCTTAAGCATTCTAACCACACACGTGTACGTGCGCACGCACACACAGACACACACAAGGTAAGTATCAGGTAAGGGATGTGTTAACAAACCTGACTGAGATGATGATTTCACAATGTAAACATATATCTAAATCATCACATGATATACTTTAAATTATATCATTTTATTTGTCAACTCTATCTTAATAAAGCTGGGGGGAAACACTGGATCCCAGTAAAATTTAAATCCCAGGTAACTACGAAATATTTCTTACAGAAGTATGTGCCATGAAGTATTTGAAGCATACTTATACTACTAAATTATCTGTTGTTAATCTGAAATTCACATTTAATTGTGCATGCTGTATTTTATCTGGCAATCCAAGAGAGGCTGGGATGCTTATTCCTTCTCCTGCTGCAGCTTGGCTGAGGTTTCGATGATGACAGTGTTCCTTTGACAACAGCCTCCGTTCAGCCTCCCTTCTATGACTCCAGTTTTCACTGGGCTCCAGAAGCTCAGCTCCCTCCACTGTGGGCCTCACACTACCTTCTGTATCTGAGAGCCTCGCTCTCCCTTGTTGGGAATAGTCCCTCAGGAAATAGTCTCTTCATAAAATTCAGTTCAATAAAATCCTTTGAAAAAAGCTATCTATCTGCTTCCTATCTGATTCATGGATCACCCCTGTCTAGGCCTTTGCCAGGCCCCTGCAATGTCAGGACAAGGCATCCCAGACTTGGAGCTTCACATATTCTCCATAGCAGCAGGTCAAGTGAGTGGTCCAGTGGTCAGCCACCAGCATGTCAATATCTACTGTGAAGGTTGGAATTAGAATATGGTATAGATAGAAATGATGTACAGAAGGGATTTTTAGGCTAGACCTCAGATTGGTTTCCAGAAACACAGGTGTTAGTGTTTATCTGTGTACATATGCACACACACACCTGTGTATACATATATATACTTATACAATACATATTCTAATTTTATCTTTGAAGTATACTTCTAAGAAAAATTTTCTTGAAGTGAATTTCTTAAAAAATGAATCTTTAAAAATATATACAACCCTATTCTGTGATAATCTGCCATATCTGCTGTGAAGGAAAAGTGAAGCAAACCAAGAAGTGGAGTGAAATAGCCTGAGAGAGTAGGGTCTGTGGTTTCATCAGCTCATGATGCCAGATTCCAGAACCACAGAGGTGTTGTGTGTGATCTGATTCTTTGTCATGTCTCTTGATTTACAACTTCAGGATGTATTTGTGAGATGCTGTTCTTCATGTTTTTAATAAAATAAAAATCATTTGATTTCTTCAATTTATCACTTTTTATTTAATCATAAAATTTTAAATTTGCACATAAATCAAAGATAATTTTCATAATCCCTTGCAGCAATTCATTTGCGAGATTGCTTTTTGATGTCTGCTTAAATCTAACCATGCATTATATCTCATGTGGCCCCCTGGCACCCCTTTAATAATGCATTATAATGCAATAGAAAGCATGTCCTTGATGAAACCGCTTGGGAAAATGCTGACCAAGTGCAATGTCAACACATTAGCTACCTGGATGATCTTTGAGTCACAAGCTATGGTCATGACTCATCCCCATTGTAGGCCCCCACTTCTTCCTTCTGAAGCTGGCAGGATTATGGCAGAGAATGAAGATACTCCCTTTTCTTCCCTTCTCAATTGCTCCACACCCCATCCTCAGAAGACTTCTCTTCAACCCCCACCTCTGAGCTCCCCTCACCCTTTTATTTTCTTATTTATATCTCTGTCATGTTTTCCTGAGCTCCCCACACTGTTGCAAACAAGCATTCAGTAATTTTGAGTCTTTGAAAAAATTAGGGGGTACTCCTTCCTAAAAATCAACAACCGCAGTATTGGAGATCCCTGACTTGGGAGTAACAGTCCTTGACTGAGGAAGAATCTAGAGACCTGGATAGTACCCTAGCTCACTCTTTCCTAAGTGTTAATTTCAGGCAAATTTAATCTTCCTGATGCTTGGTTCTCCTAAAGTAGGCATAATAATATCCACCTGGCTAACTCACAGGAACTGGTGGACTGACTTGAAGGTTCTTTGAAGTGTTAAAAAGCTGATATTAGTTCACTGTAAGATTATATCAAAGAAATTACCGTGACTAAATCAAGTGTACAATTCAAGAAAACAGCCATTTTTGTTTTCCTTACAAAACAATTCACGGATTGACTCTGCTGGTTGTTTTGGCCTCGTGGGAGGGAATTGACTTTTCTTTTAATAAATCTGAATTGAGTATCTGCCATGTGCCAGGTACAGTGGCAGTAGAAATGAAAGGAGAAGTTAGTTCATAACTTCTTGTTATGCAAGAGCTCCCATCTTAGTTTGGGAGCTACTTAGTTTGGGAGCTACTAATTAGGATATAATATGGCAAGAACAATCAGGACATAATATGGAAAGAAGAATCAATGTCGTCTCAAAACACTGTGGTAGCGTGTTGAAGAGATAACACATTATGCCTGGGAACCAGAATCGTTGTGGGAAGTTTGCACTGGACATTCATTTATTCACTTATTTATTCATTAAATAAATCTCTTTGAGCATCGGCTTTGTTTCAGGCACTGTGCCCAGTGCTGGGAATACAACAATGAGCAGGTCAGGTATTTTTTGTTTTCAGCAACTTACAGGCTAGTGGGGTCATCAAACATGAACTAAGTATTGGTTAATCTTGCAAATATATAATTAAAAGCTGTAATAAGTACACAGAAGTACAAGTTACTCTTACAGAGTCCAACTGACTTAGCATGGTGGTCCAGGGGTGAAAACTGACATAGTGCAGTGGTTTAGAGGCCTCTCCTAGGAAATAGCACCCAGGCTGAGAGCTGAAGGATGTGTAAAAGTGAGGGAGGGGCCTGAGCAGAAGAAATAAAAGCACGTGCAAAGGCACTGAGGAATAACACAGTAGGGTTCTTTAAAAGAATTGAAAGGTATCTATATATACAGGAGTAAAAGCGTCACAAAGTTATCTAATCTTTCTGTATGTGGATTCATCCAATTTTCTGCCTTTGTTCTATTTTCTTTTCTCAGGTCACCATCTAGGGCAGCAGTGCCCACCATTTTTGAGATGCCCTACCTTCTTTCAACTATGCTTCCTTTTTATTAAGCACATATCGAGTCATTTCACAGGAAATAGGGGATTAAGAAGCAAGATTTCAGGAACAGAAGTTCAGAGATCTTCTCTCAAGCTACCATGAATATAACTCAGAGTTCATGACTGCTATTTTCTTTCTGGTTTACAATTCTAATCCTGAATGGTCTGTCTTGGATGAGCTGTCTGTCCCTGAGTCAGTATCCATGGCAAGGGTAATAATACAGAGGCCAGGAAATGCTCTGAGTGCTTTGGGCATGTATCTCATTTACTTTTCAAGAGTAACTCAAAGTAGGCACTACCATAATCCCCATTTTATGTAGGATATAAACAGATGAGACTTGCCAAGGTCACGGGTAGTGAGGAGATGAGCCAGGTTTTGAACTCAAGGAGTCTGATTACAGACACTGTGCTCTTTACCAATATGTTAACTGGGAGCTAACCAACACACACATGGCCATGGTGACTTTCCCTGTGTATTCAAACAGTTTTCAGAAGAAGTGGGATTGTTATAAATCAGGCACACGCCTCCAGGCTTGTTTACTATGTATTATAACTCATGTTTAAATCTTCTCTTTCTTCTTAAGACCAGGTTTTCTCCAGCTACCAAGACTATAGCCTGGAATAAAGTGCAAAAGTCTAACTAATTCAGATGTATACTACTGAAAGCATACACAGAAATACCCAGAAAGCATGGCTGAATACTTCCCCGAATGGATGTAGATCCTTCACCAGTAGATATATAGAAGTGCAACCAAAGGGCTCCAGTAATTTAAGATGTTTTTCATTTTCTACAATTCTGTGATGTCTTCTAGCACTTGTATTTACCTTATGCCATTTCCAAATGTAGCCACATCTCCACCATTTCCCTTTACATCTTCCTGTAAGGAACTTTTTTCCCCTTTGCCTTTAAATCATGGTGCAGAGAATTTGTCACCTCATTAGTTGGTAAAATTTGAGCAGGTCCTTTGGGGATAACACTTCTAATTATTTTTCTGTCAGATGATGACGAGGAAGCAAAACACATTTGACTGCAATAAAAGAAGTTTCCAAGGGTTTGTTGGAGCCTCCTTAGTCACAAACACTGTTTCTTCTCAGCAGTCTTAGTCAGAGGAGTTGGTGAATGGATCCCACCGCCTAGTACAGACAATGTGTCAGCTATTTCTTTTCTTTTGGGAACTCACTGAGCCCTTAAAATGACTTTTGGATATTTTAGGAGTCAGGAATGGACAGTCTCTTTAAGGAGTAAACTGGTCCAACTTGTACATCTATGTAAGCACTAGAGTACTGAAAGCAACAAGAAGAATGACCTCAGGAGAGCAGAGGAAATAGCGGTCACTATGTAGTAGCAATTTATCATTGTAAAAGCACTCCTAAGGAATTAAAAGTACTTTTTATGGCATCTGGGAGTTCACATAATTGTGGATGAGTAGAAAATCAGAGAAATATATTAGTAATGTATCTTCACTTTACTTTCAAGAGTTGTATATGAAGCAACCACAATTATGAAAAGGAGTTTTGACATAAACTTCTGATTTCTTTCTATTTTGAAGTCATGACAAATAGAATAGTCTTTGTTCTTTGGCATATCAATGACATTTCATTGCATTCAACAGTCCCTCTTCTATATAACCCATAATATTTTTATCTCAATTAGTTCATTATATTTTATTTTATTCATTGAGCTTTTATTAACTATTACATGCCAGACACATGTTAGAAACTCTAGGTATAGAAATGAACAAGACACAGAGTAGTTGATACAAGAGGTGGTTCCATATCTATGATCCTTTCCAGAATAAAAAAGGAGATATCATTAGATATATTACAGACATTAAAAATCAAATAAAAGGATATAACAAAAAATTACACACATTAATTTGACAACTTAAAGAAAGTGGATTAAGTCCTTTTAACCACAAGCTATGGAAAAAATCACAATGAAATATAAAACCCACATAGTCTTATAACTATTAATAAATTGGAAATTAAAGTTGAAAATCTTCTAAAAAATAAACCATAGGCCAGTATTTCCACTGGCAAATTCTATCACATATTTAAAAATGATATAGCACCAATTACATATAATCTCTCCCAGATGATAAAAGAAGAGGAAACATTTTTCAGCTTTTTTCATGGAGTCAACATGACCCTGATACTAAAATCAGACAAAGATAGAACAAAAAAGAAGGAAGGGTACATTCCAATATTCCTCATAAACATAAATGCAAAAATATTTAGCAAATTTTAGCAAATTGAATCCTGCAGTATATAATAACACTAATAACATCATTAAGGAAAGGCAAGGCTAGTGTGATATTTGAAAATAAATCAATGCAATTCAGTATATTAATAGACTGAACAAGAAAAGTCACAGGATCTTATGAGTTGATATACAAAAAAAAAAAAACATTTCAAAATCTTCCAATGTTTATTCATGATTTTTTTTAAAAAGAAAAACTTTCAGCTGTTAGGAATAGAAGGGAACTTCCTCAACACGATAAAGAGCATTTACAAAACCTATAGTTAACATTATACTTAATGGTAAAAGCTGGATGTTTTCTCTATTGAATTTAGGAGAAAGATAAGGGTATCTACTCACACCATTCCTTCACTGTCATACTGCAACAAAGAAGGAAGAAATGAGAGACCTATAGATTGGACAGATGACATGATTGTGTAGAAAAATTCAAGGAATCTACGAAACAAAACCAACCAAATAAAAAACCTTCTAGAACTGAGATTTGTGTTTAACAAGGATACAATGTCATCATACCTAAATCAATTGTTTTTTTGTATACAACTGGCAATGAACAATTTTTTTAAAATTACTATTTACAATAGTTACATAAAAAATATTGAATTTACAAGCTAAAAACTATGACATTTCGATAAAAAAATAAATAAGGCCTAAATATATGGAGAGACATAGTGTTTATAGATTGGAAGACTCAACATAGGATAATATCAGTAGGATTCCATATATATATATGATTTTATTTTATTTATTTAAAAAAACACTTTATTCAGGTATGATTGACATATAAAAGGCTGGGTATAATTAATATAAACAACTTGATAAATTTGCAGATGTTGCATTTGTAAAACTAACCATAATCAATGCCATTAACATATATATATAGCCTCTAAAAGTTTCCTCTCTCTATTTTGTGTGTGTGTGTGTGTGTGTGTGTGTGTGTGTGTGTGTGTGTGTGTGTGTGTGTTATAAGAATACTTAATATAAGATCTACTCTCAGAAAAGTTTTAGGTATATAATACACTAAATTGTTCACTATGGGCACTAGGCTGTGCAGTAGATCTCTAGGACTTACTCATGTTTTATATCTGAACTTTGTGCCCTTTGACTGATACATCCTCATTACCCTTCCACTTATCTCTTGGAAACCATCATTGTACTCTCTGATAGTTAAAATATAATTTTAACTATTTTAGATAATATATAATTTTAGTTAAAATATTTTAGGTAAAATATATAGTTAAAATATTTTAACTAAAATGATATTTTAGTTAAAATATAATTTTAACTATTTTAGATTCCTCATTTAAATGATATCGTAGAGTATATATCCTTCTGTGTCTGGTTTATTTCATTAAGCACAGTGTCCTCTGGATTCATTCATGTTGTTGCAAATGTCAGAATTTCTTTCTTTTTTCAAGGGTGGATAATATACCACATTTCCTTTTCCATTTATCTATTGATGGGCATTTAGCTGCTTCTATGTCTTGGTTATTGTGAATAATGCTTGGTTATTGTGAATATGGAAATGCAGGTGTCTCTTCCAAGTTTTGATTTCTTTCATTTTTCTTAATGCTATGCATTGTGCTAAGTTGTTTTTTTTTCTAATTTTATTTTTCAATTAGATTTGATACTCAATATTATTTTTATATTAGTTTCAGGTATATAGCATAGTGGGTAGATGTTTATATAATTTATGAGGTGATCCTCCAGATAAGTTTAGTACCTAGCTGGCATCATACAAAGTTATTACAATATTATTCACTATAATCCCTATCTGTACTTTACATCCCTATGACTTTTGTAACTACCAATTTGTACTTCTTCATTCCTTCACCTTTTTCACCCAGCCCCTCAATCTCCCTCCCATCTGGCAACCATCAGTTTGTTCTCTGTATCTATGTGTCTGTTTCTATTTTGTTTATTCATTTATTCTGTTCTTTAGATTCTACATATGTGAGATTATATGATATTTGTCTTTCTCTACATGACTTATTTCATTTAACATAATACCCTCTAATTTTATCCATATTGTACCTAATGGTAAGATTTCATTTATTTTTTTATGGCAAAGTAGTATTCTGTTGTATATCTGTATCACTCTTTTTTATTCAATCATATGTTGGTGAGCACTTAGTTTGCTTCCACATCTTGGCTATTGTAAATAGCACTTCTGTGAACATATGTGTGCATATATCTTTTTGAATTAGTGTTTTGGATTTCTTTGGATAAATACCTGGAAGTGGAATTCCTGGGTCATAAAGTAGTTCTATTTTTAATTTTTCCAGGAAACTTCATACTGTTTTCCATAGTGGCTCTACCAGTTTGCAATTCCACCAACAGTGCATGAGAGTTTCCTTTTCTCCACATTTGTTGATTTTTGATTTATTGATCATAGCCATTCCAACAGGTATGAGGTGATACCTCATTGTGGTTTTAAATTGCATTTCTGATGATTAGTGATGTTGAACATTTTTTCATATGCCTATTGGCCATCTGTATATCCTCTTTGGAGAAATGTCTATTCAGGTCCTCTGCTCATTTTTTTAAATTGAATTGTTTAGGGGGATTTTTGGTGTTGAATTATTGGATTTTTAAAAATAAATTTTGAATATTAATCTCCGATTGAATGTATCACTGACAAATATCTTCTCCCATTTGGTAGGTTGTCTTTTTGTTTTGTTGATGGTTTCCTATGCTATGTAAAAACTTTTTAGTTTGATGTTATCCCATTGGTTTCTTTTTCTTTTGTTTCTCTTGCCTGAAGAGATGTATCAGAAAAAAATGTTACTAAGCAATGCTAGAGAACATAGTACAAACTGCCTATGTTTTCTTCTAGGAGTTTTATGGTTTGGGGTCCTACATTTAAGTCTTTAATCATTTAGAGTTTATTCTTGTATATGGTGTAAAAAAAAAAAACAGTCCAATTTCTTTCTTTTTCTTTTTTTTTTCTTTCTTTCTTTCTTTCTTTCTTTCTTTCTTTCTTTCTTTCTTTCTTTCTTTCTTTTTTCTTTTTTTTTGTATTTCTCTGTTTAGTTTTTCCAACACCATTTATTGAAGGGACTGTCTTTATTCCATTGTATATTCTTTTTTTCTTTGTCAAAAATTAAATGACTATATGGCATGAGTTTATTTCTGGGCTCTCTATTCTGTTCTATTGATCTATGTGTCTGTTTTTATGCCAATATCATGCTGTTTTGATTACTATAGCCTTGTAGTATAGTTTGATATCATATAGTGTGATACCTCCAACTTTGTTTCTCTTTCTTAGGATTTCCGTGAACATTTAGGCTCTTTTATGGTTCCATGTAAATTTTAGGCTTATTTGTTCTAGTTCTATGAAAAATACCATTGGTGTTTCAAAAGGGATTCCATCAAATCTATAGATTGCTTTGGATAGTATGAACATTTTAATGATGTTAATTTTTCCTATCTATTAGCATGGTATGTGCTTCCATTTATTTATATCTTCTTTAATTTATTTCTTTAATGTCTTATAATTTTCTGAGTACAGGTCTTTTATGTCCTTGGTTAAATTTATTTCTAGATATTTTAATTTTTTTATGCAATTTTAAATGCAGATACCTCTTCCAAATTCTGATTTTAATTCCTTTGGATATATACCCAGAAGCAGAATTGTTAAAACATATGGTAGTTCTATCTTTATTTTTTGATAAACCTCCATAATGTTTTCTATAGTAGCTGCACTCATTTATATTTTTAACAACCATATACAAAGATTCCCATTTTTCCACATGTTGTTTTCAACAACATGTGTTATCATTTGTTTTGCTTTGTTTGATAATAGTCTCATAGTTATGAGATAATATTTCACTGTGGTTTTGATTTGCATTTCTCTGATTATTAGTGCTGTTGAACACTTTTTTGTATACTTGTTGGCCATTTGTATATAATGGGCTGGGGTCTCTATTTCCACCATCTTGTTGTCAGTTGATTTAATTTAATAATTTAATTTAATTTAATTTAATTTAATTTTTTAATTAATTTATTTTCTTAGGCGAAGCAACTCTTGGTTGACCTCTCAGATTGCAAGGACCTTGTTAGCTTACAATCTCTTATTTATTTTTATTTTTATTTTTTATGCCTACAGCACCTGGTCTTCCTGGGTGGTCTCCTATCCAAGTACTAACCAGGCTCGACACTACTTAGCTTCTGAGATCAGACAGAATTGGGCTTGTTCAGAGTAGCATGGCTGTAGACCTCTGTCAGCTGATTTTAAAATTCATATGTAAAGACAAATTGAGTAGAGGTACTACAACAATGTTGAATAGGAGGAATAAAGTGAGGAGAATCTCACTACACATTTCAAAGACTTAGTGTAAAGCTACAGTAATTAAATATAAGGGTAGACACATAAATTAGTAAAATGAGCTAAATACTCTGGAAATAAACCCACACAAATATGGCCTATTGATTTTTTAACAAAGATGCAAAGCCATTTAATGGGGAAAGGATAATCTTTTCAACAAATTGCACTGGAATAGTTAGTTATGCATATACCAAAAAATAAAATAAAATAAATAAAATAAATTTTTAAAACTCCACCTAAACGTCACCCTTTTTGCAAAAGTTAACTCAAAATTAATTATAGATCTAAATGTAAATAATAAAGCCATAAATGTAAAAGAGAATATTTGCTAGGCAAAGTTCTTTTAACATGATACCAATAGCAAAATATACAAAAGAAAAAAAATAAACTGAACTTTATCAAAATTTTTGTCTTTGGCTCTGTGAAAGACACTGAAGAGACTGAAAAACAAGCTATGGACTAGGAGAAAATATTTGAAAATCATAAATCTAACAAAGGACTAATATCCAGAATATATTTTTTAAAACTATCAACTATTACCAATAAAAAAAATATTTTAAAATGAGTAAAGTCATTAAATAGATGCTTCACTAAAGAGGATAGATGGTAGGCACATAAACACATGAAAATACAAACAATATCATTAGACATTAGGAGAATGCAAATTAAAATCATGATGTGTTACCAATCTCCTATTAGAATGGATAAAATGAAAACCAAATGCTGGCAACTAGAACTCCCATATATTGTGGCTCAAAATACAAAAGGTACAGCTACTCTGGAAAACAGTTTGGCAATTTATTATACAGTTCAATGCATACATAGCCTATGGCCCAAAGATCCCACTTCTATATATTTACCCTATTCATCACAGGCAAGAACTGTGAACAGCTTCAGTGTCCTTCAGTGGTAAATGAATAAATATATCATGGTGCATTTATACAAAGGAATACTACTAGCAATAACATTAACTATTGATAGATACAACAATTTAGATAAATCTCGAAGTCATTATGATGAGTGAAAGGTTATATGCTGTCCGATTCCATTTATATGACATTCTCTAAAAGACAGAAATCATAGTGATAGAGAATCCATCAGTGTTTGCCACAGTTTGAGGGTGGGCAGGGTGTGACTACAAAGGGAGATGTTGAAGATGTTTTATTGGCTGAATGGAACTGTTTTGTGTGTTGATTACAGTGGGCATCAAAATTAATCTGTCTTCTAGGCCATGCTGTCATTTGTCAACCTTGATGATATAGGAAGGTCTCCTCAATTTGGAAGAAGAAAGCTGTTGTTTGAACAATTTCATCAACTTGTTTATGCTTATACACTTGACCAAGTTGAAGTAGGTCCTTTTTTTTCAATTCTGTTGTTAAATGAGTTTTATTTCTTACAAAATTGCTCCACTTGTCACCCTGCTGTTTACAAGGTAATGGAGGCTTTGCCTCTTTTTGCTCTGCCTGAAGTACTCTGAGTCCTCAGAGGGGAGGTTTACCTTATTACTTCAGTGCTTGCAGCTGAATTGGCATAAATTCATACATGGTTCTAATGTCTTTTTCTTGCAAAAGTAACTTCCCAAATTCAATCTTAAATATACTCCCCCAGGGAGCAGAATCATCAATTGCTCCTTCCTCCATTCACAGCATTCTTATATCATTCTTATTTCTCAACTTTATGTTCAACATGATGAAGCTACAGTGCAAACACTCAAGTGTTCTCTTTCTAAGTAAACAATCTATAGGGCTTAGCTTTGTTCTCTGCTGCCCTAATTCTGGCTTTCAAGTGTCTTCCAGCACATTCAGGGATCTTTGCCATAGCTGGGAACAGGATCCCAGAACTCAAATATTATCTTAGGTTACACATTTAGTTTTATGTCTCCCTCTCGAATTAATTTTCACATTGCAACTATTTAATGGGCATGTGTAATTCTAATGAAAAGAAGGAGAATATATAAAGGATAAATTATAAAACTCATTGAGGGAATGTCAGTTATAATTTAAAAGAAACCCTGACTACACTGGTTTTCCATCCCCTTCCCTTCCTTTCTTCTTTCTCTTTGGCATTCTTTTCCTTTCTGTTTTTCTTTCTCCCTCCTTTTATGAATGTATTAAAAAAATGAGTACTACCATAAACTTAAAGTATTTTGTGAGATGAAATTATGACTGTCCTTTGAACCACTAGTTAACTTCCGGGATTCCTGTTGTCACTATGGAAGAGATTTAGGACAATTAATCCTTGAGCACATGCTCTTCCTTAGGTGACTTAGAGAAAGATTAGAAAATATGAAGAGAAAAAAAATCTCTGCTTTTATAAAACTAGGTACTTTTGCAATCTCCAAATCAGATTCTATCTAGAGCATTTTTATCCCAAATTGAGGATTAGCATCCATTTGTAAGGTATCAAGGATGAAAAATCGCCCAGGCTTGAATCGTGCTTTGGTGACTGGGCATTTTGTCCATGCTTTTGAAAGAACAAAGTCTGTTTATTCAGTTTAACCATAGCCATAATCTTGACATGATCTGTAGTTCATGCCTGGAGAAGCTTTTGGAAAGAGCTTCTGAAAGAGGTGAGCCACATTTTCTCTGCTGAGTTGCTATGCTGAGTTCATGCATGTGGCATGCATGCAGAGTCCCTCTTCTCTCTTCTTGCCTAAGGCTCTGAAGCTCAAACAGCCTCTAAAACTTATAATCAGAAAGGAAACAATAAGCAGAATTATTTTCAAGTGTATACCACCTCTTGATTTTTATTGTACAGATAGTTTTTCCCAAAATTTCAATCACTATGCTTTATTGTGTACCTATCGCCTTTGTTTCTTCCTTTAAAATGAAAGTTCATTGTTATAGTAAAAATGTCATATGCTGTTGCAAAAGAATACACAATTCAAAAAAGTACAGAGAAGGGAATAAAAATAATCACAGGATCGCACCACCTAGAGAAAACAACTTTCATTGTTTACATAAACAACAGATTGCACTGAAAAAGCTATCTTGAGCTGTTCACCTGAAATTAATAGAAAAAATATTGAATATCAACTATAATTAAAAAATAAAAATAATTTTTAAAAAGCTGTCTTGAGTTAGATGTGATTGGGTTACCATTAAGATTTTCACCAGTTAAGTAGCAGCAAAGAAACCACATGTTCAGAGGAGAATGGAGACAGATTGAGAGGATGGTGTGTGTGTATGAAGAAAGGAGGAACTGTGGGAGGAAACTAGAAATGGATGAAAATAGACAAATCCAGACAGCAAATAGAGTTGGAACCAGCTTGTGAAGAAAGCACTTTCCTCTTTGGAGGGGTTTCCTAGACCTAATGTCATCAACAACATCTACAGGGCTAACCTGTGTCTGCTCAGCAACACTTTGGACATTTTTGGGATTAAACTTCCTAATTAATTTTTGTCTATTTATTGAAACCACTAATTAAATTCAGTTGAAAATGTCCAAGTGGGCTTGTCTGTGTGTCTACACTTGTTTGTGTGTATGTATAGTGTGTCTGCGTGTATGTGTGTTTTCTATGGAAATAAAAAGGGTTCACACAATTTGTCAGCTTCTTCCTGGAGAGTAAGACTCAGAGACCCTTCATCTCAGCCAAATCTCATGCATATCTATTCTGAATTCATTCTTGATTACAGAGAGAGTCCATAGCCTCCTTGGCCCAGATTCTTGGTGCAAAATAATTGGCTCATGTGGTTCATTGCAGTCCACAGAGGCCAAGAAGCAGAAACCAGCATATCCATACAAATCTCATGATTTTTTATTCTACTTCTTAAAAAATGCCATTGGGATTTTGATGGAGATTGCATTAAACCTATATGTTGTTTTGAGTAACATGGCCATTTTAACTATGTTGATTCTTCCAGTTTCTGAACACAGAATCATTTCATTTCTTCATATCATCTTCAATTTCTTTTAATAATGTCTTGCAGTTTTCAATTTATAGGATCTTCACACCCTTTGTTAATTTTATTCCTATTAATTTTATTCTTTTTGTCACAATTGCAAAAGGAATTGTTTTTCCATTTCTTTTTTCTGAAATTTAATTGTTAGCATATAGGAATGCAATGGATTTTCTTCTGTTGATTTTGTATCCTGCAACTTTATGGTATTTGTTCATTGTTTCAAAGAGTTTTTTGCTGGAGTCTTTAGGGTTTTCTATATAAAGCTAAGTAAAATAAGTCATAAAAAGTTTGAGAACCATATGATTTCATTCATATGTAGGATATAAAACTGAAAGCAACAAATAAACAAGACAAACAAATAAAAACTCATAGACACAGATAATAGTTTAGTGATTACCAGAGCAGGGGAAGTGGATAAGGGTAAAGGGGATCAAATATATGGTGACAGAGATTTGACTTCGGGAAGTGAACAAACAATGCAATATACAGATGATGTACTATTGAACTGTACACTTGAAATCTATACATTTTATTAACCAATGTCACTCCAATAAATTTAATTTAAAAAATTTCCTGGAAAGTAAAATATAAATGGCTGCAAAAAAAAAAAAAATGAAAAGAAAAAGAATGGCGTATCCATTTGGTATACCAATAGTTATTAGCTTTTTTTTTTTTCTTCCCTTCCCCTAGGAGGCCCTGGCTGCTAAGTCATGGGAAGCATAATAAACACATCTTAGATTTAATAAATTTCAGGGCTCTGGCCTATTTGTTGATAAGTCTGAGTATGTCGAAATTTCCCCAGCAGGTTGGGAGGAAGAACAGTGGCTTATCGCCCAGGATGGGTCTTGACTCCTGTGTGAAGGTTCTATCCTAAGTGACAAATTCAGTAAAGATTAGTTGTGTAACTCTGCTGAGCCTGCTAGCTTCCCCCAGACAATAGAGTTTTATCACACCAAATCACCATAATAAAAATCATTGCCAGTGTTTTCCCTGGATAAATAGTTGTTTTTTGACTAAGCTTGCTTTTTGGGGTAAATGATTAAAGACTGTGTGTCTCATGTCATTAACAACTTGGCAGATAGATAGTACTATTCAGTCATTTCCTTTGCTGATGTAGACAGTTATAAATTCACATATGTAAAGAAAGTAGTTGTCATTTGGAGACCCCACTTAACATTTTGTGTTATTGATGCTTGTCAGATCAAATAAAACTTCTATATTTGCTTGGCAAGCAGCTAGATTTGTTTATTAGGCATCCTCAAGCCCCAATATTCTTTCTTGGTTACTGGTGATAGAGTCACTCCAAAGTCAGAACCTTTTCAACTCAGGAGCAAGCTGACCTTGTAAGACTGACCTTGTAGGATTACACTCCCAGGATGCTGACAGAACTCTGTCTGACACAGAGAGACCAGCATTCATTTGACTATGTGTGGCTCTCTGCAAAATCCCCTTCACAATAATAATTAGATTTAAATTAGAAAAGAATAAGGACCGATGATCATCAGGGGAGGAAAGGACTGTAAAGAAAGTACAACCTTCTCATGTTACAGATGAGGAAACTTGGTCCAGGGTCACATGATTAATCTAAACTGAGGCAAAACAACAGTTCTGCAAACCAAGCTTCTAAGAGATTCCCTCTGCCATCCTTTATAGGAGTTCTTTGGGCTAGGGTGATATTTTCCACAAAGGACCTGGTTAAAAGAAAAAGGTGCTTGGGAGAGAGCAAACTTTAATGCCTCGTCCTTCTACTTAGGTAATGAACAAGAGTTGCTTTATCTAGAAAGTTACCAATGATAGCTCAGCCAAAAAGATAACATGGAACCTTGCTAACTTCTGTTAAAGTTGGATGCATCCCAACTTCTAAGATTAGTGCCAAGAGAATGAACCACACCTTGGGAGGGATGCCCTTGTGGAGTGCTTTCTCTGCTCATCTGGGAAGCTTCCTCTGTTCCGCAGCATTTAGCACTTTTGGCCAATCCCCTTCTTTTGGATTTCTCCTGCATAATGATCCCTTAGCCTCCTTGATATCTGTTTCTGATTTCTCTTCTCTGTATATCAGGTTTTCCTCCCAACTCAGACCCGACTCTGTTCTTGGTGAGGGACATTTAGGAGAAACTCAGCAGATCAGTACCTAGTCATCCCAGCTGTCAGCCCCATACTGACCTTGTCCCAAGCTTTAATGAAGTTTATGGTGACCAAGTCCCTGACTGGTGGTTGGAGAACAATGAGATAGATGCAACTACCTTTTTAAATGTTTTAAACAATCACTCCCTACTGACTCAGGGCTCTGCCTCACTCAAGATTTCCCTCCACAGGGAATTCTGTGGGTTGAGAATTAGACAAACCTGTCTACCTGGCCAAGTCCACCCACAGCTTAAAAGACAGATGGTCAAGGAAGATGGAGCTGGAGAAGACAGGTGACCGAGCAGCCAGGAAGCTCTGTGCAGGGAGTAAGAAGACAGATTTAATGCCAAATGCTCTTGGCTGTCCAAAGCCAGGAAGTTCAGAGCATGCTGGGCAACTACCAAAGGGAAATACATCTTGGAAATACTCTGAAGGACATAGGGTCCAGAGGTTGCCTGCGGGATCCATTTTAGCCATCCGCTTTACTTCTAAAACTAGTGATGAGGCTGATTTATGAGATGCCAACAACTTATCTTGTAAGTGGAATACATAAAAAGACCAAAGAAAGAATATGTGAAATCTGTGTTAGGTCCCCTGACTGTAACTTAACCTTTCTGTAGAAATATATTTTCTTTTGGCACTCCTCGTATCCAGCTGAGGCTGGAAACCTTCATGCTGACAAGAAAGGCCATATGTTTGGGGAGGTTATTGTTACTATTTGTTTAATGTTGAGGGCTTAATGGCTCAATTTGGTAGGCTTCAGAGGTTTGCATAATTTAGCTGACAATCAGAACTTAGAAGTGGCCACCTGAGAACCCAGAAGCAAGACACTAAGCAAGAAAGAATCACAGTCCCTTCTCCAGGACTGACCTTTCAGTGTGGCTTATGGTTTTTGTGAAGGATAGGACAATGTCATGTTTGAGTTGCTATGAGAAAATATCATTGTCTGAGGGCTTAAACAACAAACATTTAGTTTTTTACAGTCTGGAGGCTGAGAAATTCAAGATCAAAGTGCAGGCAGAATCAGTGTCTGGTGAAGACTCTCTTCCTGCTTTGCAGATGGCTTCCTTCTCGCTGTTTCTTCACATGGTAGAAGGAGTGAGAGCTCTGGTTTCCTTCTCTTCTTGTAAGGTCATGAATCCCATGGAGGATCCACCCTTATGACCTCTTCTAAAGCTAATTATCCCCCAAAGACCCACCATCAAATATCACCACATTGGAAAATAGAATTTCAACATATGAACATTCAGTTCTTAGCAAGATGTTCAGGGTGTTTTACTGCAAAAATCACTAAAGAGGGTGGCAAGAAGTAGCTTTTTGAATACTGGTGGTATACAGCATTTTCCAGAGCATGTTATTTTAGAGTAGACCTAAATAATCAGTTTTATTTCCTATATATCAAATAAGATAAATTAAATATCTCTATATTGATGATCTATTGCTATAACAGTGCTATAGAACAAACCACTCCAAGATTCAGTGGCTCAAAACAAAAACTATCCATTGGTTATGTGTGCAGAAATCAGCTATGGGAAGACAAGGGAAAGCAATCTAGAGTTTGCTTGGTTGGACTCTTTCTGGTCTTAGCTAGGCTCCCTCACATGTCTGGACTTATTGTCTATGGCTGATCTAAGTCTCCATAGGGAGGGATGACTGGGCCTCTCTCCATTTGTCTTTCACATCCCTTTAGCAGGCTGGCTTGAGTGTTTTCTCAGAGCAATTGCAAAGAACCAAGGGAGAAAACATAATGTACGTGTGCTTCCACAAATTTTTGCTTGTATTGTTTGCTGCTGTCGTATTGGTCATAGCAAGTGACATGGTCAGACTGAGAATTGCTGTGTGAGAGCACTTCCAAAGGCATGATATAGGGAGGCTATTAATCAGGGCATTAATGCAGTCACTCTACACCACCACAGGAAACTCCAGTTTGATCAGGTGGGTGACACTGCCAAATCCTTACCAGCTTTAAGATATTCAAACAAATTTTACTGTGTGCAATCTGGTCTTTACTGCACTGAACATTGCAGGGTTTCCCAAGAGAGCCTTGGTTCCTGCACACTTTTTTTGCTTTCAATCTGACTTGAACTGACTTTTAGTCCTAACAGCAAGCCCTAATTGCTGGAGCAGCTCAGCAATTAGGGAAGAGCCCAAAGCAAGAGCCCATTATTCCATTGTGCAATGTTTGCTTCCTTTCCCTGTGTGTTTTAGGGAGAAGATGAATGTGCAGGGAAGCCTAGAGGAATAAGGGAACTGTACAAATTAGAAGTCTCCAGAGAAATAGATAGGTAGGTAGGTAGATAGATAGATAGACAGACAGACAGACAGACAGATAACATATATTCTTATAATAAATCACTTTAAATATAAAGGAATTATTATACTAATCAAGTATAAAATGAGCTATTATAAGGAATTATTGTAAGGAATTGGTTTATGGAGGCTGAGAAGTCTCGCAATCTGACATCTGCCAGCTGGAGATACAAGAGAACCACTGGTGTGGTCCCAGTCTGAGTCACAAGGCCTGACAGTCAGGGAAGCCGATGGTCCCAGTCTATGGGCAGGAGAAGACCCAGCTCAACAGTCAGACAGAGCAAATATTTTTTTTCTTCCACCTTGTTGTTCTGTTCAGGCCCTCAGTGGGTTAGATGATGCCTGCCCACACTTGGGAGGACAATCTGCTGTGCTTAGTTTACTGACTCAGTTGTTAATCTCCTCCAGAAACGCCCTCGCAGACATAATCAGAATTAATGTTTAGCCAACTATGTGGACACCCTGTAGCCCAATCAACTTGACACAGAATTAATCATCATAGCAACTGTGAGTGGAGATTGGAGAATGAGAACAATACCACCTTGTAAGTTCCCTGGAGACTACTGTGTGTTTGAAGAATGGATTCCCAGAGAGGAGAGAAGGGAGGGGCCTTAGAGGTCACACTCCTCCTAGTGGCAGTGATCTCTATGATGCATGCACTATAATATAGTCAGGGGATCTGAAGTTATAGATTTCTGCCTCCTAGAATTTTCTGTTTTTATTGTAGCATGAATAATATTTGGAAGCAAAGTTGGGGCAAGGTGTCTGGATTCATGATATTGAGTAAGGAGTTGATAATATATTCTGACTTATTATCTATCTCACTCTTCCTCCCCACTCCATACAGGGACCTTTGCCCTTGGCACACTCCTATGTGTATTCTAAGCCCCTTCCTGTTTCTTTTTACCCAGTGTAGACTTTGAGTTGCTTCATCCTCCTGTCCTAAATTGTTACTCCTCTTCTAGCTAGTGCAGAGTCCATTCTGTCTTTGCTCATCTCACTTGTCCTCTTTTCCTACTCCTTTTTTTAACGGCTTAAGTTTTACCTCTTTATTCCCAGAAAAGCACCTCTTGGTTTTGTCCCTTTTTAAGATAGGTGGCAGCGGGACACAGTAGTTATATTCCTGACATACTCCCAAGCAAAGAGAATGTGGGGGGAGGAAAGAAAAGAATATTCTTCGAAAATTAGGGATTTGATGTCACTGGACATAAATACTGTATCATGAATTATTTCATTTATCCTTTCTTGTTTTACAGTGTAGGAGCCTGAAACTCAGTAAGGTAAAATTCTAAACCTAGATATACAGTCAATTTATTAATGGTGGCTGGACTCAAGTCTTCTGACTCCTAGATCTGAGCTTTTCATCCAGTGACAAACTTTAGAGATAGCAAATATCTTCTCATCTCTGAAAATGTTCATAGCAAAAGACTTAAATGATTGCATCAAGGAAGATTGGGTTAAATAACCCTCAAGGTCTTTTCTAACACTGAGATTCAGAGACTCTGAATCTAAACCCTCAATTTACAGATGAGGAAACCAAGAAAATTTAAACAAATGGCCCACATTCTGTGGGCCTTGGAGCTAGCATTCAAAACAGGTCTTTTATTTCAAGTCAGTGTTCTTTCCCTTTACTTTGCCTTAAGTGGATCTCACTCAGAGTAATTTTACATTTCTTGAACCTAAGTGCTACAGAGCAAGAGGAAAGATCCCGTGCTCCTCACTTGCATTTGCTGGTTTCATTTAAATTGTTTCAGGGCCAGGAATCCTTTTTTAAAATATTTCCTGTAAAGCCCAGAAATCCTAGTTTAAAGCAATTTATTTTTTTCTTTATTTTTTCCTCTTGCTCTTTCTCAAATCTTTTCGAAAAATGCAAATGAAACAACAAACAGAAAAGCAATTTTTAAGGATCAAACATCTTTAATTTCTTTCTCAGATGATGACTTTCACATTTCCAATGTTCTTCTTTCTATTCTTTAAATCAGTAACACTAAATTGTTCTGCCAAATGTCTTTAATAGTGAAGGAGAGTGAGCTTGTACATCTGACTCTAAGATTTCCCAGTTTTCAAATTTCAAAGAAATTTGAAGCCTTTGTCTTTTAAAAAAAGGTGGTGGAGGGAGAAGGAGATTTCACCTTCTACTCTCCAACCTATATGCATGTTTGCTTTTAATGTTTTTTAATGTTTCAAATTATATAACATGAACCATCATTGGTTCTATAGGAAGAGCTGCCATGTTTATCCTATGATATCATCTCTCCCAGCTTTATTGCCACCTATCCATTTGGTACTGTAATAAATACTCTTGATTTAAAAATTATTGTTTTAAATAGCAGGTGGCTAAAAAAAATAGATGTTGATCTTCCTACTGTATTCCTGTAAACCATAAAATCATTAAAGGGTATATTTAATAATTATAAATATTTCATCTGCCCCAAAGATATTAAAATTACATTTTTTCCCATTAAGGAATAACACCTTTCCCAATATGCATTTTATATATAATGTCTTAGAATATTAAGCACTAATACTTATTGAATGTTTTACACATAATCTCAAGTTATCCTTACAGTCCTATAAAGTAAGAAAAAATCATCAACTCTATTTTGAAATAATAAATCAGGACCACAAGGATTTAAGTCACCTGCCCAAAGTCACATAGCAAGTAAAAGGGCTGGTGTGGGATTTGGGATGAGACCCCGAGAGTGTAACTCAGAACCATGTATTTCTGGGCTCCTCTCTTTGAGTTTCTTTCAGTTCTCAGCAAATGTTCGCTGCTCTGATTGATGTGCCTCCCTCCCCAAGAGTCCTTGTGCTAGAAGCAAAACTTATTTACAAAACTTGTTCTGTACCTTTGGCCAAAAAGAAAACAAAAGAGTTCTTGGCCATTTTTAGATATCTACTGTCTTTTGAAGAAAAAAAAAAAGACATTGGTATCAAAATTAAAACCAAATCAAACCAAATTAAAATTCCAGTGCTTCCAATAATGCAGGGAACTAACCTTGGAGATACTCAAACCTAGAGAGATTCTCCAGAAGCTGTTTTCCTGCTTTTATGCTATCAGCCTATTTGCCCACATTCCCCATCTTCCTGTATTCTCCTCCAACCTACTCCTCCTTTAACCTCTTCAAGATGCTGTTATTTGTCTTGGTTTATGTCATCTGATGATGATCTGATTGTTGGGAACAAGAATAGTGCTATCATTTTGATCCACTTCTTCCTAGAGATGAACATAATTTTCCCCAGCTTTACACCCTTAAACATAGAGGCATCTGGCACTGTGCCACCAATATTCTACAAAGGGAGCTTTGGCTTCCTTAGCTCTGGGCTTCTAAGAATCATGGAATGCCTCATCATCCTACCTTATTTCCCCTTCACACAACAATTATTTATTAAACCTCTACTTTGTGCAAACCCTGGGTTAGGAACTGAAGGTAAAATGGTAAGCAGAATAATTATGTTCCAATATCTGGAAAAAAAGGGAGACAACATTAATAAAAAATACAAATATTTGCACACTTAATCTGGATAAATACACTAAAGAAGATATGTGTGATGATGCTTGGAGAGCATAAGCAAGTCACCTGACCTTGCCTGAGAGAGAAGAATAGACTTCTGCAAAAGCTAAAGAATGAACAGATATAAGTTGGTCAAAGGAGGGTGAAGCATTCCAGGTAAAGAGAACAACACAGTATACTTTTGAGGCCAAAATGCAGAAAACCCAAAGAAAAATGACATATGAGGCTGCAGAGTTGGGAGAGATCACACATAGTCTTGTAGTTTATGTGTATGATTTTATCTTAAGAGTGTAGGAAGCCACTGAAGTATTCAAGGAATGGGCTGAGGATCTTGTAGTCAGAACTGATCTGAAAAGTTTACTCTGGTCTCAGTGTGAGAAGGAGGGCAAGAGGTGATTAAGGAAATCAATTAAAGGCTCTTTAAGATATTCAGGCAGATATATGTATAGATTAGAAAGTGGTGATATATTGATATGGAGGAGTAAAAAAAGAGCTCTGCTTTCTGATTTTCATAACTAGATGAGGTAAATGCATGGGATATTTCCCTAGACATAATCGCCACTAACGCACAAGGCTAGCTTCTCATTCCTGCCGGTAGAATCCACCATACCAGCCCCTTCCCACCACCCTCTAAGAGATTATCTTGTTTATAAACCCTCACTCCTCCCATCCAGCCACCTCTTTCATCTCTTCGATCAACAGATAATAACTATGCACCACTCCGTTCAAGCTCCTGTATCATTGGAGGAAAATGGAACATTTCTGGAATTTTCTGAAGCTGGCATGATGGATAACTGCCAACTTCTAGATAGAGCTGTTGTCTTTTTGGGGAAGCTGAGTCTTTTCTGCTAATTTCACATCATCTTAGTGTAGCCAGTGTCTCTCTTTGAGTGTCTGTGGGGGCTCCCACAGAGAGGAAGAGAGGAGGAGGCAGCAGTAGACGTGTGTCAGTGAAGGATCATTAGCACATGCTAATGCTCTCTGCACAGGGACAGCGAACACACTGCACAGTGGGCCTGAGGTCCTCAGTGTTCACTCAGGGCATCCAGCTGGCCAGAGCCTCCATTCTGTGAGCAGAATGAATCTAATGATCATGGTTATAAGAGGCTAATATTAAATGTGGTCATTAAAAATCAGTTCCAAGAAACATGTCATTCAAATGGTAAAAAAAAAAAAAAAAAAAAAAAAGGAAGGGGCTATTTATTGTATGATTTTATCCTTACCTGGAAAAGCACTGTCATGGCCACGGGCAACTATCACTCTTAGAAAAGTCTATTTGTACTTAGATGTTAATATGTTAGTTTTTTCTTGCTAAGGCCTTGGAAACAGAGAGTTTTCCTCCTCCGAGTCTTTCTTGATATTCTTCAAAACCAACTACAGGAAGAAATGCTTTTTAGTCCTTTCCCAGGTTTTCAATTATACAAATTCCTTCTGACAGTACTTCTCAGCTAAAACCCTAACATAATTTTAAAGATCTCTCAATAAGATTAGAATATGTGCCTAGTTTGTGTCTACATTCTTATCCTGACAGCTATGGCTTGCTTTGAAAAAATTTGACTTTGGCAGGGCTTTCTACTTAATGAATAAGAATGTTAAAGCTCACATTAGTGCCAAGCCTTTAAAATTAATGCCAATTTAACTTGAAGGCAATTTAGGTAAAAATAACCTAAAAATAAATAATGGGAGTAAAATTCTGATTTTTCTGGGCATTCATGAATTAGCAGGAATTACAATCAATTACAGATGATATTAGCATGAAAGAGCTACTACCCCACCAGCCCACACTTCCCTTGCTGGAGAAGCAATGGCTTGCTACCAAAGCCTTTGGATATTGTCATCTAAAAGGTCTTTCCAGCCATGAGGTAGTGCTGCAGTCTGCCTCCTGTGGAGCTCTATGGTCTGCTTTCTTTGTTGTTCACTTTAGTACACACTTACATACTTAATGCTTTAACCTTAATTTGGTAGCTTCTTGCCCTTCCCTTCCCTTTATCTTCCTTCTCAATGCTTCCATTTCTTTCTTTTCCTTCTTCCTTTCTTCATATTATGGTAAATTTCACTCTAATGTAGCCATACAGCAAAGGTCTTAAAAGATTGATAGTTGATTCTGTTAAAAATAATCATTTGTGTGTATGCATGTACAATGTATTTGGTGTTGCTTAATTCTCTCTTATATCAGTAGCATATAAAGGGTTTTATATTCTACCACGATTCCATGATTCTATCCTATATCAGTAGCACATAAAGGGTTTTATATTCTAACCAACCTATAGTTTAGGATTCTACCCTAAGGCTGACATAATACCTTTTGATAAATATTCTTCTTCTCCTTTAGAACAAGCTTCCTGATCTGCTTTCTTGGAGTAGAGATATATGGTAGGCTTCCCTATGCTCTTTCTATTGCACCCTTATTTTTCTTGTATATTTTTCTTTCCTTTTAATATTTTCTAAGGACGCAGGCTGGGTATCTTTTTTTGACAGCCCGGGCCACTGGGAATGAATAGACAGAGAATTAATGAACACTTGTTTGAAATCCTTCATGTTGTAGCTTGAGGAAATAAACTGTTTTGTCAATCTAGGTCTCATAAAGCAACCTAGTTCTCATGTTTTCTTGAAAAATATATGCTGACTAATGCAGCCTTGAAGAATCTCCACATTATCCATCTTGCTGCCCTTTCCTTTTCTGTATTTTGGCCCCTGTTGTATACATATTTGCAACTTATTTTATAACCAGGTCCATCTCGTCAGGTAGAAAATTCCCAGGTCCCAAAATTCACGAACTTTGCCCCAAACCCTTGACTCCTCTTGTAAGATATTCATTCTAATTCAGTAGAATCATGTCCTCCCTGTTCCTCTCTAACCCCTTTGACCTAGCAGAGTGAGAGCACCATATGTTTTCAGATTTATAAATTCTAAATTCAGCAAGAAGTTGTCGTAAAATCCATTGTCTTGTACTCAACCTAGAAGCCATATCAATGTATGTCAAAAATTTTGTCCCCGCTAACTTAATTGCTCATAGAAATCAGCCTGGAAAAATCTTACTCCTGATCTTGGCTGTTCCTTTGTGCCATTCAGATCTCAGCTTAAGTATTACTTCTTCAGAAGAGCCATTTCTGCCCACCTAATCTTAAGCAGTCTCCAGGCCCTTCCATGACATTGCACCAGTTCAATTCTGCCTATCATATCTGACCTTTTTCTTTCTTTATTTTTCTTCCTTCCTTCCTTCCTTCCTTCCTTCCTTCCTTCCTTCCTTCCTTCCTTCCTTCCTTCCTTCCTTCCTTCCTTCCTTCCTTCCTTCCTTCCTTCCTTTCTTCTTTTCTTCCTTTTTTCTTTTCTTCCTTTCTTCTTTCCTTCCTCCCTCCCTCCCTCCTTGAGATCTGCCAGCCTTGCAGAAGCTTTCTTATAGTGAAGAGAAATCAATGCTCTCAGGGCAAACCTTAATCAGTGGGTAATGGGAGTCAGTAGACAAATGTTCTGGCCTCCCATCCTTCACGTGTAAATTTCTGTATTTTTTTTCCTAGTCGATACCAAGGGAACTGGGACTCTGTTACTGACAGGTATAATTGAAATAATACTTCCTTAGAGTGATGGACCTTTTTTTCCTGTTTCACTCTACCTACTCCCTCACTCATGCTTCCTGGGCTTAGATCTCAAGTAAGCTACCTGTACCCACATCCTTGTCTCTGAATTCATTCTAGGAGAATCCAAACTAAGACATCAACCATACTTAATATATATATTTATTTACTAGTCATCAAACATTTATTGAGTACCTAATATGAGCCGGACATCATTCTAGATGTTGAAGATAACAGCAACAAATAAAACAAAATGATCTCCATCCATCATGGAGCTATGAGAGGAGGAATTTACAAACATACAGAGGAAAACATTAAAAATAAAAATATCAAATTAAGAGTGTAAATTTTATGTAATCTCATGGAGCTAATATTTATATCTCATCTATTTCTTCATAGAGTTGCCACGAGCTACACTGCCTCACATCTCATTGTATTCTACAAATCTTTTAAAAATTACATTGTTTTATTCTGATAACAAAATAATACATGAAAATTTAGAAAATATGAAGAAACCACAGAGAAGAAAATAAAAGCAAACAACCACCTCAACCTGGGGGCATCCATAATTTTAATTTTAGTTTAATATTTTTTCAGACATTTCTTTTCAAGCATTTAAAACTTATTCTAGCTTTAACATATAATTTAATACTAACATAATAAAATTTAAATATAATATATTAAAATAAATAAAAGTATCAAGTACCTTGTCATTTTTTTCCCAAAGTTTTCTTCGCTATTCTAATCTGTCTTTTTCAGACAATTCAGAAATAACCACCTTCGGATTTTGATTGATATACATTAAAATCTATAAATTAATTTAGGTATAGTTGACATCATGATATTCAGTTTTCTTACTGAGGAGCCAAAGTATAATTTTCCATGTATTCAAACTTCATTTTATAACCTTAAGGGAAAGATTTATAGTCTCTTTCATATAGGTTCCAAGTATTTATATTAAATTTATTCCAATATGTTTTAAATTCTTACTAGGAACCTTTTCCATTGCATTCAAAAGTCATTTATGTAGAAAAAAACCCCTGTTTTGTATGTTTGCAACTAATCAGTTTACTAAAAGCCTTTACTAATTCCAATACTTTTTCAGTTGTTCTCAAGTTTCCCGACTATATAAAGAGAGAAGAAAGTAAGGCTCCTAACCCCCTTCCCACAGCACAAAAACTCCTTTCTTCTTGCTTCTGTCTCCACCCATTATCTTACTTCTCCAGGAGTTGTAGTGGGCTAATCTGATTGATCAGAATCCAGGATACCTGATTGGAACACCTCTATTATCTGATAGCAATGGAAATAATTGAATGTTCCTTTTGTGTGTGTTATGTTTATTAGATTTTGGTTATCGAGGTTATACTAGCTTAAAAAAAATGAAAATCTTTCTCTTTTATGGAAAAGCTAAAACAACATGGGTATCGCCTGTTCCTTAAAGGATTCATCTGTAGAAGTTGTCTGGGTCCAATAAACATCAGAAGGATTTGTGAGTCGAAATTGGGAAGGAGGGAAAGACTTCTTTGATTATTATCCAATTCCTTTTTTAATGCTTAAGCCAATATTGATCATTTATATCTTCTACAAACTTTATCAATTTTATTTAAATATTTTATCAAACTTTAAAAATAATTTAAAATTTTCTCTACATGTTTGAACTTTTTTATTTCTGATAGAACTCTTGTCCCCCCACCATCACTTATTTTTTCAATTCTCTCTCCTGTTTTCCCAAGATGTATGATTATTTTATAACACTACCTCTTTAGTTTATTAATTATTCTTTCTTTGCTTTCTAATTCATTCATCTCTGCTTTCATCTTTTTTATTCCTTTCTCCTACTTAGGAATATTTTGTAAATTTCTTAACTTCTTAAATTTAATTATCTTTTTCTTTATATTTATTTTTTGGCATTTAAAAATGGAAGCATTTATGACAATGTAATTTCCTTTGAATTCAGCTTCAACCACATGCCATAAATTTGATGTGTAGAGTTTTTATAGTAGCCATTCTCAAAATGTCTATAACCATAGTGCTCATTTTCTCTATGGTCTAAAGTTTATTTTAAATAATACTTTAGCATTTCAAAGTTTTTAAAATTGAAATGTTTATTATTTTTGTTTTCATTGCCGTGTTTACCCATCATTCAGTTTAAGAGCATTTGCTTTTTAGGAGGGTAGACTTGAGCTGTGCTTTTATTATAATATTCGATTAATCTACATCTGAGTAGCTCTGGTATTCTCTGATCCCCTATAATACTTAGTTTGAATTGCTTGGTGTCATACTTGTTTTGTTTTATTTAATGTTTTGTTTTGTTTTGTTTTAATGACTATCACTACCTTTCTAAGTACTATAAGCAACTTGAGAATGGAGTTCACATTTTATAATTTTATGTGTCCCCCACAGCACTTGATATCACTTAAATATATTAAGTAATCAGTGGATATACATATTCTGCTTTATACTTCAGGGATGGTGAGACTGACACACAATGTAAAGGGATCAAAGCCCTTGCTGAGTGATGCTGTAACTAGCCATTTCACTAAAATATGTTTACATGCTGCATTCTTCTTCTGGTCCTGAAAAATATTGCTTTTCTGACCATGATCACGAGTGTGATAACTAATGTGACTATTCATACTAATCATTTTTTGAGCACATCTATATTCTAGGCATTGTTTTAAGAACTTTAAATGTTGTGTGCCATTTCCAAAATCCTCATAAAAGCTCTATTAGGTAGATAGGATAATTATCTTCATTTCCAAGATGAGAAAAAATAAAGCTCAAGTTCAAGGTTATGGTCAGGATTGTCTCACTGGTGAAGATAAATCCTGGATTAGATTACAAATCTGTCTGTCTTTTACTTCTGCTCTATACAAATTTCTGTTAATTTATTCTCTCACTCACACGTTCATTCTCTTTTATTTCAACCCACATTCAAAGAACTAGATATAGATTTATTTTGCCAGATACAGTACTAAAAGACAAGGAATACAAATATGAATAAAACAAGCCCCTGCTTTTGGTAACTTTCCAGAGTCCGATGGGGCCTTTTCTTTGACATGCAGCACATTTCCAAATGTTACAGAATGTGCTAATTGTATCCCAACTTCCCTGCAGTCCCTCTGCGTCTCTGTTCTCTGCTCCTGTGATGATCAGGTGTTTACTTGAGAGTTTGCCCAAGCTGATTCAGATCCTGGCTGCCAAAACTGGGCGTGTGAACTCATTGTATGCTTTTTGTATGTGCAGAAAGAACCCATGGTTTTAATAGCCTTTATCCACCCACCGTCAACTTCATTTCCCTCAGAACAATTACATAAGCTTAAAGCCAACAACAATTATGACAAAGTTATTATTTCTTATGGGGAAAATTGATGATGCCAATCAGAAGTACGTACCAGACTCCTGAAACTTACACAGAAATCACTCTTAGAGGCAGGGAAAACAAATTTCAGAAACATTTTATATCAAAGAGACAACCAGGGTCTTTGTGTTCTTAAACTCTTTAGTCATTTGGGCTCAGAATAAGCTTAGTGAAATCTCACCTGTAAGAGCCCTTATTCCACATGTTGGCCTTATTACACCCAGCTCAGAGCCTATGCAAATGCCACCATGCCACACGTCTACCTGGAATCACCTAGAACGACAAAGATTGTACCAGAGAATAAAGTAAAGGGGTTCACTGGAAACTGCCTCCCTGATTTGAAATATCCCACAACTTTTTAATTTTGCTGAGAGATTTCAGTTGTTTCTAGAATCAAACTCACTCTTATCATCACCACCTATAATCATTTTTCATCCCTTTCTTTTTTTGTTATCTAAGACTCTAATAATTACATAACTATTCACCTATGTATAATAAGGTAGTTATTTTGTTTTGTCTATTATTGTGTCCATAATGCTAGAAGATTCATCTCCCAACATATAGCTGTTCGATGATTGAATGAATCATCATGACAATCCTTATTGTTTTTATCTTATCACTATCTTCTTTGGCTTCTTTCATCACTGTCACCATCTTTACCATCATCCACGTAAATGACATCATCATTTTCTCACTGTCCTTTATATGTCAGTGGTGCTCTATAATTCCCATGATGTCTTGCTATCATTGCCTCCTATGATATTCTCAGCTGTCATTCCTGTTCTCAGGTGAGATAGTGAGGGAAGAATTAACATTCCCAGCCTACAGGTGAGGGAGTTGAGCCCCCTAAAAGTAAATTAACTTGCTCTCGGTTATGGAGCCAGAAGAAGACCACTGCATTGTCTGTTTCTCTCATGGTACTTATGACCCACTGCCCTGGGCAAGAGTTATCTGTAAATGGCTTTTGAAGCAAAGTCCTTTGTTCTTTTAGAGTACTTCACACAGTTACTGGCACATGATAGGCACTTTAGAGTATTTATTGAAGAACTAAATAGCAGTAAGGTCCTCCATTATTTGGCCTCTAGCTTTATCTTCCATCTTTGCACTCCACCATCCCAGCATGTCTTGACATTCCTGGCTGTTGAACCCTACCTTTTGACATATAATCTGCCTGCCCAGTCTGCCTATTTAATGAAAGCTTTTCAGGCTCTCCCAGCTTAAACTGATTCTTATTCCTTTAGATGATAACCATACTACCCTGCAACACTCCTCTATCACAGCCTCTTTGGAAAAAGAAGCCCCTAGAAGGCAGCATGCATGTCAGTATTACTCATCACTCTACCTCATCATTTAGCAGTGAGGCTAAAGCAGGTAACACCTACTGAATGCTTATAGCCACTAGGTTTGTTGATGCTTATAGATTATCTAATTAATCCTTATAATAATCTTCTGAAGTAAGTGTCATTATTATCCACATTTTATATATGAGAAAGTAAGGTTCAGAGTTGTTAGTCAAGAAGTCAAAGCCCCTTTTCTAGTAATATCAGTAAACAAGGAACACATCCAAACACTTTTGTCATATATGAATCTATCCTTGAATCCCTAGCACCTAGCCAGGAACATAAAAAAAAATGCTTAGTCAATGTGAATTAAATGATAAAATTACATGGGATGATTTCTAATCTTCGTTGTGCTCTATGCTTGACTTTACTTGGGACAGGTATCCTCCACTCATCTTGCTGAGTCATGTACAATGTGTTCTCCAACATTTTTGGCACCAGGGAATGGAGCTCCTATGAGAATCTAATTCCTGAAGACCTGGGGTGGAGCTGAGGCAGTGATGCTAGCCCTGAGGAGTGGCTGCAAATACAGATGAAGCTCCACTCACTCACTGCTCATTTCCTGCTATGTGGCCCTTTTCCTAATAGGCTACAGACTGGTATTGATCCATGGCCTATGGTTGGGGACCCCTGACATTGCTCAAATGGAAGTTATTTTCACATCCAAGGCTTCTTTTTTGTGTGTGTGTTTAAAAATAAAGTGAACTGGCTTTGGTATTCATAACACTCTCACTGTACCTGTTCTGGTGGGAAGGTATGGTGGGCAGAATGCTTCACAAGGTACCACGATTAACTCGGCGTTCTTTTCTTACTCTATTTCCTATCTTACAGGGTAGCCCAGTGGTAAGTCTCAATTGCAGGGATTAGGAGCCATTTCCTGGGCCCTCCTCAGGTTGTCTTCACACAAATATAATTTGATGAAGAAGGTTGTATTACCCACACAAGGTGCCTTCTTTAATATGCTTAACCAGCTCATGAAACCTCTCACCTATTTTCTTCTTAGAGTCTAACCCAAGTGGCTTCTTATTGAACTCTTCAAATTCGTATTTATGATAATAAAGATTTCCTTGTGTTTGTGGTACTATTTTCAGACTTGCAGAAGAAAACAAATGCACACAGTGGTAATTCTTTTCTCCGCTTTGTTTGTTTTTGCTTCTTACAAATGTGTTCTTGTCAAGACACAAAGAGTGTAAATGGGGCCCTACTGTTCTATAAAATCCTGGAGTCAAGCTAACTTTATTTAAAGGACACTTGGCCATCTCTTTGAGATTCTCTAGTCTATTCAGCCATCGATAACGAATGAATAAATGAAGTAACAAACAAAGCTGCAATATATTAAGAGAAAGTTCTATATCCCCATTTTACAGTAGAGACCATTGTAGCTCAGTTAAATTTAGTTATCTGCACCCTGCTCTAATAGCCTGATGGTTTGGTGCATGGGCTTTATAATTCAGAGAGTCATGGAGAGTCTGTCTCTTACTGTTTATATGACCTTGGATAGTTATATATCCTCTCAAAACTCTAATCTTCTAATCATTAAAATGGGGACAATAATGGCATTTGTCTCATAGAATTGGATACAGAAAGGCTATTTTCTGTCTTGTTCAGCTATATTTCTTGTGCCTAAAATAATGCTTGATGTGTTGACTATACTCAGAACATATCTGTGTAATGGATGAATGACCAGCAGAGTACATGGCATATAGTAAGTGTTCAGTAGATGTTGCCTATTCTTATTATGACTGTCCAGAGAATGGTAGAAGATTCAAAACCAGGTCTTTGTTGACCCAAGAACAAGAGGGACTGTTACCCCTTCCTTAGTGTTGCCTCTTTCCTCTCTTTCATCCTTTTCTCTCCATTTGTCACTCATGAAAAACTTTATCTCTCAGCTGCTGAAATGACTTTGATTCTTTGGTACCAAACTGCCTAAAATACAGGATTAATTCATGTACTCAATTGCCTAAAATGAACCCACTCAAAAAACCTGAAGCTTTCCAGTTGTCTATAAGGAAAGACACAGATCGTGTAACCTAAATCTCAAAGTCCCTCTTTTTTTTTTCCTAGACCCACTAATGCTTCTAAATTTTTTTCTCCACCATGCTTTATTACAAGGTGTATCCACCAGACTGAACAAGCCCACGTGCCCAAGTCCTGCCTCTTTGCTTTGCATCCATCATCCCTGTTCACTATAATGCTCTCAGCCAGTCAGACCAAACTGTGCCCACTCCTCGAGTCAGCTCAGTGAAGCATTCTCTGACCAGCCTAACCAAAGGTATCTTCTTCTTCCAAATTTGACATTTTAATCTATGCCACTCCTGTGAACTTTTCTTTATTTAAAATCATGTTTGTGATCACATTTCCCATGTTCCTTGTATTATTGATTTTCAAACAAGTGTGACTTATCCTTTGGAAGGATACATGCTAGTTCTAGCTGTAGTGTAATGATTAAGCAAGCTGTTCCTCTGAGACGTTCATCTCTTCAGCTTTGAAATAGGAATAATAATATCTGCATTTCTGGATTGCTGTGAAAGTTATAACAATAAATGTAATGTGTCCCATTAAGTACTTTGCACATAAAATATAATAGCTGCTGTTGTTGTTAAATATCTTTTGTTAACTAAATCTGAGTAAAGATGGGCAGAACATGTTCTAAAAATACTAAGTAATGTTGGTAAATACTTTTGTATATAAAACCAGCCCTGCAATATGGTCTTATCTTTGGAAGAGCCCTGTTTTCTATTTATCAGATGCTCCTATATAAATGATTACTCCAGTTTTACATGAAGGACCCAACAGCCATCATGACTGACTTCATTAATACAAACCTTTAACCCCCTCCTTAATGCTGCCTTCTTATTTCTATACTATTCAGCCAGGCAAGGGCCGTTGTGTGTAGGAAGCAGACCGGATATTGCTCCAGGGTTGTTGGAGAACCCAGACACTTCACCTCATCTCACCTCACTTCCTGAAGGAGGCACCTCCCAAAAGGTCTGTCCAGAGTGCCTCTTTTTTTCTTATTTGGCCTGTTTCAATAAGATTAGTTTTTATACCAGGTCTGGAAGTGGAAGGGCTGAGATAATGTCAGGAACAGCTGGCCCTTGTACAATTTCCTATTGTGACTAGAAATGGAAGGGAGAAACCTCCCTAGCAGTTCTGTGTGAGAATTTTCACTCCTAAAGACCAACAAGGAAGGGTTTGAGGGGTGGGGAAGAAGTTCTGGCAAACTTCCAGTCTCTGAAGAAACCACAGTCTCTCAAGCCCGGCCCTGGGTTTCCTGGTGTTCCTCTCTCCCAGAGGACAGAGGGGAATGTGTAGGCCTCACACACCCAGGAGTGCATGTACAAGATGGCTGCTTGAGTGGAGCACTGGTTTGTCAGATTAATACTTCAGGAGCTTTACAAGTTCCCCACTAACTCAACCATTAGCATTTTAACAACAATGCTGTCCTACCAACCAGGGCTTGACAGCTCTGAATGGTGTTTACAACCGCTCATAGGTCATAAGGGAGAAAAAAAAGAATAGGTTCAAGTAACAGCTAAGCATGTTTACATTATATTAATACCAGTAGGTGCCAGTCTGTTGGGTTGCAGGACTTAGGCTTCTATTAGGTGTTGGCTGCTTTCTTCCAGTAAAGAAACAAACCTTTAGGACAGTCACGCTCTTGGGTTCTTGGAATCATTTGTATGAGAAACATTTGAGGCATTTGTTTAAAATGTAGCTTTCTCCTCACAGACATTCAGAATTGGACTCTCTGAGAGACTTGGCCCAGAATCTTCATCTGACAAACTCCTCAAAACTAAATTTTGGGGATAACTCAAATACCCCAAGCTATTGTTCATGGCATTCTGTGCTATGAAACTAAGGCTTTGTTTTTCTTCATTACTCATTGGCTGGAGAAAGTCGACTTCCAGTTTTAATCTAATTTGAAAGAATACACAAATTTCTTAAACTGTATCACTTTTGCATTCATTCTTCAACACATACATTTTCTGAGCACTTTCTGTATGCTAGGAACAATGCCAGATGCCTGGCTACAAAGAATTAGACATGGTCTCTGAATTCAAGGAACTAATTTCTTAAGAAAACACCTATATATAGTTAGGTTTTAGCCAAGAAAGAGGTCCACAAAGATAAAATTAAAACAGAAAGGAGATAGCAATCAATTCTACCTTGGGAACACACTGGGTATCCTAAGTATCTTCACATAATGAAAGATGCATAGCTTAGGAATTCACATAGTATACAGATTGGAAGAAAGGACAGAGAATAATTTGGCCTATAAAAGGGAGCTCTCCATTCTGCACAGTTTTGAGTCACTGTACCTGCTGCAGCTGCCTAGATCTTGTCCTGCAGGTTCCCGCTGGAGAATCTTTTTTACAGAAGCACTATTTTATTAAATTTTGTACAGTCAGGAAACACCTATGGCTCCTCTTGCTTCTTTGTAGTCTTCTCCTAGAATGTAAGCAGCTAGACAGTCTTTATAATTTTCCTGGATAACGGTTGGGCTACATTAAGCCAAAGAGAAAAACAGATATGTGACAGATGGTCATGAGGAGAAGGCAACAGGGTTTGTTTGGGCTTCCTCCTGAAGACAGAGAGATTTCTGTCTTTTGGGTCAAGAAAAACATCCTTGATAACTCATAGCAAACATCCCTAGTGATAGTTGTCTTGGTTCCAGAATCCAGAGCCTCTTCTCAGGTCTCCCTTCACCTTTTCACCTTTCCAAATGAAAACATTTAAAAGCTTCCATGACACACCATACTAGAGGAAGAGCACTTTCTTTCATAACTACAGGCTATGCATACTGGAAGTGGTTACCCTCCAACCAATCTGCCAGTGAAAGATATCAGTTCCAGTTTTGAAAAGTATCTGAAATCTGACCATTTCTTACCTTCAATACCTCTTCTGCTAGGATCTGGACTTAGCCACCACCATTTTTTCCCTCTATTATTGCAGTGGTCTCTTTACTGATCTTTTGGTTTTTACTTTCGCCTCTTACACTATATGGTCTATTTCAAAGCCAGAAAATCTCACCACAGTGTGAACCTGATTATGCCATTCTTCTTCTCAGTATGTTCCAATGATATCCTTCTTTTTCAGAATTAAGCCCACAGTTCATTTCATGGCCTCATTTGTCTTCTATGACCTGGCCATCTTTTTCCTCTGGTCTCGTCTCCTACCAGTTCACACATTGGTGGATCACCCCAGCCATTCTGGTCCTCTTGTTTCTTCTCAAACATAATACCTTAGAATCTTTACATCTACTGTTTCCTCTGCCTAAGTGCTTCCTTTCCAGATGCCTAATAGCTAACAATCTGCTTAAGCAGAGGGAACAACTCCCTCGTAATGCGGAAATTCTCAGGTCTGCACTTAGAGAAAACAACCCTAAGAAAAATTTCAAATTCTTTATCAGAGATACCTGTGATCTGACTCCTCCCTATTTTTCAGGGATCATTTTTCATTCCATCCTCCTGCTGTACCCATCATCTCTTCATGCTGTGCTGAACTGTCTTTAGTTCCCAGAACCCGTCTTGCTATTTTAGAATTTATGTCTTTGCTCCATCAGCCTAGAATGCTACATCCGTGTCTACTTGCTGTGTCCTTGGCTTCATTCTTCAAACAGAATTACCCAGGACGTAGGTCATCTTCCACAGAATGAGGAGAAGCAGGATGGGTAATATGAACACAGGCTCCACTGGTTCCAGGTGGTACCAGGTCTCCCTCAAGACTGGGCTCTGCTGAGGTGTGTACTGTATCTCTGCTTTTTCTCCCAGCACTACAGCTGCTGGCTCTCAGATTCAAGGACAAGGTCATCTCCTTATAGGATTGGGCTGTTCTTCTCCCTACCTATTTAGAACACTGAACCAGATTTTATTATTATCCCATATATTGACAATAACATTAATTTTTTAAAGATTGTTATCATTTTATGTACAATAAAATAGCAAGAATTCAAAAATATAATTTTTATAACTGATGATTCAGAAGTCCCTCAAATGCTTCCTTTATTACTGAGGAATATTAACTAGTGTTTCTAGAGTTTTTTTTTTCTGACAACAGAAACAATTACTAAAATGGTAATAGTTCTAACACAAATGCTCTCCAAATTAAAATGACGTTTTTTGCTAATTAAATAAGATGTTCTTACAGACCCACATTTTGTTGGGCTATGAGAGTGTTTGGATTTTTATCACATTGTTAATTAGAAATGGGAAATTCAGCATAACAATAGTAGCTTCTCTTTGGGACTAGATATGAAATAATTAGGAAACTAAGGCAAGCTTCAACTATTGCAGAAAGGATGATGGTATGGAGCTGCCTGCTTGAAGACTGGAAAAATAAATGAATAAAGAACAAACAAGCTGTGACAAATATATGAAATAGAGCTACATGCTGGCCCTGAGAAAGTTAGGATCCATTTCTTGGGTCAGACTAACTCTTATTTCTCCAGTTCCAAACAGGGGTCCTAGCTCAGATTCAACCTTCAATAAATATTTGTAGATTAAATAAATAAATAAATAAATAAATAAATAAATAAATAAATGTTAGTTGAGCACTAGAAAACTGGGTAGAATAAAAGCTGGCTCAGATCCAGGGATGAAAAAATATCTTCTGTGATTTTGATTTTGACCATGGGCCGATACAAGTGTCAAGGTTTATATTAATAGTAGACAAGACTTGAAATATCTCTCACAGATCCAGTCCAAGTCCCTAGGAATCGAGACCGAGTCTCAATTTTGAGAACAATGTCACAGTAAAGTAGCGATGTGACCCATTTATCTTCTGTTCAACTTCTCAGACACAGACCAGCCTTATAGACTATACCCAGACTGATTTTTTCCTCCACTTTTCCAGCTCATAAACACACACTTTTGACCAAAAGATGAGACAGGAGAAGATTGTAGGGCTTCAGTGAAAACACATGCCAACTACTAGAGAAAATATCAAAGTAATTGTCCCACTGATGGTAAAATAAGTTAAAACTGCTATCTTGTGATTGCTGATGTGGCAAAAAGGAAGTTATCAAATCATTCTTCCTAAGCTGAACATGTTTATTTCCTCCTATTCACCTATGAAAAGGGCTATGTAAAGCCTTGGCCAGTTCAGTATCTTATTTGGTCCCACCAGACTGGTGACCTTGTTTCACCTCCTTTTCAGGATAGCTCAACAAGACTATGCTCTAGGAAGTAATTGGAAAATTTTGTTTAGGCAAAATACACCCCCTTTTTGCAATTCTCTTTTCAGCCCCAACAGTACTGGTTTGAGGAAGAACATTAAGCATCTGATAATCTCTGTTTACATGATTTCAATTTTACTGCCTGACATTGAATCCTTTACAGGATAAGAACTCCAAAACTGACAGGAAAGGATAATTTGATATTGATTCTGAGTCATAGGGAAAATATCCTTGAGATAACAACGTATATTCTCAATCAGAACAAAGCTCCAGGTGGAAAAAAAAAAGTGTCTTCTTCACTGGAGAGAAAAAAATATACATTATTGTCTTTCTTCTATGCTCTTTACTTTTTATGTCTAAACTTCTGTCAGATAGAAAATTTTAGCCTTATTTTCTGCCTCTCTGATCTATACCTGCTAATTCATTCTGATGATATAGCCAAAGTCATCTTCATAAAGAGTTAATTCATTCATTTATACTTGAACGTTTAGCAGTTCCCCTTGCCTATAGAACAGCATCCCACCTTGGTCTTCAGCTAGACACTGATGACCCAGAATCAGTCTATCATCACTGTCTATGGTACTTGCACTGTCATCATAAACATGTATTGATTATTTAACATGTGGCATGCACTAGGCTAGGTTCTTTATGTACCTCATCTCCTTTCATCCCTACTACAGCCCTGTGAAGAAATATTATTTTTATCCTTGTATTAGAGATAACAAAACTGAGGCTTTGAGAGGTTAAGTCACTTTTCCAAGGTCATGAAGTTAGTAACTAAGCTGGAACTCAAAGTTTATATGATACTAGCCCCAATCTTCCCTTCCAAACCCCTCCCATACACTCATGGGGCAGACTCACTTCCTCATTGTCCCTTGAATTGGGCACAGCATTTCCACATCTGTACTTTTGCTATTATCCTGTATGACCCAAAATACTTGCCACTTTCCTTTTTATTTATCTAAATCTTGAATATTTATACATATGATTTCTTAATGTTTAAAATAATTTTGCCATTATTTAAAATAGTGTTCGATAGTCTTATTCCTTATTTTCCATCCTATGGTATCTTCAGAGATTAAACTATTAACTTTCCCCTACCCCCAGTCTCTATGGGACACCCAAGGCCAATAAACGGGCTTCCTCATGATCTTCAAGTCAGTTAAATTCTACCCTCTTCAAAGTATTTTCCTCACTATAGCACAATCTCTCCTCTCTTGCCTTTGAAGTTAGCATACATACTATCCCATTGCTCTTTAGTAGGATCTGTTGCTATTAGAATGCATGTCCTAAATTAAGTAACATGAAGGCAGAAATTCTTATTGATAATGCTCATTATTTCTGTGTCAAAAGAGTTCTTGGCACATACAATAAACTCGATAAATGTTGTTAATTGAATAAGTGACTATAAACCTATAGGTCAATGAAAGTTTATATAAACAAGTCATAGTTGTGAAGTTAACTTTGGGATTCTTGTTAGGATTTTAGTAATGTCTTGACTTGTGCTTCTATGCTTATGTGAAGCAGGAATATGATATGATAAAAAAAAAAAGCACAATCATTGATATCTGAAAGATCTAGTCAAACTCTCTCTCTACCTAGCTGTGGAACTTTAGGTAGGTGAGTGTGCTTAGTCACTTCATCTCTAAAATGAGACTAATATGCTTCAAGGGTTGTAAAAAGTATTAGTAGTAACACATATAAAGTACCTGGTCTAAAGTAGCACTCAGTGAATGGTAGTCATTTTATTGAAATTAAGGGGCAATAAAGAATAACTATAGATCCTGGAATAATAGTGGTAATAGGTGTAATTTTTCAATTCTTCCTGAATCTTTCCAATAAATTAGCAGAATAGTTAAAAGAGCCAAACTAAGGACCTACTGACATCTATGGGAAAATTGGGTGATTTGTCTATCTCCATGAGCCCTAGATATAAGTGGATGAAGACAAATTACTGACAGGGTGCATCAGCATGCAAGAAGGAGGGGTAGAGAGAAGGCAATTAGGCCAATGGTCCTGAGTTTAGAAGAACCTCAAAATCTTCAATAGGTATTCACTAGGAAATATGGTTACCCAATATAAGAACAGCAACAAAAACTAAGAAGATATTCTGATATATATAATTTATAAGTGAATGAAAGTTAATTAAAATGCAGTAAGATCCAAAGTTACTCAAGCACCCTGTCCTGTAAATTTCCTGAATTAATAACTAAAACTTCCCTTCAAAAGAAAGACCTGAATTTTAAAAGTTCCAGTTGCAATGGAAAAGGCTAGAAAAATTGCCACTTGCAAACAATAAGCACAAGCCAGATAATAAGAAAATCATCAGGAAAAAAAAGTTGAATAATCTACAAAATAAAAAAATCATAACTTTTTTTGAATTCATCAGGAATGTATGGCCATAGTTCCAACTATCTTTAAATCTAAGGAAAGACAGAAAATAATGGAGGAATTGAGAAACAAAAAATATGTCAGCCATATAGGAAATAAATAGCACAGTGCAGAAAGAAATTATTTTTTTCTAAGTAATTATTCAAAATGTAAATAGATTATGTGATCTAATTAAAAGATAGAAATTGGTAGACTGGATAAGAAAAAAACAAATATGATTTAACTATATGCTGTCTACAAGAGACACACCTTAGATCCAAAGACAAATAGGTTGAAAGAGAAAGGATGGAAAAAGATATTTTATACAAATAGTTACCAAAAAGAGCTAGGGTCATCATATTAATATTATATAAAATAGACTGTAAAACAAATCAGTTATAAGAGAAAAAGAAAAACATTATATATTGATAAAAAGGTCAATCTCTGAAGAAAACATAAGTTTGCAAACATATATACAGCTAACAACAGAGTCCCAGAATATATTAAGCAAAGACTGACAAAAATGAAGATATAATAAACTGTTTTAAAGTAATAGTTGGGAAAACTAATACCTCATATACAATAATGAGTAGAACAAGACAGTAGATGAATATGAAAATAAAGGATTTAAACAGCATTATAAACCAATTAAACCTAACTAATTTATATAGAACACTCTACCCAACAACAACAGAATTCACATTTTTCTCAAGTATATATATAAGGTTCTCCTGGATAAACTATATAACTGCATGTCACAAAACAAGTCTCAATAAATTTTAAAGATTAAAATTATATGAAGTGTCTTCTCTGACCACAGTGACATAAAAATAGAAACAATAACAGAAGGAAAACTAGAAAATTCACAAATATGTATAAATTAAGCAAACTACTCAATCAATTGGTCGAAAAAGAAATTACAAGTGAAATTAGAAAATACCAAAATAAAAATGCAATATACCAAACCTTATGGTATACAGCAAAAGCCATGGGGAAAATTCATAACTGTTAGCACCTACGTTAAAAAAGAAGATCCAAATCAATAACCTAACTTTGAACTTTAACAAACTACAAAAGTAAGAGAAAGGTAAATGCAAAGTTAACAGAAGGAAGAAAATAATAAAAATTAGTATAGAGATAAATAAAGAATAGAAAATAATAGAATAAATCAAAAGAAATCAGAATTTGATTCTTTGAAAGATCAATATAATTTTAAAAAGTAAGAAAGTACAAATGAAAAAAGTAACGAAAGAATAACTATCACTGCAGTTTCTATGCACACTAAAAAGCTAAGAATAAGATAGTACAAACAACTGTATGTTCATAAACTCTACAATTTAGATGAATGGAGAAATGTCTTGACAGACATAAAGGACCAAAGAACTAATTCAAGAAAAATTAGAAATCTGAATAATCCTATAGCTAATAAATAAATTAAATTTGTAGTTAATATCTCTTTCATAAAAGCAAACTTTAGACCTGTATGGCTTCATTGAAAATTCTTCAAAATATTTAAGAAAAGAGATAATTCAAATTCTACACAAACTCTCACATAGAACATAAAAGAGAACGCCTCCAAATTTATTTTATTTATGAGATCACAATCACTGTGCTATGAAAAACAAGCCAAAAATTAGAAAAAAAAAAGCTGTGGGGCAATATACTTCATAAATATTAATATAGAGACACTCGGTAAAATATTCAAAAAGCAAGCATTAAAAAATGAAAAAAAATGTATATCATGCCAAGTATGGTTTACCTGAAGACTATGATGTTTGTTCAATATTTGAAAATCAATTGATATAATTCACTATATCAAAACTTTTTTTAAAAGTCATATGACTATCTTGATAGATGCAGAAGCATTAAAAAAAGTGTCAACCTCCAGTAATGATAAAAATGCTCAACACCATAGGGACATAAGGGATCTTTTTTAAGATGACCAAGGGCATGTTCAAATACCTATAAGTTAACATCATACTTAATGCTGAAAAATAAAATACTGTCTCCCCAAGATTATAAACAATTCAAGGATGTCCACTGTAACCATTCCTATTCAACTTTGTACTGGAGGTACAATAACAATAATAATACACTATGGACGATCTAAGAAGGGAAGTGGTAAAGTCTTCTTTCCTCCATTCCTCCCTCCCTCCCTTCCTCTCTCATATTTAAAAAATGGAAAGATAAATCATAAAAACTTTTTTTTAATTTCAACTATAGTGAAAAAGAGGGGTATAGATAGAAGCTAGACTTCTTTGAAATAATTTGTAGATTTTATAGATGTTTTAATTATAAAACAAAATTTTATTTTTACAAAGCAATTTCTAAAATTCAAAAGTAAAATGGACAATTAACATGAATGTGTTTACAGTTGGTGGCATAATCACCCAGAGAGATTCAAAGCATTCAAAATGATTTGAAAACATGGTAATTTGACTGTATATTCCTGGTGGAGAATAAGAACAAATTAAATGGCCAGGAAACAAAAGTTTTAATATCACATCAGCAACAGTGTTGATGATGTTATTCTGAGATAGATTGCATGTGTCTTAAGAAATACATCAAAAGAGCATTTCTGTTGATGTCTTTGAACACCAAGACTTTGAGTGTGATTAAAGGGAAATTCAGATGTGATTTTGATAGTAAGATTTCAGGTTAAGTATAATGCCATAGTTTTAAATTTGGATTGAATCAACCGGTACGATCTTCTCACACAATATATCTTAAAAATCACACTTATTTTTAGTTCTGTCAAATATAATTATTAGAAACCATGACCAACTCAGTAGGAATAAGCGCCCCAAGTGCCCAGATTGTGATTTTCTAGTTTCTAGTCTCGCAGCAAAAAAGTATTCAAGATGATCCTAGAATATCAGAGAAGGTATTAAAGTCAGCAGGGTTATGACAAAAGGACTTAGGAGGCCACTCGAGCAAGCTCCTACAGACCAAAAGAGAAATTTGATCATCCATGAGAATAAATCACTGTGGATTACATGACATTAAATTTGTTTGAATCCATGAGTTTATTATAATAATATTCATAATAATGCCAGTGATGAAACTGATAAACTAGTTGTTGACCTTTACAAGATGGTAGAGAGCTATTCATTATTTTTAAAACAGATATTTTAAAAAGAATCAAGCTTTAGCTTATCTTTCTAATAAGATTTATATTTCAGGATGACAAAATAGTTAATGAGAATTTTTTTCTTCATTGACATGTTTCAGCTAACAAATGAGGAAGAAATAGTAGAATTATAATATCACCATTTTATACCCCCTAATGAATTAATAATTTCAGGCATTAATGTCAATGGCTGCTGCCATCATAAAAAGAGAGTTAACTATACATTATGTACTTCTAGTAGAAGTTCACTTGTAAAACAAATTTGCAATCATAAAAACAACAAAATCAAACCTGAATCTGATCAAACCTCTAGGTCTAAATGCCAATTAATAAGAAGATAGAACTATATTAGAGTGATTGTTTCATAAAGTTTAGTGGTCTGCTTAATTCATACTCTCACCTGCATGTGTCAGAAGCCATAGATCTTCCTGCCTTTAGGATTTCCAAAACATAAATGTGTGTGTGTGTGTAAGAGAGAGAGAGAGAGAGAGAGAGAGAGAGAGAGAGAGAGAGAGAGACAGAGAGACAGAGAGAAACAGACAGACAGAGACGGAGACAGACAGAGACAGACAGACACAGACAGTCAGAGTGGAGGGGGACTATTATTGACTGAGTATAATTTTCTAGGAACCCCAATAAATATTTTGGATATGTTTTATCATTTAATTCTTGCAATCACCTATTATTTCAGAAACTTGCTTAAATTGTGGCTACTCATTTCCAAAGCCGATGCATTCTCTCATCTGTTACAATATAATTACCTCCTTTTCTAAATGACTATAAGAAGAGTGTGAAAACTGGTGGCCTGTGGGCTCAATATCTCATGCAGGCATGTTTCTTCTGGCTTGCACATTGTAGACTCACATAAGGTAAATTTTTTTAGATACTCTAAACTTTGTATTTTATATATTTTTTGGATATTTAGATTTTTAAAAGATCATTAAAAAGAGCCTTCATTTCCTGATGGATCCCCCAGCCATTTGTGTTTATAACTCCTGATCTATATCACAGTATTTACCTTATCATATACTCTTTGTGTTGTAGTTAGCCTAAGTGTCTTATCTCTATAATTAGACTATAAGCTTCTAGGGAGCAGAATTTCTATCTCATTATTATTTTGCATTTTCCATTGCATAAAATTTTTAGACACCCATTGAATAAATAAATTTAGTTGATTAATAAAAAGTAAAGTATTGCTATTTTACCTCGTAGTTATAATCTTTGTTAATTTAAGATAACTTCTAAATACTTATTCGAAATAAACTGCCATGTCTGCCAAAAAGAAAAGTAAGTTGTTAAAACCATGATTGAGATAATGGGGTCCTTTGTTGCAGAGTAGAAAAAGTTAGACTGAAAATATAGACTTTTTGTCTTTGAAAACTCCATCTTATTCTCAAAATCATCACTCTCATTGGCACTTGTATTTTACAGCTGAAATAATCAGTTTCTGTGGGGTGTTATTACTCACACTATCTTTTCTGTTGAGAGAAAACGTGTTTTCAAAGCACAGGTTTTCAATCTTTCAAAATAAGTCATCTAGCTAGGAAATGAAAATGTAACTTTAGTATGTCTGGATGTCGCCACATAAAAAGAATACTTTTCTAACTCTAGCTACCTATGGGGAGCAATTGTGGGTATTTCCGCAGACTGGCTGCCCACAGGGATGTGTAGAACAGACAAAATCTTTGAATGGCCCAGCCCTAAGGAGAGATATAACCAAAAAAAAAAAAAGAGAGACAACCAGTAAAAAAATCTTCCTATTTGTCTACATTCTGTTCTTTCCTTCCCTGCAGCATATAAAAAAACAGTTTTTTTTTCCTTTTAAAATATCTTAAACATTTACTCCTTTATGATACACTGCAGCTAGAAAAAGATTGAAATTAAAAGTCCAGTATATCTTCCCTCACAGGAAATTTTCTAGCTTCAGTTTTTACAATTGAATTTTGAGATGCAGGTAAAGTAGAGGCATACCTTAAGTCATCCTCAGTGTGCAGAGTCAGAGATAGGAGGGTGTGATAGACCAGAAGTCCAGCCTCAGACCGGGGTGGGATGAGATTGTAATGACACACAGGACCAAGAGCCAAGCTCTGGACTGAAGCTTTGATATTAGCAAGGAGGGTCTAATGATTACAGCCCTAAATATTGTTGCCTGCTTTATTAGAATCATGTATATCGGAAAGTGGGACCATGATGAAAGGATGCCATAGAAAGCAAAGAGGCATTTCTCAGGACCAATGGGATCAATAGGACATTTTCATGCCAGAAAGTGAGATAAGGGCTTGGTCAAATTTGAGCGGACCTCTTGACCTTGTCTTCTTCCCTCCTGCATATTGGACCATGGCATTCAGGACCCTTCATGATCCAATTGCAACCTACCTTTCTTCTCAACCTACCTTGTCTTATCACTCATTTCTTCATGTTTACCACCTAGTCACATTATAAATCACATATACTCACCCATATTTTTATTTATGTTTTCTTTTGGGAAAGGTGCTTCTCCCCATAAAGAACTTTGGAATTTGTCTTCCTCCTCTACATTCTCATAACCCCACATTTTTCCCTGTATCTCCTTGCTCCTTGAAGGCAAAGCTGTCTGATTTCATGTGCCCTACAAGGCCAGGCATGTGTCTTGAGTACAATAGACACTTAAACTAAAGAAGGAACTTGAATCAGAATCAGGCTAACTCCATGGAGCAGCTTGCTTAAGTACAATAGCCTGAAACCAAATCGGTTTGCACTAATAATTCTTCCCTTCTATTATTTCAGTTCCCAATTTTCTTATCTGTTAAATAGGTTCAGTTCTTTTGCTTTCATCTTTTTCTTGCGTCTCTAAATTTTGCACTGTGTCTCATAGAGCTCCAAAGAGTCTAAGAAGGTATCCAGAAGCCAGTAAAGAAGATGTGACTTGATAACACCTCTCTCTTGGTGTCAAGGTATCAGCTGGACCTCTCCCATATCCAATATCAAGAAATCAGACAGATGCAAAAATTGCATGAATTCTCCATGCAAGAATTCACATAATGGTATGAAAGCCTTTTTAAAAAAAAAAAAAAACAAACAAATGATGGAGTACTTTATTAAAATATTATATATCATATCTCAATATATGAAACAGAACAATGTGGAGCCTCCATATAAAATTTGCTGAATGTTCTTATGTGATATTATGAGAGAACTCAGGCCTCTATTATTAACAAATCTAAAGCTGCTTGTCAAAGGACATGAGTTATTGTGGTGATGTATCAAAAAAAGCTAACCTGGGAAGAAGTCATCAAACACAGAAGGGAACATAAACCTTGCTTTGTAAAAGTACATCATTAAGTTGGACATCAGATCTATAAAGCCTGCTTTTGTTTAAGATAAACGCTCAATTTCAACCTGGTGAATTGTTGTTTTGCTTAACTGTGCCGTTGCTTTAAGATGCCTTGTGTTACTATGGGCTACGTTTTAAAGATAGTCAGTATGGCCAAGAACTTAGACCATGTGTGCTCTGTTGCCTGGCTTCATTTCTAAATAGAAACAATACAAGGTTCAAGTGAAGAAAGAAGTAAAGAAATTAAAAGAGCACAGACCTCAGAGTTCTGTTCATCTAGATATTGTCTACACAGTTACCACTTGAGTGGTGTGTACTTAGGCAACACACTTTACTTAGTTTCAACAGAATAGATATGCTAGTATCTGCTGTGAAAGATTTTTGTTAGAATAAAAAGCGTACACTGTATGTGAAGTTGCTATTCCATGAATGCTTTTCCCACCCCTACTCTACATTTTCAATAGGAAATGTCAAATAAGAAGGGTTGCTAAGTCAAAACCAACATAAAGTGAGAACTGCATGGTTTTCATCAATTGATTTTTATTAAATGATTAAAAGAAATTTGATTAAAAGAAATTACTTTCATTTTATCTCATGTATTAGAGTATTATTGTGGAAATGAAAAAAAATACATCTAACTATCTCTCCACTCTTATTTCTGATCTACGAGTCTCCCCTGACCCAAACTGTGATGAGGTTCTGGGCTCTGAATTCTGGTCTCAGCAAGGTGAACCTAGGTGACAGTTTGCCCAGCAGCTTCAGAGATCCTCAGATATTTAAAATCCTGTGGATACTGGGAAAACTCTGGCCCAAGAACATCTGTGGGGGTAACACAGAAGGCTCTCTGGTGGCCTTAGTCCTCATGAAGCTAAAAGAAGTAAAGCAATTAGACGAGGCACCTCTACCTCTGAAGCTGAAAGAGTTAAAAAAAAAGATGGGGAGGGCAAAGCAGCCAACAGGACACAAAATATTTTTCTTTCAATCCTTTGCAAGACTGCTACCATGACTTCAGACCTAATAAGCTAACAATAAAAACAATATCTCACCTATGGGAACTCAGGAGACGGAGAGAGGAAGATCAAATAGAATAGGTATCTAGCAATACAGAGCTACTGGACAACAACAAAAACAAAGGATTTAAAGAGCTTCAGGTACAACACAGAATAACATAATGAACCCATGATTTTGAACTAAAAGTTCCAGGAGATTAACTGAATTATTAACAATGACCAAATAAATAGAAAATTTGTATAGATAAGTTGCCTCTGAGATTGGTAAATTATGCAGCAATCTACTGTTGAATATGTATAAAGACCAGATGAGTTCAAAAGCGAGTGCTCTCTAATTTAAACGAAGAAATCATTCTAAAAGTTATTTAAGCTATTTTTTAATAAAAATGTAGAAACTTTCCCACTTCATCTTATTAAACCAACATTTATTCATACCCAACCTTTCCGATATAATATAAAAAAGAAAACTATAAACTAATCTCAATAATGATTTAAAATATATAAAATACAAATTTGGGGTGGACACCTTGCTTCTGTGTTATAAGTGGGCACTATAATCTTCATTATACTGGTGAAAAAACTGAGGCACAAAAAAAGGTTAAATGCCATGTCCAAGGCCACATAGGTGGCAGTAGTAAATCTGGGATTTGAACTAGACACTCTTGTTTTAGAAACCACGATCTTAATCATTATGCTATACAACCTCTTGACTATACCATATAGCTTTTGTCTGTTCTAGAAACGAGCACCAAGAAATGCAGATAGTGACAAAATCTGCACTGAAAGGAAACTATAAAGTTAGTAGGCATAAATTTAACGAGAAAGACATAGGTCCTACGTGAAGAAAACAATAAAAGGCCACCAAATGACAGAGAAAATATATATAAACAAATGAAGCTGTTTATGTAGATGTGTTCTAGCAAAGGAATCAGTCACTGGATTTTGATTTGGCAGAGACTAAAAGGCAGACAGGTAAGCAAGGAAGCTGAAAAGCTTTGTAGTGGGAAAAAAAGAAAAAAGGCTTTCAGAAGGCTCTTGTTGGAGGCTGTTGGCAAGGGATGTTTGATGTAGGCTAACTAGAAGGGAGGAATCCTGTGTGATGGTTCTAAAATTATATTTGGCTTTCTCTGGTTGGTTCTGAGTTAGAAGTCAGGGGAGGGATATGGCAAAAGTTAGGGAAGCTGTCTATTACTGACCAAGTTTTGATTGTTTTGGGCCAGTTACTGCATAAGTTGTGGTTTGGCTTCCTGGGATGGTTGCTGCAAAGATTGTAAATCAGAATATTATTGTCATATATGGTCTGGCCATATGTATCTGTTGATGTACTCAGTCTCTCTGTACAATAATAGCTACCTTATAGAGTCTCTAGCATCGTACAAACTCTTCCATTTGATCCTTATGACAGCTCTGTAAGCCTGACAGGTATTAATGCTCTAATTTTATCTAAGAGAAGATCGAGGCTTAGAGAAGCAAACCATGTTACCCAATGTACCGAATCTTGTTTATTTTTTTTTAAAGGTGCTTCTACTTGAACTCAATCTGCTGAATTTAAATTCAGACTTGAGAGGTAATAATTATGAATATGTATGGAATCCAGCAAGGGCTCATACAAATAAGAATAAAAGCAAATAAAAAAATCAGACAGATAAAATAAAATAAAGTATCTAGGAAAAGTCCCAGCATATATTAAAATTTAATAAATGTTAAAGATGCTATTTCAATTCACTGGAGAAAGGATGAATTATTTATTAAACAAATGATGATAGTATAACTGCTTATCTATGATGAAGAAAAATAACATTTGACCTTTATATTATATCACCTACAAAAATAAATTTCTGATGGATGAAAGACTTAAATGTAAGTTACAAAAAAAAATGTAAAAAATCGTCTGAGCAAAAATCAAGGAGATTACATATATATTTAAAGCCAGGGGAAACTTTATTAACCAAGACAGGGAGACCAGAAACCATTTTTAAAAATTAGCATACTTGCTTATAAATATTTTTTTTAAATCACCCAGCATAGCAAAAAATAAATCAATAAACAAACTCTGTATTTTGGGTGAAATTTCAGCACAACCAACAAAATCTAGCACCTTTAATTACATGCAAAGGGGTCTTAGGAATTGAAAGAAAAACAATTGAACAGAAACATAGGCCAAAATGTGAATAAATAATTCAAATGAAAAGAAATTCTAATGGCCACCATGTATGTTTTAAATCTTCTCCAACTCACTAGTGGTCAGGGAAATACAAATTAAAGTAACAATGAAGTATTACATACCTATCAAGCTGACCAAAATTGTAAAAACCTCTATTACCTATTCTTGATGGAGAATTTAAGTATACATTTCTACATTGCTATTAGAAATCTGAAATGTTGTGTCTTATGGAGAAAGCAATCTGGAAATATCTATTTAAATACACACACCATTTGACTCAGCAATCTCATAGAAATGTCATAGAAATAAGCAAATCATGGCTCAAGACATAAGTGGTTTAATTCATCATAAAACAAAGTGAACTTGCAACCTATAATATTTTTGAAGAATAAAAAAAATGAGCCATTTAGTTATGTGATAAGTTTTCTTTCATCAGTGAAGATCTGCATCTCTTCGTACTACCCTGGTTTGAGTTTGAAATGTCCAAACTAGTATATTTTTGTGACTCATCAATCAGTGTTCAGTTAAAGGTAATGTAGGAAGACCTCTCATGTTTGGCCCAATCTCAAGGCTAGATCTCTGGGTTTAGGCTGAAATGATAAGAGTAAAAGGCCTTTCGTATTAGGGTTGAGGCATAATGGAAGGCTGTGTAAGGCCTTGCCTCTGAGATCTCCCAAAGAAGGTACAGGAAAGGGGTCCCTCAGGAGAGAGAACAATTTAAAAATGTTAGAATAATAATTGACCTTGCTGCTTGGGGTAAATGGTTGCAGTAATGGCCCCCAATTTGTTCATATATCCCTTAGGGTGTCTCTTCTCATACTGGCTTTGGGCCTGGTCATGTGGCTTGTTTTGGTCAGCAGAAGAGACTTGAGAGACCACTTGCACACTTGGGCTTGCTTTTTCTTGCTGCCCTTGGTAACCCTGAGACCATCACAGTGCGAACAAGCTTTAGCTAGCTAGCCTACTGGATACTAAATAAGATTTTGGCTCAGTTATCCAACAGCCAGCCAACTACTCACCAACTAACTGCCAAACACATGAATGGGACCATCAACCACCAGCTGAGATCATCAGAACTGCCCAGGTGGGCCCAGCCCAAAATGTCAACCCACTAAATCATGAGCTAATGAAATTGCTATTATTTTAAGGCATTAAATTTGGGGATGGTTCGTTACACAGCTAACTCCTAAAGGGCCAAGAGATAAAAATGTCATAAAATGTTAGAGTCCTTTGGGTATTCATGATTTAAAGTAGGAAGCTTATATGAATATAATCAAGTATAAATTTATCCAAACGCAAATGAATGAAGATGTGGTATGTCAGGAAGTAGATTTTGAAAAGAAAGGCAAAACTTATACTGAACAATAAAAATGCCTAATCAAGTTGATTCAACCCCTAAAAGAAAAGAAACGGAAGTATAAAATAAAAGCATTGAAAAGCATAGATGCTTAGATTGTACAAATAATGGAGTTTGAGTATAAGCATATCTAATTTCTCTAATATTAAATTAAAGCAGTTATAAAGACATGTGGTGCACTAGATATAAAAAACAAGAATTATTATTACGAATTTCTCCTGAGCTTTGCTTTCCATTATTGTCATCAGTGAGAAATAATTTACTTCTCTGCTCAACCCCTTGTCTTGTTCCCAGAGGATCACTTCCAAAAACCTTTATTAGGTACTTTAAGTAGACTCAGAAAGATAAGAACTTTAGTTGAAAGAACAGTGTCCAACCTGTTATGGATATGAGTCTCTTCCTGTCCCCAAATCTCTCTCAGGGAAAATACTACCATACAATGATATACACGTTAAGGTATTTCAAAGCACTTGCATGTCATCTATTGAAATTTCATCGCTGTACTTGGAAGGGAGGTATTATCTCCTTTGTGCAGGTGAGAACGTTTAGACCGTGCAAGTTGGCCAGAATCCAGGCTCTTGCCCCCTAGGCGTTAGTGGTTCCAGACACAGCCAATTGCCTCAGATTGCTAAATGGCTGGAAAACTCCCTCCTCGCTCTTAATTCTTCACTGAAGAAGTGTTTTGGAGAGTTATGTGCAAAGGCCCATAGTGCTAATAGAAGTTACTCATCCCAGATGTCGGCTCTCAAGTCCCTTGACAGACCATAGGTTTCACCTGTGATGGGAGTGCCATCTCCATCATGCAGCTGCCCCTGCTAGACCTCACTGTTAACTCACACTCTTGCATTTTTATCAGCCCTCCTGTCTTTGCTGCTGTGTACTTCCAATAACTCTAAGACAATTCGGTCAAATATGCATTTTTATAAATATGGGAGTAATTATTTTTGCTAAATTAATTTGTTCTGCATTTGCCAACCTAAAAGTTTTTTTGAAGGAAAACAAAAGAGCACAGAGAGCTGAATTTTAAGTTTTGGACACACAGACGATGTTCCCCCAGAAATCTAATTTTCTAGATTAATGAATCATATCAGATATTGTAAATTAGAAATGACTTTTACAGCATGGAAAACAATGTGAATATATTAAAGTTGCTTATTGAAGAAGACATTGTCGTACTCACGTGTCACACACACTTAAACAGAGCTTTGTGTTTTTTAGGCTCAGTTGAATTTGTTCTCTGCAATTAGAAATTCTCTCTTGGGCTTTTCAAAGGCCTAGGGTTTTCCCCCATTTCTTCTTGTTTTTTGGAATTTTAAGAAGGAACTGAACCATATGGAAATGCTGAAATATCAAAACATTCAGTTCAACAGCCCATTTATGCAATAACAATAGTATTTTACATTCATTATCACATCATTATTTCCAAAGCGTGACTGCACATGTGATTTCATTTTGATCCACATAGATTTCTAAAGCATTTACAGGGAACAAGGCTGTTGGGAAGGGAAAAACTGGCATTTTATCTCCATTTTTTGAACAGGAGCATTCAAGCAGAAAGCTTAGGGAATTTGCTAGCCACAAGGGTATTAGCCCTGTTCCCACCAATCCACCTTTCTCTCTTATAGCCTGCAGGTTAAATTTTCACTACCCCACTGCAGGCAGAAGAGCTTTTTCTGGTTCTTGCCAAGCTACTACTGCCCCATCTTGGAGAGGTAGTGGGAAAAGCCAAGGGCAGAATACTAGGAGACCTAGCTTCTCCTTCAGCCCCATCTAAATTACCAACATTCATTTCTTAGAATTCAGTGTCTCAAAATGGGAAGAGGATATCTGCTGTATCCACTAGCTTGTTGGAATGATGAAATAAAATAATGGATATAAAAGCCTTTTGTGAACTGTAAATCTCTACATAATTGTCAAGGTGGGACAGGAAGCCTAGAAAGGTAGACTTCCTTCTCTGAGACCCTAGTCAATTCTCTAGAAACAGACACAGTGCAAGATGGTATAGATGTATTTCATTTAATCCTCAGATCAGCCTGAGGGAGTTTAGTAGTATCATTAGGTCTCCTTAATTTCTTTCCTAATTATTTTAAATGATAAAAGAATTTGAACGTTTTACAGTATGAAAACATACTAGGTCAGAAAATATTACAACATGAGCATTTCCTTCACCCAGATTTGCAGATGTTAACATATTACGAAAATCCTTCAGATGGCTCTCTTTTCTCCCTAAGAGTTAAGATGTTACAAGTAAAGCTAAAGCCCTACTCTCTTTTCTCCCCACCTTCTTCATATTTCTGCATTTCTTGTGCATTCCTCTCATAGATGATTTTGTAATTTTTATTATGTGTATACGTGTCCATAGAATATCCATACTAAATTTTTGTATTTTAAAAATTTGCATGCATTTTAGCTATTATTATATGCCTTCTTTAACATTTTTATTTCCATGTTATATTTTTGAGATTTAGCCATGTTGATAGATGGGCTCAAGTTTATTCATTTGAACTGTTAAGAGCTATTCTAATGTTAGAATAAACAATTAGTTATGTATCTCTCTACTAATATAGAAGGCTTGCTTATTTTCACTATTTTATTGTCACACAGTAAAATATGTTTACAATCAACATATTGTCTTCCTATGTACATATTGTCACCAAGTTCTCTATTAATATATTAAGAAGTGGAACTTCTAGTTTCTGGAGTGTGAGCATCTTTACTTTTTTTACAAGGTGTTGCCAATTTGCTCTCCAAAATGTAATAATCACTCTTCTGTCACTAGGATATGAGTCCCATACACCATATCTGTGCCCATATTTGGTGTTATAAGAGTTTTAAATGTATATCCATCTGATGGGGTGAAGTGAAACTTCATTATTGTTTTGATTCCCCTTCTTTTTCTGTTCATGAAAATTCAAAATTATCATGTTTTTCTATGAGAATTCTAGAAAATTAAAGCATTTGAGATGGCTAGTTCTGGCTAATCTAGGTCTTCTATCAATTGTGCACTCAGAGGTGGCTATGAACGAAATAGTATCACCTTGCAAATTCATATGTTGAAGCCCTGTTGTCTAATGTGATGGTATTTGGAGATCGGCCTTTGGGATACAATTAGGTTTAGATGTGAGGTCGTGAGGATGGGACCCTCATGATGTGATTTGTACCCTTATAAGAGAAGACACCAGAGAGCTCTCTCTCTCTCCCTCCTTCTCTCTCTCCCCCTTTCTCCTTCCTTCCCTCCATCTCTCTCTATCTCTCTCACTTTCACTCTCACTCTCACTCTCCCCTCCTTCACCCCCCCCCAACCCCTCTGCAAATGAGGACACAGTGAGAAGGCACATCTGTAAGCAAGCAAGCACACTCTTACCCAAAAACAAATCGGCCAAAATCTTGACCTTGGACTATGGTCTCCAGAACAATGAGAAAACAAACTTCTTTTGTTTAGCCACCAAGTCTATGGTAGCTTGTTGTAGAAGCCCAAACAGACTAAGGTAGGAGTTAAGAATCCAAACTCCAAATTCAGGTTAGTTGGCTTAAATTGCATTTTCTGACTTACCAAACAAATGGCCTTGGGAAAAATTTTAAACATCTCTTGTCCTTACTTTTTTCATCTACTAAAAAAGAGATCTTAATGGTTCCTACCTCACAGGATTGTTATGTAGATTAATGAACTGTAGAATGTTAAATAACCCAGGACCTGACAGTTGAACATCTTATAAATCTTAGCTATTGTCATTATTTATATTGTTAGACAGGAGCTTTTGTTATATTATTCCCTTGCTCAATAACCTTTCATGTTTTCCTATTATCTACAACATACACCACAAAATCATGCTTCCCAGCATTTGGCACACAACTTCTTTTCTAGATTTATGTTTTACAATGGCCTGACATGAGCCCTCTGCCCTGTCATGACTGTTTATGCACAGTCCTCCACCACACCATGTACTTCTCTGCCCCTGTGCCTTTGCACTTGCCAGTTTCCCTGCCTGGAACTCACTGCTTTCCATAATCTCCTCTACTCATCTCAATCCTATGCAGCCTTTGAGAGTCTGGCCCAAATCTCTTGTGGTAGGTAGAATAATATCCCCCTGTATATATCTACTTCCTAATTCCTAAAACTGTGAATATGTTACCTTTCCTGGCAAAAAGGACTTTGCAGATGTGATTAAGATTAAGGATCCTGAGGTGGGGAGATTTTCCTGGGTTATCTGGGTGAACCCAATGTAATCACAATGTTTTTTGTGAGAGCAAAGCAAGAAGGTCAAAGTCAGAAGAAGATATGATGACAGAACAGAGATCACAGTTATGTGAGGCCACAAGCCCCAATGGTTGTGGATGGACTTTAGAACCTAGAAAAAACAAGGAAGCATTCTCCCCTAGAGGCTTCAGAAGGACGATAATATGCTGTCCCATTTGCGACTCCTGATCTCTAGAACTATAAGAGAATATACTTGTTGTTTTAAGTCATTATGTTTACGGCTATTTATTACAGCAGCAACAGAAAACTAATACATCTCTCCTTGATCATAGAGTCTTTCCTAATTGCTTCTCTAAGCTCCTTTGGCAAAAGTCCTTACTGCTTAATTTGAGTTCATGCTAACCATTTGTTTCTCACTCTCTATGCTGCTCTTCTATGAACAGTAAACAACACATCCTTGACTCCCTTGTGATTGGCTTAGGTTCTTCCAATGTGAACCACAGGTAAGATGTTGGAAGGTGTTTTTGGCAGTGTTTCTGGCAGCAGTATCAAGAACCACATTGGTGGCAAGAACTGTGTTGATAGTGGTGACAATGGCAGCAGTGGTTCCAGCCCTGGCAGTTGTAGCAGAAGCAGCAGTGGCCTGGGGGTACAGGCTTCTGGGTTATGCTCAGGCAACTGGACTCCAAATGCAGGAGCTTCACTGGCATCCGGGTCATTTTTGCTCTAAGGACCCAGAGATAATACTCGTTTCCTGCAATTACTATAAATCACTTTATTTTCCCTTCTGTTAAACCTTATAATCAATTCCTATATTAAATATGTTCTGTTTAATAGACATAAAGTGATTTCTGTTTTCCTGATTGAAGTCTGAATGATAGAACTTCTGACCTTCAGTATTACAGCTGTATTTTCATGCATGTACCTCGTATATTCTATAGGTGGTAAGTTCTTTGAGAACAAGGACATTATGTTAAGCACAATGGTAGAGTATGATGTATTGTGAAAATTGTTGCTAGATGCCACAACAAACCCACAAAATCTAGGTTGTTTAACACAATAAAGGCTGGATCCTACTCCACTTGGTGACTCAGAGATTCTGCCTCCCTCAGTCTGTGCCACATCATATCAGCATATGTTTTCCAAGTGTGTCATATCAAGGAAGAGAGGGATAAAAGACTCTCATCAAAACATAAGTGTTTTGGTACAGAAATGACTTATCTCTTCCTATTTTCAGGATTCATTCATACGACCAATCTCAATGGCAAGGGAGGTTGGAGAATACAGGGAGCATGTGGATTTTTAAAAAATACTTAATGTCTCAGTCATATGGAAATTGTCAAATTAGACAGAATTGGGTTCAAATCTCTGTTTGTGTCTCTTACTAGCTGTATGGCCTTGGACAAATTACTTAACCCCTCTGAGCCTTAATGTTCTATGTTTAATAGTTTTCAACTTTCAGGGTTGTTGTAAATATTAATTGAAATGGCGGTGGTGGTGATAAAGATGATGATGATGATGATGATGATGATGATGATGATGAAAGTGCTTATAATGTGCAGGCAGGCACAGTGCTAAAACTACATACATAACCCCATCTCATTCAATTTTCAAAAGAATATTATGAGGTACTAAAACATCCCCATTTTACAAAGAGAAACTGAGGTATAGAAATGAACTTGCTTGAAAGCACACAGCTACATAGTGACAGCTGGTATTTGAAACCATAGCTGATTGACTTTAAAGTCCACATTCTTTCCCCTACACATTAAACAAATGTCATAAACTCCTAAACTCTTAATCTGTGGCAATCCCGGATTCTGCAACACTTATCAAAATAACAGTTATAATCACTTATTGTTTATACAGTACTTACTATGGGCCAAACATTATCCTTAGTTCTTTATATTTATTAACTCATTTAATCATTTTAATTTCTTCACTTTGAAAAGAAAGAATACAATTAAATGACTTGACCTAGATCACAGAGCTAGTTAGTGACTCATTAAAGAGTTAGTGAGACAATTCTATCGTTGATGAGGTCTGAGAGCCACCATTTGTGGCATCCCCCTTTTTGGAGAGTCACGATATAGAATACTATTTTTGACAATCAGACATCCTGTCCTAATGAAACTCAAGTATTTCTAAGTCTATTTGCCCATTGTTTACTTTGTATTTTCTTCTAGCATGTGGAGGGACTAGTTCCTTGGACCTCTGGCTGGGACAGTCTAGACTAGATGGTCCACATCAGTCTTTCCAGTGCTTCAAGGAAAGAATCTGGCGTTTGCTCTTCTAAAAAGGCCCAATGAAAGTAGACCTGTGAGTTACAAACTGGGTGACAATTCATAGTCTGACTGCCCTTTCTTCTGTACAAGCATAAAACATTACCTTCTCTCCCTTGCCCTATGGTTATATCTTGTCATTTTGAGAAAACTCCATCAGTTCTCCTGTCAGCCCATTCCCTGAAGCTTTGGCCTGTAGTGAGCAGCCTGTTAGGAGAAGCTTCCAGTGGAGACCTGGGGCTGACCCCTGGGGCTGGCCTGCAGAGCTCAGGTGACGTCCAGGTCTGCTCCAGATGAGGCTGGGTGTGATTTACTAGTCGTTTCTCACTGAGCTCTTCAGTTGGCAGAGAATGAGCATGAAGAGGAGAAATATTGCTCAGGACCTTGATTGAATGGGAGGGGAGGGACTATGGAAACAACAAATGCCCATGCATTATTCATCACTATTATGGCTTGGCAGAAACAGCTTCATTCCATTGACTTCTCACTTTTAAATGAGCTGGGAAGGGGGCCAAGTTTGTTTTTCAGATTCCCCTGAGAGAATGTGAGTGAGTCCATAGCATTTGTATTGTATTAACTCACAGAGGTTTTCTTTTGTTTCTTCTGAATGATACAAGAGGAAATGAGACTCTATCTTAAGTTGAGCTCAGGCTTGCTGGCAGACCCTTATTAGATATTTCTTTCAGCATAGGAAGCATAAGGAACTCTGAAACCCAAAAAATCAGAGCAAAGGGAGAACAGAAGATAAAATGTCATTCTATCAAAATCCCCTGGAAACCTGGCCAAATATATAAAAGTAGTGTTATGAAACATTTTCAAAGGGAAAGTTTGTCTTCAGAGTGGGTCTGATTCCCTTGTTTCTAGGTATATTTTGAGAGGAAGGATATAAAAAATCTCTTTATTTACACAACTCCACAATTGTTTTGTGAATATATTCTAAATCTACAAAATGTAGGTTTTTAATATACCCTGGAGATTTTTAGAGCATTCACTATGTATTCCAATAGCCAGGAGAAGATACCAAAAGTTGACCAGCTTAATGCTGATTCTCTACACACTCAAACAGATTGATCTTAACCAGCTAAGGAATAAGACATGCCTAGAGTTTGCAAGGGAGCTATTTACAGATGAGGGGGAGGAAAAGCATTATGGTCTGTGTGGTAAGATAGTCTCTGGCATTCTAATGACCCAGGGTCTCCAAAAGTGCCCTGTGTACAGGACCTGGGACCAGTCAGTGGGTTAATATTAGTGAGGTGAGTGTCTCATAACACATACAACAAAAGATCAATAATATATACAAGAAATAAATAGAGAGACAGAGAATTAGAGAAAGGGTTCCCCAAAAGAAAAGTAAAAACAGGTAAAAGTGGCATGATTCTTCCTTCAAAAAGCTTTATGGTGTTTTTAATTTCTCATCCATCTCAGGTTATCCCATTCTCTTGACAGACTCAAAAGACTTCTTGTGCTTTCACCTTACTTCTTTCTCCCTCAGTGCCTGCTTTCAGCAAACAGAACTGAAAAGATGCTGGCGAGAATGTACAAATCTTTCCAGCACCAGGTCAACAGCCACACAGGGAGTCTAAAGTGAGGACCAGGAGTCTCTCTGCAAGGCTCCGGGGCCAACATCTCAGACAGGGCTACATTCTGATCCCTTACTCTATTCTGACCCCAGCTGACTGGCTGAGAATGTGGGGGAAAAGTCTAAAAGAGACTGGAAGTAGAAGGAGAAAGGTTTGATGGAAAGAGCAGAAGCCCAGGTGTCTGCCAGATCCTGTCCAAATCCCAGTTTTGTCATTTACTAGCAGTAAACTGTTTTCTATGTAAAATTAGGGTGGTACCAAGTACCTTGCAGAGTAGCTCTAAGGTTCTCATTTAAGTTTCGATGACACAGCCTGTAAGTGCCTGGCGTAGTGCTCACATGTGAGTTCCATTCTCCTCTCCACTGCACAGCAGCCCGTTTCTGAGCCTGCAGCCTGAGTCTGGGCACAGAGCCTTCTTACACATCCAGCACCCGCAACGTAGCAGGCCTCTGCTGAACAGAGGCCTATAGTGTGAGCAAAACATGCAGTTCCTGTTCTTAGTCTGATAAGGAGATAAACAGGCACCATATCATCATGGAAATTCAGGAGCATAAAATATAAGTGCCATATGGAGGAAGTGCAGGGTGCTGTCATGGCCCATGGCAGAGTACAAAAAAGCTTCAGCTGGACAAGGGATGGTTTTGCAGGAGAAAAAAGGATCTCAGGCTCCCAAGGATTTTGATCAACTCCTGCCATCTGGACCTTTGTCCCAGTCCTCAAAGTCTCCCCCTCCTCAGTCAGCTTAAAAAAGCAGTTTTTCCCAGGAGAGGTGAAGCACAAATTAAAAATCTCAATTAAAAACATTTTTTCCTGGAATCAGTGATGAAGGGACCACAAGAGTTTGGGGCTTAGACAAAGGAAGACAAAAATTGCAATTTCGAACAAACACTGCAACAATTTCAAAATGCTGCACTGGTTCTTGACAGTCCTTCGTTTCAGACATTTACAAGCTAATGTGTGATGTACAATCGATATGTCAACCAAGGGTCAGCCTTGACTCGCTCCGGTGGCCAGCCCTGCCTTTAAGGAGCATACAGCAAAACACGTGAAGTGTAATTTGCATTCAATGCAGTAAGAAAAATAAGAGGGATGCACAGATTATGTTATGGACATCTGGAGGACGACTTTGAGAGGGGCATCTGAGCAGAGCAAAGCTTTGGCCACTTCATGTCCTTTTAACCAAAATGTTTTAGTGAAATAGGTAGTAAGGTAGGGTAGACTGTGTTGTGTAATAGCCACAAATGAACCCAAGTCTCTGCAGCTTAACTTTTGTCATTCAGAAATGGGTTTCCTCCATTTTGTGGTGACCCCATATCCAGAATGTGTCTTCCAAACTCATCATGGAAGGAGGAAAGAGAAAGAAGCATTGAGCATGGCAGTTCGGGAGGGCAGGGATGGCCCACATTACTTCCGATCTTGTTCCTTGTCCTCTAGACTCAGTCAGATGGCTCCAACACACCTCAAGAAGTCTAAAAATAAAATTTAGCTATGTAACCAAGAGGAAAATGAACTGGGCTTTGCAAACACAAAGCAGTGACTCTGACAGGGTATATTCTCCCAGAGAGGCTTTTCAGGGACTGACTCACACACTGGGGAAGTCGTGTAGTGTCACGTTTTGGGGACTTTACTTAGGTAGATTGAGATAAGGCTGATTTGGGTTTGAATTAGCATTCTACCCCTTACTGTATGTATAAATCCAGATAGTTTCACTGTCTATAATGTCAGGGTTGATAACAATGCCTACTTTAAAGGTCGTCACAGAGATTTAACTGAAATTGTTCCTGCCAGGTCGTAAGTAGTACATGCTTATGCTCACCAAGTGCCGGTCATTATTTCACAGTGTGGATTCCTTGCCATGACCTACTCCCATCTACATCAAATGGTTTCTCAGCACAAATACCAATGCCCTGTGATTTTTATGTAGTGATCTGGCTTCAGGGTGAATCCTATTGCTTTCTTCTCAAGCTAAAACATTGTTCCCACCCTGATGGAGCAAAGATTGTATTGAAGTAAGCTAGCTCTTTCCTTCCCACAGAATCTCTGAAAAGTTCCTAAAGCACTGGATAAGAAACTTCATATATTGAAATTCTATCATCTGAATCTCTATACTATTAAATGAAGAAATTAAACACAAATTAATAAATAGAGCAGCAAATTTTCTGCTAGCAAAAGATGCTATGGCTCTCCAGAGATCTAACCATAGAAGACAAGAAGTATTTGTACTCACCTTTTCCTTTCCCAGAAAATAGAGAAGTGTCAGTGAGCCAACAAAGTTTTAGACTAGTTTTGCTCCATGCCTAAATCTGTGTTCAGACAGATGTGAACATGACCCAGTGGTGTACCAGAGTAACTCGTAAAGGCTCACAAGAGTCCATTATAAGCATTTCTTCTCAAATCCTTATCAGTAACATAATGCAAGGTCTTTTGCTAGAATGGCATTTATTGTTCTAGGTCTCAGTTAACTGTTTTGGTAAGGTTTCTTTATTCATTTAATAATATGGAAATTCCAAATTCTGGATTTTCCATTACATGAGGTACTATGTTCAGCGACATGATATTGCTAACTTGAAATTGACCATAGAGGGAGTATTTACACCACCAAAATTGGCAAACACTAAAAATCCAGACATTTTTTTTCTGGATAGGGGCAAGCTAGAGAGCCATTTCTTATATGTTTACTAGCATATTCCTGGTGTGACCTTCTACTAAAATTGTACACATGCAATATACAATGAGGGTGTAGCCCAACAAGAGATTTCAAGTCTTTTGGTGAGAACAAAGCTATGTATCTATGGATAATTAGATTTATTTGTTTTTATGTTTCAATTATAACTTTTATTGTTTATATGTTCTTTTTTTTTACACTAAACTGACATCCTTATTGTATAAAAAGAAGAAAACAAGAATCACTCATAAGTCTACCACCTAGAAATAACCTTCGTTAATGTTTTGGTTGATTTGCATTTATATATAAACAATAATATCAAAAAATAATATCATACCACACTTACAGTTTTCTCACATTACAATATGTTTTGATCATCTTTCTAGGTAATTATGTATCTCCCACAACACCACTTGTAGTGATTGGCATCATTAGGGCATGAATTAATTATAAACATTATATGTAGTGTCATTCTTTACATTGTAAAGAAAGATGTTTCTATTAACTACTGAGTGACAGAAAATTTCTCATGAGCTTCTGGCACCTGCATCTGGACAGGTCATAGTCAGCACAATGATGCTATTTTGGCCACCTGCCTGAGCTCTCTCCTTTTGTAATCTTTGCCTGATAATTTTGAGGTTTTTTATAGCTACTTCCAACTCTGTCTAATTACCAGGAGAGAATATTTCTAGGTAAAGAGAACTCTCATGATTACCTGGAAGGGTTACCTCGCATCTAGAAAAGAAACTTGAATAAAAAATTCATTTAAATAAATGAAGATGAAAATCCCTGAGCACAAACACGCCTTCCCATCTCACCAGTGAACTCATTGCTTCTCTGATACTCAAACATCAATTAAAATAATTATTCTTAAATTATCATTTCAATCTACTTTTCTCATAAAGCAGCATTAAACATCTACAGATACAGCTCAGAGCTATTATGCCTGAGTTGATATTATAATGCTGGTTGGGTGAGACTCTCTGAAAACCAATTTAAAAGCTGTCACAATCTACTCCATTCCTCAAGCTCCCAATTCCTTATCCTAATCTCTTTTTTTTCCCATAGCTCTTTGCTCATTTTCTCACATACTATATAATTTACTTATTTATTGTGTTTATTGTCTGGATAATAGTAAGCTTCATGAGTACAGGGATTTTTATCTGTCTTGTTTACTAATATGAACTCACGATTAGGAGGGTCTCTGGCATGTAGTAGGTTCTCACTAAATATGCTTTTTAGTGAATCTCATGGCCCTAATGTAAACTTGGAGGCCTTGTACTTGGCTTTATTTTTATTTTCATTTTTATTTTTCATTTACACCTATGAGAACAGCTGTGAGTTGAACATTGACACAAAAGGGTAGGAGACCTGGGCCAAAGGCTCCTTCTCCTTTTGTTGGAAACAATCATGCAAGTGATCTGCTTTAAGGCAGGGGAGCCATAGATGATGTCAGAACCTTCCAAGACGTCCATCCAGGCCAATATGAGTTCTCTGAAACTGTGTCCAGATCCAAATATTTCCAATGTGCCCTTATTATATGATCCACTTGGAAACTGGTTTGTGGTCTGTGTCCTACTGAGTATTTAGTGCATTTCAACTAGGTGCCAGGAACTGATCTGGATACTTAACACACAGCAATTATTTTATTTTAGTGCTGATACACCCAAAAGGTATATGTTGTTATCTCTATTCTACAGATGACATCGTTGAGAGGTAACAAATCATTTATTCAAGGCAACACGGGCCAGGACACCGTTGAGTTGCACCAATCTGAGTCCAAGCCTATGGTCTTACTATGGGTGGCTCTGCCTCGCTACAAGACTTTGGGTACCAAAGACTTCATTTTCTTGATTTCCCTGATCTATAAAATACTGATAAAACTGAGTTATTTGAAGGTTTAGAGTAAGAATTAAATGAGATAGCATGTGCAGAATTTGCTTATCTTGATATTGGACTGAAAGTAAGTGGAAGTTTCTATAGTTTCCATTTGATTAAAATAATAATAACTGTAAGCCAGAATGATTAAGAAGCTTAGCTTAAAATACCATTTACAATGATGAGTATACTAGACATGAATTCAGGTCTCCATGCTCTATCTGTGCTGCTTCTTTGCCCACCCAAGTCGAAATCTTGGCAAAACTTTAGAAATAAGAGCTCCCCTTCATAGCCACACATGCTCATGACTTTAACCAGGATAGCAGACACGTTCTTTATGAACGTTCTTTCAGATTCATGATAAGAGAGGAAAAACACAAAGTAACAAAATAAACTTAGAAACCTGTTTGATTTTTCTGGTGCTGATTGTAGAAAAGAAATAGTTGTCATATATTATGTCCCTACTACTAGATTGATTCTGATAAAGCCTCTCACCCATTCATTTATTCTATTTTACAGACTTAGAAACTGAGGCAAAAAGAAGTTGAGCAAATTACTCAAGCTCACAGAATGAGTGAGTGATGGCGGTGAAAACTGAACCTAGAGTTGTCTGATCTGAGCATCTCATTTTTAATCTATGTTGAGCTGCTGATGGGATGACTTCTGGTCTTATGACATTGATTCCTCAGTGACACTCCACTTACTTGTAAGGTTAGCCATCTCAGCCAGGAAGATAATTGTGAAGTTTATCTCCCCAAGTAAAGTATAGGCCTTTTAAAGACAAGGACTGAGACATACATATTATTAGACATAGTGCTTATGTCATCTAGCATATTTTTGATTGATCCATCCATAAAAGACCTCAACATGAATTCCTTGGGGGAAACCTTGATCTCCCAGGGCTAACACCAGAGTAAATAAGACTTCCTACTGTGAGATAAATAGAGGTGAAAGCTTTTGGATCACATGTAAGAAAGTATTGTATTTTGGGGTTGATTCCCAGGGACAACAGCCTCTTATTTTGCTCAAATTGCATTCTAACTTGCCTTCTTCTAGACTAGTGTAGCTCTGCTGTTTATGTAAAAACCCAAAGTGTACTTTATGCTCTTTGGCCACTCCAGGAATGTGCTGTGGTGTCATTTGTACCCATGACCTTGGTGCATCTGTTTAACAATGACTTTCGGCTTCTGCTGGAGTTGCATTTGTCTTTATTCTGTACCTTTATCTAACAATCAATCTTTCTTAATAGTGTTAGGGAAAAGACAGACAGAGTTTAATCATACTGTTCATAATGATCAGAACACAATGTGCTATGAAGAGCACTTTATTGCATTGTCCAAACTGAGTTTTAATGCAAATAATTTTGACAACTATGAGGTGCTATTATTTATCCAAACAGGACATTACTACAAGTACAAATCTGCTCTAAATTCTGAATTGAGAGTAACAAAATGAATCCTATTTAGTCTCTAGATGGCTTTCTTGAGCCTTTGAAATGTTCCTAGTTTTAACAGCCAGGACCATACATGAATCCCTTGCTTGTGTTCGAGCTCACCCCAGATGGAGAAGTGAGCACTGCTTACACAGAAACAGCTGTTGGCAGGAAATACTGTTGTTATATCATGACTCATCTCTTTCTCACCTTTGTTATTGCAGAAGAGATATAGAGACACTAGGGGAATCTTCCCCAACCCCCACCTCCAGTTCTAGGTTGTGGATCTCAGTAATTCAATCTTTGGGGAAACAAGAACATGCTCTGTGCTTTTCTCTCTCTCCACATCAGGGAGCATTAAGAGAAAGGAATCTTATGCGTAGGCCCCAGTAACTGTTAAAGGGGTTTGAGGTTCTACCAAACTCAGTAAATATACACTTCCTTTTAAGATTTTTAAGCAGGGGAAGGATCATGGACAGAATGATTCTGTAATAACAAAGAACAGCCTGACAGAAAGTCTACTAACCTCTTGGTTTTCATGAGATTCTAATCTACTCCCTTTGACCATGATGATGATAATAATGATGATGTTGATACCACTACACATAGTTTGAGATGTATGAAAGAATTAGAATTACAGAGACCAAACACTATACATCTGGGATTTATACTATTTCCTACTTTTCAAGCTTCCCTCTATGTCGACTCTATTCCTCACTCCTTTCCAAAGTATTTCCAAGGTATCCAATTAATAAAATTGAGAAGCAGGAATTAAACAGCCCAGCAGAAACCACCCTCCTCTTTTAGAGTGGCCTGTTGGAGGAGCTGTGCATCTGACTCTGTTCCTACCTTCTGCACAGCAAGGCCAGGTCAGGACCTGGGCTGGCCTTTCTGTGATCTTTCTCTTTGCCTCCTTCCTATGGAAATACACAAAAATGAACCAAATGAAAACTAGTGAAGGTTATTTTTTCAGAGCTTGCTATAGAAAGAGAGTCAACCTCCACTGCAGTGTTTTAGCAGAGATGTGAAGGCGGAAAGGGAAGTGGAAAACTTTAAGTGGAAAAAGGGAGGTTTGGATGTGCTCTGATTGGAGGCTATTAGCACAGAAAAGCTGTAAATGAGCTAACTAGAACCAAGACATCCTATGTGATTGATTAGGGGTTCGTATTTGACTTTCTCTATTTGGTCCTAAACTGGAAGTGGGGACAAAAATTACAGAAGCTGTTAGTTATTAATCAAGTTCTGGACACACTGGGCCCATCTTACAAGGATTATTGTTTGGCTTTCTAGACCAGTTACTAGAGACAGCAGTCCAACTTCCTACGAGCCTTACTTTCTAATAGCTAATTCCCTGGGTTAATTACCTTGAATACTGGGTTGGTGTCCTAGGTTGGTTGCTGCAGGTTGTTGACCAGAGTTCTAATTTTCGAGCATGATCTGGCCATTGTCCATTTGCATATTCAGTCTCTCACTCTCTACTGTGGAAGTGAGAACCACCAGTATGGAATGTGTTTTGTTTATATTTATTCTCTCACTCAGGTGAAAACTGTCTGAAGTTTTGATTTGAGAGACAAATATTAGGAAGCCGATCACACACATCCAAGCCACATCTTGTAATGAGCTTTATCAATAATCATATTGATTTCCATCTGTCTGATCTCTGGATTTTTCAAATTCATGGGTGAAATTAAGGGTGAGGTCGATTATCTTACCATAAGCTCCCTGTCCTGAGCAGAACTTTTCTTCAGACTTGAGGAAATATCTTAAGGAGCAGAAAACTTTAAATTCTGTCCCCTCTTTTTTTTTTTAGTGCCTGAAATGTCTATTTAACTTAACTTTTTATTTCAAATATAAATCTCTTTGTATTTACATAATAACTTTCCTTTTGTTCCCTTTATTGTTCCGAAGTATTACTTTTTAGTGTCTTAGATTACCATTTTTTAAAATATCTCTCTTGATGAAAGCTATGGTTTTTTCTATTATAGTATATAAAATATATATTCCTTGAGATTTTGGTTATATAGATGCAGACATTAAGAAAACATGTTTGGTTGTAAAATATTATGAGTACCAAGGAGCTTGGTAAGGGTAACGAGTCTGAGCTCTCTTATTTTTTCCAGCTTTATTGAGATATTGTTAACATATAACATGTAAGTTTAAGGTATATAACATGATGATTTAATATGTATATATAACAAAATGATTATAATAAGTTAATTAACACCTCCATCTCCTCATATAACAACCAGAGTGTGTGTGTGTGGTGACAACATTTAAGATTTATTCTTTTAACAACTTTCAAGTACAAAATGCAGTATTGTTAATTATAGTCATCATGCTGTACATTAGATTCCCAGAATTTATTCATCTTCTATCTAGAAGTTTGTACCCTTTGACCAATATCTCCCCATTTTGCCCACTCCCTAGCCCTGGGAAACCTCCATTCCACTCTATATTTCTAATAACTTTGGCTTTTTTAGATTGCATATATAAGTGAAAACATACACTATTTGTCTTTCTTCATCTGACTTATTTCAGTATTTCAGTTAGCATAATGCCTTCAAGGTCCATCCATATTGTCACAAAAGTCAGAATTTTCTTCTGTTTTATGGATGAATAATATTCATATGTGTATCTCACATTTTCTTTATTCATTTATTCATCAGTGAACACTTAGGTCATTTTCATGTCTTCGCTGTTGCAAATACCGCTGGAATAAACATGAAAGTGCAGACACATCTTCAAAATCGTGATTTCATTTCCTTTGATATATACCCAGAAGTGGTGTTGCTAGATCATATGGTAGTTCTAATTTAATTTTTTTTTTGAAGAACCTCTATACTGTTTTCCACAGTAGCCACACCGATCTACATTCTACATGACACAAGAGTTCTTTTATCTCTACAGCCCTGCAAACATCTTCATCTCTTGTCTTTTTTGATAACAGCTTTTCTAACAGGTGTGAGGTGACATTTCATTGTGGTTTTTATTTGCGTTTCCATGATAATTAATGATGTAGAGTATTTTTTAGGTAACTTCATTGGAAAAATGTCTATTCAAGTCCTTTGCTCATTTTTAATTGCATTTTGGTTTGTTGTTGTTGTTGTTGTTGTTATTGTTGTTGTTGAATTATATGCATTCCATATATATTTGGGATAGCAATCCTTTATCAGATGGTTTGCAAATATTTTCTCTCATTCTGTAGGTGGTCTTTTTATTTTTCTAATTGTTTCTTTTGCTATGCAAAGGTTTTTAGTTTGATATACTTGGCTATTTTTGCTTTTATTACTTTGCTTTTGGTGTCATATCTGTGTCTGAGCTTTCTATACTGTTTTGGTGGGAGAGAGTGAGGAGATAAGTCTGAACAAGAAAAATACCAGAAACCTTAATCCCAGCATATTTGTACCAGGCATATGGATTGTGGGATGGGATGCTATGGTCATGAAAAAAAGGGCAGGGCTGAATCAGAAAAATTTTGTAATGAGTCTAGATTGTATTGAACTCTTTGGTAATGTGTGGCAGACTATGAGGTCATCTACCTTCAGAATTTGTGATTCAAACGTTTATTTACTTCCCTACATTAACCTTGAACTCCAAAGGTCTCTGATAATGAAGGAAAGAAGATCCAAAAAGGGATACATTTTCCTTGATATATTTACTCAAATAATGTCACATATCATCTCATAAATCTTCATCATAATCCTGTGATGTAGAAATTCCATCCAGATTTTCTAACCAAGAGTGTTGCAGTACAAATGGAAGAAATACCTGCACAACTTAACAAAGAAAAGATAGAAGAGAGGAAAGACAAGAAGTATGTAGAATCACTGAGATGTGAAATAGTGAGTCTGTAATTCACATTCTTTCCACCATGTCAGTGTAAAAGGAGGAAGCTGTAAATGAGTTAAAACTGATATCTTAGAGAGTCCCCAGTTTTTTCTGTTTCAACACTTGATTTCTCTCCTCCATATCCCCTAATGCTTCTTTCTTTCCCTACCTCTTCTTCCCTGAATCTTGACAAACAGCTAAGCATTCTCAAGAGTTCTCAAAGAAGTTATTCCAACAGTTTCCAGGATGAGATTTCTCCAACAATTCAGTCAAGAGACACACATCTAGAAAAATCTTCAACCAGTTCAATCACATGTTTGAAGAAAAATTTGAGATGATGAAAACTGCCAACCAAGCCATACCGTAGAAAATTATTTCCCTTTCTTCCTCATCCTATAAAACTCCAACCCTCCTTCGATTTAAAATTATCTGGTCTTCAGGTGCTTTCTTATCCACATCAGCTGAATAAAGCATTTAATATATATTTGAGTTACTTAAACTATTTTTGTTTCTTGATAAAACATGGTATATTCTAAAATAGATGATAAATTAAGAAGCTTATTGGATTGAGGAAGTTAGGGTTTAAATAACATGGGCCAAAAGATACAGCAAAACAAAAATGATGACAAATTACTCATTAAAAATTAAAAGAATTTTAATAGAATAATAGGGGGACTTTAATACCCCACTTTCATCAATCGATAGATTATCCAGATAAAAAATCAATGAGGACATATTATTCTTAAATGACACATGATATCAGATGGATTTAACAGATATTTACAGAACATCCCCTTCAAAGGTAACAGAATACACATTCTTCTCAAGTGCACATAGAACAGTTTCAAGAATAGATCATATGCTAGGCCACAAAACCAATTTTAATAATTAAGAGGATTGAAATTATATCAAGCATCTTTTCTGACCATAATGATATGAAACTAGAAATTAATTACAAGAAGAAAACTGGAAAATTTACAAATACGTGGAAAATAAACAATGTGCTCCTGAGCAAGAACAATGGGTCAAAGAAGAAATTAAAAGAAAAAATTTTTAAATACTTTAAGACAAATGAAAATGGAAATACAACATAACACAAATTCGGGATATGGCAAAAGCGCTTTTAAAGTTCATAGTGATAAATACCTACATCAAGAAACAAGAAAAATCTCAGATAAACAACCTAACTTTACACCTGAGGGAACTAGAAAAAGAAAATAAATAAAGCCTGAAAACAACAGAAAGAATAACAAATATCAGAAAATCAGAGTGGAAGTAAAGGAAATAAACACTAAAAAAACAATAGAAAAGGTCAAAGAAACTAAGAGCTGGTTTTCTGAAAAGACAGACAAATTGACAAACCTTTTGCTAGACCTGCCAATAAAATGAGAGTGAGGACTCAAATAAAATCAGAAATGAAAGCAGAGACATTACAACTGATACCACAGAAGTAGAAAAGACTATAAGAGACTTCTACAAACAATTATATACCAACAAATTAGACAACCTAGAATAAATAGATTATTGATTTTGGATATTTCTTCTTTTCTAATATGTGTATTAGAAGCCTGCTTTCTTTGAAATTAAAATAGCTAGTGCAGTTTTATTCTGATTGAGTATTAGCATGGTAAATCTTTCTTCATTCCTTTATCTTTAACCTATCTTATATTTAAAGTGATTTTCTTTGAGAAAAAATAGTTATCTTTTTTTAACCCACTCTGAAAATCTCTTTTAATTGCTGTACTTAGACTACTCACATTTAAAGTGATTATTTGTATAGTCAGATTAATATTTACTATGAGTATAACATTTTTATTTATTATATTTGTCCTTTTCTCTCTCTCTCTCTCTTTTGCATTTATGTTTTTCATTGAGAATGTTGAATAAGTTCAATAATTATCTTCTCTTAGCATAATCACTATCCTTTAAAAAAAAACAGTTTCAGTGGTTGCTCTAGAGTTTGAAAAATACATTTGAAACTAATCTAAGTCCACTTTTAAAAAACACTATACCATTTCACTTGTAATGCAGTTAATACATTACAAAATATTCCCAATACTTCTCTCCTTTTCTTTGTGACATTGTTATAATTCATTTCACTTATCCATATATTATAATCACCCAAACGTTATTATTGTTATTACTTTAAACAATGGTTGTGTTACTTAGACAAAGAATAAAAAAATAAAATATATTATTTTACCTTCATTTATTCTTTCTCCACCGTTCCTCCTTTTTTTCCTATATATTCAGGTTCTTGACCTATATAATTTTCCTGTTTCCTGAAAATCTTCTTTTGATGTTTCTTGTAGTGCAGTACTTCTGGTGATGAACTTCCTCAATTTTTGTACATCGGAAAAAGTTTTCATCTCTCACTTTTAAAGAATAATTTCACTTGATACAGAATTCTAGGCTGATGGGCTTTTTCTTTTAATATGTTAAATATTTCATGCCATTCTCTTGGTTGTAAAATTTCTGATGAGAAATCTGCTATAATCCGTACTCTTGTTTTTCTACAAGTAAAGTGTTTTTATTCTTGGGTTTCTGTTATGATTTTCTATCTTTAGTTTTCTGTCTTCAAATATAATATGCTTTGATATAGATGTTTTGGTCTTTATCCTGCTTGGTGTTACCTAAGCTTCCTAAATCTGTTGTTTGGTGTCAGTCATTAATTTTGGAAAATTCTCAGCCATTATTACTTCAGTATTTCTTCTGTTCTCTCTTCTGTTTTTGGTGTTCTAATTATGCATGTTACAGTTTTCAAAATTGTTCCACTGTTTTTTGTAGATTCTGCTTTTTTTCTCTCCATTAATTTTCTCTTTGTATTTCAATGTGGAAAGTTTCTGCTGATATATCTTCACGCTCATTGATTCTTTTCTCAGCTGTGTATTTCTGCATTTTTTGTTTCTAGTATTTCTTCTGATCCTTTCTTAGAGTTTTCATCTCTTTACTTATGTAACCCATCTGTTCTTGTGGGTTGTCATATTTTTTTCAAAGGAGTCCTTTGTGTATTAATCCTAGTTATTTTACATTTTAAATCCAAAATTTGTCTTATATCTGAATCTGGTTCTGATGCTTGCATTGTAATCTTCAAACTGTTTTCCTGTGTTTTGGCATGCCTTGTATTATTTGTTGAAAGCTGAATATGATGTATCAGGTAATAAGAAACTTTAGCATTAAAGGAACTTTTAGCATATGGATTTATGTTAACATGGCTAGAAGATAGGCTGTGTTTATTTGCTGTAGCTGTAGATGCCAGAGGTTTACATTTTTTTTAATGACCTTGTTTTTGTCTCCTCCATTGTCTTTGGGTTTTCTTAAGAACTCTTCCTTAGATAACATCTGAGTTTGCAGCTTTTTCAGCTGTAGTGTGGATGTGGCAGTAAGCTATGAGGGAGAGGGAAATAGTGTATAATTTTAGCATTAAATCTTATAGTTAGCATGTTTCACTCTGGGCTGCAGCCTTCACAGGTGTTTCTTAGCTTCTCTCCTCTTGGATGTTTTTCACAGTGACATTCTTTCCCTCCCTTTGCCAGAGCCATGAGAGGACTTTTTTTTTTCCCCTTGGCTATTCACCATTAGAACTTAGAGGGGTTCTTGGAAGTAAAACCCACAAAAGTGACTACAACCTGAGACTACAATCTTGAGTTTCTCATTCTAGAACTTGTCCATGCTCAGAATTACCGTTTAAGTGTTCCTAAGAATTTATGACCCCCATTGCTTTAATCCCTTGTAAGTAGATCTCGGTTATGAGTTTCTGAGTTTACTTGTCTCTCTTGATTTCCATGTGGCTGCTTGCTCTTTGAACTCAGTTCCTTGACAGAGCAGAGAAAAATAGTAGACTTTCAGTTTTTTAGCTTTTTCTTATTGTAAGGATGAGAATGATGACTGCTGAACTTTTTATATGTTAGAGCTGAAAATGAATGTCTTTTTTCTTCTTTCAGCTTTTTAATATATACTTTTGAACATATACAAAAGGAAAGAGAATAGTATAATTATTTTCTAAATTCTAGGCAGCCATCTTGCCAGCATGAGGAAAAAGGCCAGGATTCAAAAATAGCAGAGCAGAAATGCTGGAACCTGTGTCCCTGAAAAGTCCATGGATTCACCTTAGCCCTGGACTGTCTTCCTCTCGACTTCTCATAAATGAGAAAAAAAATTTTAACTTTACCTTAAAGCACATTTTTTACAAGCAGATGAACTTAGTCCTTAACTGATACACCATCCCTCCCTCATTTCATTGCTCATTCTTTGTGACTCCACTGTTGATCCTAAGATTTAGAAATTAAATATTATTTGTCCTCTCTTCCCCCTTTTTACTTCCTCTTCTCTTGTATTTGTCTTATCAATTAATTCTATCAATTACTATGTTTCCCTGACACTTACATATAATATCTCATACATAGTACATACTAGATAAATACTGGTTGGATGAATGAATCAGGTATCTTACTATAAGCATTTCTAAGCATATGAGAAGGCAAGGGGCTCACACACAGTATCTACACCATGGACCAACTCAAAAGAGAAACTGACATGTATGTCTTTATCTTGCCTCAAGAATAGAAAATTTCTAAAGCAAAAGTAAAGCCTGAGTGATTACCTAATTTATTTGTCAGAATAAGTAATTTAGCTAAATATTCAGTCCCTAGAAGCATATATTTCTGCCCCAACTATCTGGATAATTAGTTCAGTCTTTTAGGTGGTGTTCTCTGTGGTCTTCCATGGTCCTTGTAAGCTTCTACAGCTGTAGATAAGCCACAGCTTGCTGGTAACTGAAGATGGAAAGCACTGAAAATCCAGTGCTAAGGGTCAGAAGGATTTTTTTCTGGGCATTCCTGTGTGTTATATGCTTGGGGATGCATGGAAAAAATGTAAAATAGAGGCAGAACTGAACTTCATAGCATATTTCTCTTCTTAACACATTTCAGTATCTGAAGCTAAATTCTGTTTTTCTAAATATTTTAATTTTCTGTCTTCCCCTTCTAGAATGTGAGCTCCATGAAAGCAAGCACCACCTCTGTCTTGTAATTCTCTTCATATAGAAACTAGGCACACAGTTGATTACCAGTAAATTCTTCTCAAATAAATAGACATATCAATGAATGTTTCAGAAACTTAGCCATCAGTCTCTGGGTCAAGCACAATGGCCCCTCGGTGGAGCTTAGTGTTAACATCATGTTTGGAATCAGACTACCCAGGTTTGTATTCTGGTACTGTCCTTTATCAGCTGTTGCAACTGTGCTTACTGTAAGTTTTAGTCACAGTGAATCTATGTCCATAAAATAAGAGCAATAATTATACTGTCTAGTATACTCAATATACTACCAATTACCAAGTACTAATTTGTTTTTGTTCCAAAAGCAGTGCTGAGAAGATTCTAAGAAGGAAGTATCCAGAATAGATCGATTTGCAATGTGCAGGACTAGAGAGTCATGTCTATATGCCAGGCATTTAATCCCTCTAATTAGTCTAATTTCTTAAGCCAGCATATCTATACTACATGCTCCCTTAAGTTTCTTTTACCTTCAGCATTTCATAACTAGGTGACCAAATGTGTGTGGTTCCAAGGGACTTCCCCATACTCCTCCCTTCTCTTCCCAGTCAAGGGCTCCCTGCAGTGTCCTACTCTCTCATTAGAACTCTGCCATCTCTCTTAAAACTAAGAGACCCAAGAACAGAGCACGTGGCTTCTTTTTAGCCTGACTTTGCAGCATCCTCAGGTGAGTAGAATGGATTTGGCATACCCAAATAATCTCTGCAGAAAAATGTAAAACCAAACAAAATGTTGTTTACCTCTCCCAAGTTAGTATCTGATGGAGTTTGGAAGAAGGTGATACATTGTGATTTTATGGGTTTCAGAAGAAACAGGCCTGGCAAGGAGTACCTGAGAGGCTAATTTAATACAAAACTGCTCTGGAACAGCTACTGTGCCATTTGGAACATATTAATGGGTCAGGCTGGCTGGGGACACAGACTTACATCTTCCCCATGAAAGAAGGACAAGTTTAAATTTCTCAGAATTTGATCATTTTTGTGGAGAGGTATTCCTAATGACAGAAAATGTTCTGCTAAAACCAGGAGAGAGCAATTATAAATCCATTCTTCTCTCATATTTGCCTATGTTCTGACAATTAGGAAGGTTTTATGCCAAAAGTAAGTGCCTAATATTGTTCACTGAAACACTGTCAGCAACTTCTGAAGTACCACTTAGTGGGTGAGTTTCATATTTCCATGTTTTTAGAAATGGTTCCAGAGTCTAAGTTCTCTCTATTACTAGCTATGTGATCATGATAACTTGTTCAACTAATGATCCCAAATGAATCACAACTTGCCATATCAATCCTTGTGTATCTCTTCCCTCTATATTGAATTTTGCTTTGACCAATGAAACATTAGCAAATGAGACTCAAATAGAGACTTGATAACACTTGTGCAGTAGGACTTAACTTCATGAAATCCCTTTACCCTGTGAGATGCCCCAAACTTGCTTCCTTGAGATTGAAAGACCATCGGGAAAGGGAGGTGCAGCCACCCCAAGTCATCTCGATTCTCCAAGCCGAGACCTGCTCCCAGTCAACTCTCCAACTGCATTCAACCACCTAAGGGGACCCAGGAAATCTGATGAAAAAACTGGCTAGTTGACCCACAGAACTGTAAGAAGTAATAAATTGAAATGATAGTTTTAAGCCACTAGGTTTCGGAGATTGTTGGTTATATACAAATAGGTAAAGTAGCATAATATAGGGCAAGTTTCAGAAGTCTTAGAAGACTGAGTTTGCCCTTTTATAAATAAGAATAATGTTATTTGCAAGGGTATTGTAGAGACTAAATAAAATGGTGACCTCGATTGTCCCTAACTCTGAGCTTGGCCATAGGAGACACTAGGCTTTTTTAAAGTTACATATTTTTATTACTATTTTTGGTGCTTCAATACCTATAGGAGAAAAATTTGCATTTGATTTCTGTCATAAAAGTTTAGTGAATTTTATATGAAAATTTTCTTACAGGTACCTCAGGGATGACTAATCAAGATGAGAAAAGTTTTCCTTCTCAGAAGATACTTTTAAAAGTTGTTTCATATCAGGGAAAAAATGACTTTTTACAACAGTACCATTTCCCTAGCTAATGTTGATTTTTTTTCAAATAATTCAATGAACTACTAATTCATTTTGACTACATAGTAACTACAAGGAGAGACTGTATGATGATACTAGTTCAAAAAGGCATATAACAAACTGAGAACATAATTGGGGAAAACAGCTTATTCATTTTTGAGACAAAAACATGCCCTTCACATACCTTGATGCTGACTCAAGCCAAAATATGACACAAATGATTTGCTACAAATATATATTTGTAGAAAATGAAGTCTAATAGTGTAATTATGGAGAAAATCACAGCCCTGTTTACCAGGCATTCTAAACAATTTTTTTTCTAAAGAAGTGCAATGGTTGATCAGTGTATTTGAAAAGATGATGTACTTTGAAGTAGCTGAAGGATCCAGCATGGTTCAGTCCATTGAAAATAGATTTACTGCAGTAGAGAACATCATTATGCCCAATGAACATTCAAGATAAGAGAAACAAAACAGGAAGAATATAGGATAATGAAATTACTCTGGCCCTATTCAATCCATTGCAATGGGATTCTCAGAATATTATTTAGTGAACTGATAAAAGCTAAAAAATGTATACAACATACTGAAGAAATTATCAGTGTAAAAATACGAAGTAATCCAGAAGCTAATCTGAGTCAGACTTCAAGAGAGGTTAGAGGTGATTTAAATTATATTTGGATTTGAATTTTTTTCTGGCTCATTTTGGCAAATTTTTATAATTTTCTTGTATTCCAACAATACATATATATGGTGATTTCGATTATGGGTTACACTTTGCATTGCAACAGGAATATGGCCGAGTAGCAAGGGTGTATGTCTTGGACTCAGAATGACTTATTTCACATTATGATTATGTTGTCTTGAATAAGTCACCTCATTGGTCCTCTCTCTCCACATCTTCAAAATGAGGATATTGGAGGTTATTGATCAGGTGTTTTTAAGAAAATAAAAATGCTGGGTCTTCACTACTTTTATGATTTGAAGTTAGGCAATTATGATAGGCTAAACAGTAGCCCCCAAAGATATCTAGGTCTTAATTCTTGGAACCTGTGAATGTCACCTTACATGGCCAAGGGGACTCCACAGATGTGACTAAATTAAGGGTCTTGGAAAAAAATGATTATCTGACTATCATGAATTATCTGAGTGGGCCCTAAATGAAATGACGAGTATTCTTAGAGAGTCAGAGGAATATTAGACTACAAAAGAGAAAGAAGAAAATGTGACGATAGAAGCAAAAAGTTACTGATATCATAAGTCATGAAATGCAGGCCTCTTCCAGAAGCTAGAAAAGACAAGAAAACGTATTCTTCCCTAGAGCCTACAGAAGAAATTAATCTTGAAGATACCTTGACTTTAACCCAGTTAAACTAAATTCAGACTTCTGGCCTCCACCACTATAAGAGAATAAATGTGTGTTCCTTTAAGCCACCGAGTTTGTGATGATGTATGACAGCAAAAACAGGAAGCTAATACAGCAATCAAAATCCTTAAAACAAACTTCGAGCTATCAATGGCTTCAGTTACAGAATAGTAACTACTTATTCAGTCATTCATTAAGGTATTTGTTGGGTACTAACTATGGGGCAGGTACAAAACCTGGTGCTGGGGTTGAGACATAAGTTAGGGCTGTATTAGCTTTGGCCTTGAATAATGGAAAACTTTACCCAATCATGCTTAGATATTAAAGGAGATTTATTAGCTCCTATAACAAAAAATTCAGAGGCATGGCAGAGGTTAGAAATTATTCAAACAGAATTTCAGGTCCATTTCTCTATAGTTTTCTCAACTCTACCCTCAAGGTGGTAGAGAGATGGCTACAATTGCACAAGGACACATATTCATGAACAACAATATCCTTGGGAAGAGTCGGACCCAGAGTCTCTTCTGGGTATTTCTCCCAAGAATGAGAAAATGTCTTTTTCAGGAAATTTCCTTCTCCTTTTGTCTCTGCCCAAGTTAGATTATATGCCACTTTCAAACTGATTCCTTTAACCAAAGAAGGTCATATTTTAGTTGACTTGGGCCTAGATTCCCAAACTAATCCATTTTAAGATAAATTTGATTACTCTTAGATGATTCAATCTACTGGAAGAAATGGAAGTGGGATCAAATTCCCCTGAAGCTGCACGTGAAAGAGATAAATATCTGTAAAGAAAATCATGGTGCTTATCAAAAATGGAAAATGGATTCTAGGAAGACAACTACAAATTTCCACTGCGGTAGTCTTTGCAAATACTATGAACACATAAATTAGGGGAGATGAACATGTAATTAAAGAAGTGCAAAATTTGTAATAAATGCTCTTCTAAGGATACCCCCCAAAAAATGCTATGGAAAAATGTTAGAAATAATATGGAAGAATGAGGAAATGTGATTGGAATGGTTTAGGGTCACATTTCTGGAGGAGTAACTTATAAACTAAACCTTGAAAGGTGAATGAGAGTTAGTCAGATAGAGAAGCGGGTAGTATTCCAAGTATGAAAAATAGCTTGTCCAAAGCCAAAGAAGCTTAAAAAGCCTAAGAGATCAGAGAGCAGTGAGAAGTTCAGTGTGTTGAGAAGTACACAGTATTGGGAGTTGGAAGGTAAGAATGGACACAAAGCTGAAGATAGATTTTATAATAAATTTTATAACGTTCATACCAATTTATACTTCTCAATCCCTTTACCTTTTTCACCCAACCCTCCAACACCCAAAGGGGGAGGGCAACCACCAGTTTATTCTCTGTATCTACGTTCATTAGATCTCACATATAAGTGAAATCATATATTATTTATTTTTGTCGTACTTATTTCATTTAGCATAATAACCCTCTAGATCCATGCATGTTGTTGTGAACGGTAAGCTTTTATGTCTTTTATAGCTGAATAATATTTCATTGTTTATATGTACCACAACTGAAGAGGTTGGATTAATTTCTAATATTGCTCAAGTATTAATACCATGAATCAATAATGATCTTAGCAAAGTACAGTTAAACTGAGCTTTGCCACTGCATCATTGCTTTCCTCTTACCATTATGTTTTTTAAACACAGTGTGTTAACCATGCCCCTGGGAGCTGACAGGACACATTTTCAGAAATACACTTTCCAAAATGTATTTAAAAATAGGTTACTCCTAAAAGTTAAGTTATTCCTCTACTGACACTATACCTTAAGGAAAATGTACCTTTTTCTAGTTAAAGACAAGTGATTTAGACTGCAATTCTAGAAGATACAATGAATAATTGAATTAGTGCCCTACCCTGGGGCAGGCTCAGTTAAGGGTTTTGCCCCTTATTTCCATTTGTCTTCTCTTCCTTGTCTGTCTCCCATGGGGTCATGCCCTCTCCTTCTCTCCTCTTAAGGAAACTGCAAATTCCTATGAGCTCTGAAGAGACACAGTTTGGTTTGTGCCTTTGTAAATGCCTTCTCTCGTTAAAGGGATTTATTCTTTTGAATTGACAAAATTATACACAGTCATTTTAAAAATTATCAAAAACACTGAAAAGATTAAAGCAAAAACAAAGTTTATAATTTTATAGCCTAGTAGTAACTATGATTGGAATTCAACATTTTTAAATATCGTATTTCTTCTTTTTGATGCAGGCGATTGAAAATGTTTTAGTATCAAAGTTTGGGGTCCTTATATTTTTCTTAGCATCATATCATAAGCATTTCTCTATCTCATTAAAAATACTAAGACAGCTTTTGATTTAATGGATGTATATTATTCCATTTATGGGTCATATGATTTTTTTAACCAAGCTTCCACTGTTGGATATTTCCTTTTCCCCACTATTATAAATGTCTTTGGAAATATAAATAAGGTTAGCCAAATTGCATTCCAAATTGTATTAATTTATAATCCCACCAGCATGTAAGAGAATGCTCAGTTGTGTAAGTTTCCCCAGATGAAAAGAAGCAGATTTTTAAAAGAAATGTGAGTATAGTGATATGTCCCAGAGTTTTTAGAGTAAAGAACAGAGCCTCAGAGAAAAAATTCTTAAGAAACAGATCATTATCAACTAGCTTGGGGAACTGAAATGCAGATGTCCACCTTTCTGTTTTCATTACACAGCTGAAGGGGCAATCATTGGCTTCTCATTTTCCCTCACCAGTCCACCAGCTCCATGTCTGAAAATATTTGTTGAGTCTAAATTAGAAGTTCATTTTCATAAGGTGGAATTTTCCAAAAGCTGTCTTTGTATTGCTACCTAGCTCCTTGTGCTGGGTCAAGGGCAAGTTAAGTTCACAGGCAGAAATAGCTGGATCAAGCCAACGGTATTAAGTGATGGGACTCACAATTCATAAAACAGAGTAGTGACTATTCTTTCTTTATTGTCTTTCAGTAATGGGATTATTACAGATGAATAAGGGGAGCTCTTTGAGGCCATAGAGGTGCTTAATAAACTACTGGGAAATGTACAACAGTTGCCAAACGGAAAACCAGCAAAATGGTTTGGCCTCAGTTTTATATCAGATGGGAGATGGAGACCACTGCAGGGTGAAGGGAAAGGAAACACTGACCTTGAGATACTGTAACCTGAGAAAGCTGAAGGTCACTTTGAATTTAAGAAGAAAATTAAGAGACACTTGTGTATATCAGGACTTCTTAATGGTGATCCCTGAAGGACCAGATTGAAGAATGGAAAAGAAACAGAATAGAAAAAAAAAAGTCAGAGGCCCAGGTGACAAAGAGACAAATGTCAACTCTGCTGATTTTATTTGATTTAAGATTATATCCAACCTCCTTCTGAAAAGATAAGATAGCTACATAATAAAAGCCTAATGCAAAGTAACACGTGGAAAATCTTTGACCCAAAGTAGAAAACTTGCAGTTTTATGCCACTTGGCATGAGATAGTCTAGCTAATGGGATCCAAATAGAACTTCTTTTTGCCACTACCATCCCTGTGACCACAGTGTTTAGCTAAATTCACCTCTCAGTTTCTTTGTGTTTGCAGCAAGACATGCCTTAGTCAAGGTTAATACTAAATACACATGGATCTCATGAGTTCACAAGTTTCAGGTACTGATTGGTACAATCTATAATCGGGGCAGGGAGGGGAATGGCATTATTGTTTAATATGCTGTTGCTCATCTAGTTACCTAAACTTGCAAGCTTTTGTGCTACAGATGCTTTGGCAGAGACCTTGATTCTTATTCCAAAGGCATCAAGTGAATGCTGAGTGAAAGATAATAAATATGGTTGCTCCCCAGACCAGGTACACTTTACTCCCTTTAACTGGTTCAGTGCACCTGGCTGCTTTGCGTATTGTCAGCTAAGGGCTCATGACTGTCCGTCTTTCCAGAGAATTACCTTCTGCTAAAAGGAGACTCCTACCCTGGGAGAAGAGCTCCAATCTGCCCCCTACATGAAGCCACCCAAGGCAATGACTGACCAATAAGAGAGTAAAAAAGGCAGTCTTCTTGCTTCTAGGAGCTTGTCTACAGTGGAAGTTACACTCCAGAGCCCTCAACACCATCACTCTTGTCCCCAGTAGGCCAGGCCAGGACAAGTTGCAGCTGAGATCACAGCCTTGATTGGCTCTGTCTCCTTATCCTCTTTTTCTCTTCTCCATAGTTTTTTCCTCAGGACCTCTCCATCAATAAACAGCGTGCCCGTATCCCTGTCTTGGGCTTTGCTTTCAGATCTAAGACAGAAGAAGTGATCCTATCATAATTATCTGTGTATCTTCAGTCTCTCAAGAGTTTGTAAGTTTGCTTGAAAGTGAGTGTTATCTCTTCCCATCCTTCTAACACCTTTAGAGTCTAATACATTTCCTTCCACATTTTAGGTTCTCAAATATTAAACTGAAATGACAATTGATAGTACAGAAATATGTGAAAAATCTAATTTAAAAGGAGCAAATGCTATTAATAATGAATTCAGATATATTGTGGTCCACCTTTGGTTTGGTGGGAGGTCCCAATAACATATCCAAAAACCAAAATGACTTTATCTCTCCCCACTCAAAAATTTAAATATTTTCACAGCTCTTGACATATTTTCTTATTCTTTCAGCAGGACATCAATGTCTACTCAACCCTATAATTCTTTACACAACAGATTTTGAACATCTATTAGATAAATAGACTAGTGAATTTTTTGTCGTTGGTGCAAGTAAAAGGCACCAATTTGAGCTAGCTCAAGCAACAAAGGAAAGTTTTTGAAAAATATGAGGGTGTCTTATGCTATAAGTGTTTAGAGAAGAGTTGGAAAATGCATTATCAAAATGGACAAAAGACAGGATAGCTTCAGCAACTCAAGTGCATAAATTTACAGACCTTATCTCTAGAGAACCATTAATATGATTTAGTCATCCTCAACCTCTAATTCTTCTGTTTCTTGGTTGAATTTCCTAAGTATAAGATCAAATATACAGTCTATGTGTCAAACCCCCAAATAACCAGTTATGGTCAGAAGATGTCCCAAATTACCTGCATGGCTATTAAAGGCCCATCCTAGAGAAGTGGGAATTTTTATAAATAGGCACTGCCCCTGAAGGTGTACAACCTGAAAAAGATAGCATGCTAGACAATTTAGATCATTTCTAGATTATTAGGATAGGCCTTGGGGAGGGGTTTAAAAACTTGGCAAAGGAGCTAAAACTCATACTCAAATAGTTATTATCAACTAATGCAAGTAAAAGATGACAAATATCAAGAGCATGAAAGCAAGACATTATAGGGGATTAAAGAAAAAATAATTTCAACCGGCATGAACAGGCTAAAAGCTAAGCTGAGAAAAGGAGATTTTAGGAGCCAGAACAACACAAGCAAAGGTGTGGATGGGCAAAGTGTGGGGGTTGCAGGTGAGCTGGCTTTGTTGGAGGACAGAGAGCATGTTGGAAAGTGGTTAGAAAACAGGTGTAGAAGGTGAGATTTATACAGCTGGTAAAGGAACAGAATTAGGATTTTTTAAATGATGGGGAGATGGAAGGTTTCCTAGCAAAGAAATGAGGTGATCAAAACGGCGCTTTTAGATCAATTTGCTTACACCCACATTCCCCAAACACTGCTGTTAAGAGGAATAAAGTCTCAATTTTCTGTACTTTCTTGATGTTTGATGATGCAGAGGCAGCCAACGTAAATGATTTAACTGCCTTTAGGGAACCCATGTGTGGGAAGGTACTGCATAGCAGAGAAGTCTCAAGTGCATATGCACAGAGGGAAGAACTAGGGCAATTAGTCAAAAACGTCAACTGCAAGGCTGACATTCTCTTGACAAATCCCTAGTGTTATTGAAAAATGCTGTAGGTGTGTTTTCACCCCTTAGTTTGCTTTGACTTTGGGTTGTTTACTTAAGTCATCTAGATCAATGGTCCCCAACCTTTTCAGCACAAGGGACCAGCGTGCCTATGAGAATATAATCCCTGATAATCTGAGGCGGAGCTGCAGTGTTGATGCTAGCACTGGGAAGCTGCTGCACATACAGATGAAGCTCCGCTTGCTGACTGCCACTCACCTGCTGCTGTGTGGCCCAGGTTCTAACAGGCCATGGACCAGTTCCGGTCCACAGCCAGTGGGGTTAGGGACCCCTGATCTAGGTCATTGATTCATTTCCCCACTTTTCCTGGATTGTGTAGTCACAGCCTTCATGTATTGGAGTTCTGAGGGGGCCAGAGAAACCCTTCTCCCAGGATGTGTTTTGCTCCTTTCCTAAACTGGACCCATTTTTCTCTCTGTTTACCTGTCTAGACACTGTTCTCAGGAGAAGAACTTGAGACCTGAGCTCTGTTTAGCTTGAGATTCAGCCTCCTCTCTCTTTTTCTACCACTTTTGGAGAAGCTCTGGAATTTTTTTCCCCTGGTAGGTAGGAAGCAAAAGTCACAGGAACCCACTGAATCATAGCCAGGTAGGCTGCCTTGGTAATTAAATGCTGCCCTCTCAGCAAGTGATATGTACTCAGAAAATGATATGTACTCAAGATTGTTCTTTTAAATGTTTCTAAGTTTGCTTTATGGGGGAAAAAAAAAACAGAGAGAGGAAGGATATTGGTGACTTCTGCCTTTCCACATGGTTTACATGCATTATTTGTCTGTGTAGTGAGTATGAATTCCCCACTTTAATTGAAGAACCATCACATTATTTTAACTTTCCTAATAAAATAAAACCTGGCCTTAGCATTCAAGAGTTTCTAGTTCTGCTGTATTATGGGTCTCTGCTGTGTTTTGGAAAGTTTGTCCTCAATTTTGGGGGGCTGTGACAATTCTGAAGGTTTTACATGGTGCCCAGAAAAGGAATAATGGGCCTTGGCCTTAGCTGACACTGGATATTGATGTAATGCGGTCAGATGACCCCATTATGCCCATGTGCCTATTGCGATATCCTCCCCTACAGAGCATCTGTCTCTTGCTATTGCTTTCAAGACTTGACATTTAAAGTCTATTATCCAAAGGCACCCCACATTTAGGCCCCATTTAGGAAACTGCTGATTGGCCCTGAGTTTCTGCCATTTTCAGAAATACTCCAAACTGCCATTCCTTTTCTCGTCTCTCTTTCCTGTCTGACCAAAGTATCTCATTCCAATTTTTTCCCTTCAATGGCCTTAAAATAAACAAAAATATTTCTTTGCTCTTTGCTTCTCCAAGTGTGTGTGTGTGTGTGTAGAGGGAGGGAGGGAGGGAGGGAGGGAAGAAAGGAGGAGGGAGGGAGAGAGTAAGGAGTGGGAAGAGGGTTTGAGAGGTCATTTTTATGTTTGAGTGGAAGAGAAGGATTGATCAAACCTTTTAGAAATATAATACTTACCTCTCATTCCTAGGGTGAATGTTGGATGTGGGTACAAGAACAAGTTTTCTTATTCCTTGATGAATTTACAACAGCTTCCTCAAAAGTTCTAAAACACTTCTAATAGCTTTCTGTTTGCATGGGGTTCAGGTGAAGAGGTTCCCATTAATACTTTACTGTTTATCTTTGTTAAAAACAGCAATAAATAAAGAACCAGGGCCGGAGAGTAGAAAGGACAAGAGGAAAATATTAGGGCTCTGTGTTTCTTTTTATATTTTTACTGGCTTTTCATATTTTACTAGCTATTTGTAGAATACAGCTTTTGTTCATTATTATATGTAGGTATTTATATTTTTCTTATTAATTTGTCAGTTATTTTTCTATATTAAAGCTTTTAAACATTTATCATACGCAATGCAAATATTTACTTTTAAATGTTTTTCTGAGATTTTTCAAGTCATTTAAAGTTTTACTCAAGTGATATAATCTATTCCCTCATGTTTTGTGTGATTTTTAGTTTACTTCTTTTTATGCCTGAAAAATCTATTCATATCGCAAAACAGATTTGATTTCTGTATATTTTCATCAATATGCAATATGTTTTCATTAATCTATATAGAAAACATTTTCTCATTTAATATAAAAATCTAATTTTAGAAAAATCTATTGACTCATATCACTAACTTTATTTGTTGAATATTTTTTCTCCATTGACTTCTAATGCTGCCTTTATAATTTATGTTACTGTATTTGTAAAATCTTTTCTTGAACTATTATGTTCCATCAATTTTATCAGTATATTTTTGTGCCAGTACAACATTTTAATGTTCTAAGTCCCTAACACATTTTAAATTTTCATTTTAATTTTTAATAAATGTTCAACTATAATTGACATACAATATTATATAAGCTTCAGTTGTACAATATAGTGATTAGACCTTTGTATAACTTGTGAAGAGATCTCTCCCGATAAGTCCAGTACCCATCTGACACTATACATAGTCGTTATGATTTTATTGACTGTATTCCCTCTGCTGTACTTTACATTCCCTAGGGCTATTTTTTAAATAAAATGTATTGGGGTGACACTGGTTAAGAAAATTATACAGGTTTCAAGTGTACAATTCAATAATATGTCTTATATATATTGCATTGTACGTTCACCATCCGAAGAAAAATCTCCTTCTGTCACCAATATATTTGATCCCCTGTACCTTTATCTACCTACCTCCTTTCCCCCTTTCTCTCTGGAAACCACTTACTTATTGTCTGTCTATGAGTTTTTGTTTGTTTGTCTTGTTTGTTTGTTGCTTTCAGTTTTATATCCCACACATGAATGAAGTCATATGGTTCCCAACTTTTTCTGTCTGAATTATTTCACTTAGCATGATTATCTCAAGATCCAACTATGTTGTCGCAAATGGTAGTATTTCATCTTTTTGTAGGGCTGAATAGTATTTCATTGTGTATATGTACCACATCATCTTAATCCAATTGTATATCATAGGACACTTCAGTTGTTTCCAAGTCTTGGCCGCTGTGGATAAAGCTACATTGTTTTCAAATTTGGGGAGTAGATACTCAGAAGAGGGATTGCTGAGTCATATGGTAATTCTATTAATTTTTTAAGGACACTCCATACTATTTTCCATGGCTGCTATACCAATTTATATTCCCACTCACAGTAGATGAGGGGTTTTTTTTCCCACAACCTCTTCAATACTTGTTATTACTTGTCTTGTTGAAAATAGCTATTCTAATAGGTATGAAGTAGTATCTCATTGTGGTTTTAGTTTGCATTTCTCTAATAGCTAGAAAAATTGAACATCTTTTTATATGTTGTTGTTGAGGCATTGTTTGCAAATATCTTCTCCCATTCAGTTGGTTGCCTCTCTGTTTTGTTGATGATTTCTTTTGTTGTGCAGAGGCTTTTTAGTTTAATATAGTCCCATTTATTTGTTTTTGCTTTTACTTCCCTTCCCCTGAGGTCAAATTAACAAAATCCTCTCTAAAGCCAAGGTCCATGAGTTTAGTACCTATGTTTTTTTCTATGTAGTTTATAAATTCACATCTTATATTTAGATCTTTGACCCATTTTGAGTTAATTTTAGTGTATGGTGACAAGTAACAGTCTAGTTTCATTCTGTTACATGTGGCTTTCCATTATTTTTTAAATTAAAAATGTTTAAGGCTCTTCTAGCTACTACTTTAAATTCTATTCCACTTCCCTTTACTCTAAAGGCAATTACTATTGTGAGTTCAATATATGTTCATTTATTACATTTTAAAATTATTTGGCATTTATATAAATCCATGAACTACATATAATATTTTTAGTACTAAAAAATAGTACTAAATAGTATTATATAAAAATAGTACTAACTTTACATAGACGATATCACTTTGTATATTTCATTCTGATTCTTGGTTTATTCACTGTTGTTTTTAACATCTATTTATTGAAATGTATTTAGCTCTAGATCATTTTGATAGCTATATTGTTTTCTATTTTGTAAATAATACATTATTTTATTCAATCTTCCCATTACATGTAAATATTTAGAGTGTTTTTAATTTGTTTACAATTATAAATAACATTGCAATAAATGTCCATTTATATTTCCCTGTAATCATACTCAAATTATTTCCTTAGCATTTATGTCTAGAAGTGAGTCTTGGGCTATAGGGTAAAACATGTTCAAATTCATAGATATTGCCAAGTTATTTGATTTTATTCTTATTAATTTCTAAGATTTCCTTAGCTCTTCTGGGTATTTTTCTATTCAACATAATGTCACATTCTCTATTGCTCTATTGTTTGGCACTTAACCTGGTTAGAAGCGTACTTTAACATACTGAGAATTTTTTTTTCATATATTCACTTTTATCTATGTTTTCTCTTCTGTTAAATGCTTAGTGTGTTTTAAGAAATTTGTAGCTACCAGAAATTAAATAAATAGTCCATATTTTCCTCTATGAGAGTTTTAAAGAATTCTTTTTTATGTTATTTTTTAAATATACCTCTAAATTATTTTTTTGCATTTGCTTTATGTAGGACTCCTTTTTTTCTAGTAGAAAACCACTAAGTAGTCAGCCCATTCCTCATTATCCCCATTGATTTGTGATAGCTCTTTTATTGTATACTAGGTCTCATATATGTATAAATTTGTTCCTGAGTTCTCTGTTCTATTTCATTAATCTATTTTCTATTTTTGTATCAGTTTCACACACTTTTAATTATTATGGCATTATAACAAGACTTGAAGTCTAGTAGGGTAAAATCCTTCTCCTTGCCATTAAAAAAAATTGTTTTAGCTAATTTATCTCTCTATCATGAAATTCAGAATATGCTGTCATATTTTGTATTGCACTGACTTCAAAGATTAATTGGGGATTAAAAGACATGTTTATTATGCAGAGTCTTCAGCACAAGTAACAAAATGTGTTTCCCATTTTAAGTTTTTGTCTGTTTTTCAAAAGAGTTTAGTATATTTTATTAAAGTTTTTGTCTGTCTTTCAAGAGAGTTTAGTAAATTTCTCAGATTTTGAATGAGATACTATATTTACTTCTCTTGCATTTGTTGAATTTGGTTATATCTGGCACATTAGAATTCCATTGTTTTGAATATTAAAATATTATATTGAATTATAATAATATAAATAACAACTATAATAATATAAATAACAACCTTTTTATGATATCAGGTTTTACATATTGGGCCCATATCTATTTTGAGGAGTTTGCTTGACATAAAATTTATCTAAGAGAGGAGCTAGGTGTTCACTAATATTATTTTCCCTTTCTACATGCATATCTTACTCTATTTTGCATTTTGGTTGAGGCCATGTGACCCCTGGCCAAGAGAATGTGAACAGATGTAATTGATGTAAACAATTTTCAGATTTGGCTATAAAACCACCTATACAATCTTCCTCACACTGTTTTTCTTGCTTATTGGCTAACTACAGAAAATCTGAACAAGGACTTTCCTAAGGGGAAGGCAGAGCCGCAGAGGGTAGAACTTAGTTTCCTATTCATTTTTCAGAGGAGAGCTACAAAGGAGAGTTGTCTGATCTGAATGGGATTATGATAACTTTCCTTTGTTAAACCACTGAAACTATGAGATTATTTCAGCAGCTAGTAATATTCGTCTTAACTAATAACTAGCCTCTGGCAAACAATTTATCAACAATGACTCCATAAAGTTCAGGTTCCAGCTCTAGACTTTTAAATGAGAAATGAACATGAGGGCATACTAAAAACAAGAGGACATGCTAAGCGGTCTGGCCTGGTAGATATGATGGTAGTGAGAAAAGGAGGATAATCTTTGCTGTAGTCCTTTCTTCTCCCAAGAAACCTGAAACTTTGAAGGAGATGGCATGGTCTCTGAACAATTAAACCAATCTATGACAAGCAAAAAACAGAATCCTTTGTCTGAATATTAAAATATTTTATTTAATTCAGCAAACATACACTGAGCACCTCTTCTTATATATTGGTCTCTGCACCCCCTCCCAAGCCCCTTTCCTCACACACACCAAAATCACTTTCTCAGAGAGCCAGTTAAATCTTTCTAAAACCCCATGTAAAACATTCCCAGAGTATAGTTACCCTGAAAGTTATTTTCTAGGCTCTAGTATAATAAAGAACACATTAGGATTGGCAGCTTCTAAATATAAATATATGACAACTAAAGTGAAATGGTTAAACATCAGATGATACAAAGATGAAAAGAAAATCAACTCAAAAACATAGAAAAAATTATATAGTCTATAATGGAGATATAAACTAAGAAAAAGAGATTAAGAAATAAGGAGAGTAGAGAAAAACAGTTCAAAATACATTCACTAATGATTGTAGAATAAGATAATAGAATAAAAAGGCAATATTTGAAGACATAATGGCTAAGAATTTTCTTGAATTATTTAAAGACATAAATACTCAGATTTAGGAAGCTTAATATATCCCAAGCAGAAAAATTTAAACTATGTTCATACATAAGCACATTGCTTCTGGAGATTTTTTTTTTATTTCATTACAAAAGCATTACAAAAACAACCCAAGAAAAAGAAAGATGAAAGAAATTACTATTAGCCTGACAAATAGCTTCAAAGTGCTAGGGGAAAAAAATAGTAACAATTTATAATTTTATACTTCCAAAAACAAGAATAAAATTAAAGTATAATTCTATACTTTCAAAAACAAGAATAAAATGTAAAGACATTTACAGAAAAACTAAAACTGAGTTTACTAGCAACATAATTTTGCTAAAAGGAATTTCTAGTAGATGTATTTCAGAAAGAAGGAAATGATCCCAGAAGAAAAGTCTAAAATATAAATGAATATTGACCAAAGTAAAGACTAAACATTTGGGTAAACAAAGAAAATATTAATGATTAAATTCAATAATTCTAATGTCAAATATGGGGAGTTAAGTAAAGCAAGGTAGAGCTTATATCATGACCAAAATTAGCATGACTGTGGGGCTTATGTGACACATCACTGGATTTAAGTATTTTAAGATTCTTTGTTCATCAGCAAGGTGAAGATATCAACTTTAAATTTTTAAAGTATACAAGACAAAAATGAACTCTTTCTCAAAGAACAAACCAACAAATACTGTAAAGGAGAGGAAGGAAGAAATAATAAAGCCACATAAAAGCAGGGCAAATAACCAATAAGATGGCAGAAAAAAATCTAAATGTAAGTTAAATGTAAGACTTGTTGTAAGAAGTGAATACAAATGGAACTCTTCAGTAAGAATACAGAGATTATCAGAGGAAAAAAACAAAGAAATCAATTGTGTGTTTTTTCAGAGACACACATTAAACATAAGGACAAAGAAAGGTTGAACACCAGAGAATGTGAAGAGTGATAATAGGCAAATACTGCTGAAATATTACAGGTGTCTGTTACTAATAAACACAATAGAAGACTTCAAGGGAAAAAGCATTACTACAGTTAAGACAATCACTATACAATAACAAAAATGTCGATTTACTAAGAGATAATACAGGCTAACATATCTTCAAATTACATAAATACGAAAGTTGCTAGAACTCCAAAGAGAAGTAAGGGATATTACTTCATTCTCTCTCACTTTCTATCTCTGTCTCTGTACCTCTGATTGATAGTTGATAATATCAAGTACAAAAAATTAAGAGGGATGTGGGAGATTTGAACTAAGCAGTTACTAAGCTTGATCTGATGGGTATTTGAAATAGATACCAAATAATCAGAGAATACAGCAGTGTTGATTTAGACATTGTATAAATAGGAAAGTTTTATAGCAATTGACAGTAGAGTCTAAAAATTGGATATTATATAGACCTTGTGTTCTTAATATAATAAAATTTATTTATAAATAAACAACACCAAAAACGAAAGATAGAGCAGCATCACTTAGAATATTTTTAAAAATCAAGTTCTAGAAAGACTCATGGGTCAAAGCAGCAATCATGGAAATATAAACCTGAAAGACATGATATAAAATCTAATTTGAGAATTCAGGGAAGACTTCCTGGAGGAACTAGTTATATCGAAAAATAAAAAGGCTAAAGATTAATGTGCTAAAAATCCAAAGTAAGCTTACAATAGTAAAAAAAAAACAAATTTATAAAATAGAAAACAAATAATAAAGCCAACTGTCATTTTTTTTTAATTTAAGACAAATGAAATCAACAAATGTCTAACACTGTGATGAAAAGAGAAAAGAATAAAACACTGTTAGGAATCAAAATGAAAACATAACTATAAATAAAGCAATAATTTAAAAAGATGAAAGTGTGGTAAACAATTTTATGCTGATAAATTTGAAAGCTTAATTGAAATTTTAAAAATTTCCAGAAAGATCTCTCATGATCGAGTTAGAAATTAAGTCATCTCTCAGAAAAAAAAAATTAGTCTCAAATGCTATGTAGATGAAAATTCTACAAAACATCTAAAAGACTGCTATGTTCATGTTACACAAATTCTTTTAAAAAATAGAATGTTAAGGAGGGTTTGTTCTTTTCCTATTAGGTGAATATGACCTCAATGCCAAACCAGACAAGGATAGTAGAAAAGGAAAATTACAAGCTCATTTCACTCATGAACACACATGAAATAGTCTAAACAAAATATTAAGATCCTGAATCCAGCAGTGTATTAAAAATAATAAAGTTAATCACAGTGATTAAATTCTAGAAATACAAGGTTATTTTAATATCAGAGGATCTATTAAAATGTAAGTCACCAAATTAACAGATTAAAGGAGAAAGCCCATATACTCATTTGGTAGCTATAGCAAAAACACTTGATAAATTTAATATCAATTTATGATTAAACATTTCTTGGGAAAACTAGGACTAAAATGAAAATTCCTTAATCTAATAAATGTCATCTGCCAAAAACTTACTGCAAGCATCATATTTAATGACAAAACTTTAAAAGCATTTCCTTGAAAATCATGAACAAGAAGAAGAAACTTGCTTTCTCTGTTTCTATTTGAAATATTGCCCTAAATCCTAATCAATGCAGACAGGCAAGACTGGACCAAATAGTGGGTACATGGGTACTCATTTTGCTGTTATGCTTTATCACTTAGATATATGCTGCGCACAGAATTTTGAATGTATAGAATATTTAACTTAAAAATAAATGCAAGTGCCCTATAGAGAAAGGAGAGAGCAGAAAGGAAAGAAAAGTGAATGGAAAGAAAGACATTATCTCTCACAGAATTTATAGTCTAGTGGGAGATGTAGGTGAGTCACTTAGACATTTGGAATATCACATACCAGGCACCATGACCAACGGATTCATGAGTGGGTAACGACAGACAGTCCGGCCATCTAACCTCAGATGTGAGGATCCCAAAACGTTTTCCTGGGGAAAATGTTACCTAATTTGAGGCTTAAAAGATGAGGAAGAGTTTGCCTAGCAAAGGTGATGAGGAATTGAAAAGTCAGGAGCTAAGGCGCAGGAGTGAGAACATCTGCAGAGGGACAGAGAATGGACAACACATAGGTATTTGGGGTCCTCCAAGAATTAGCATGGCCTGAGCATAGAACTTCAGCATAGGAGAGGCAGAGAAGAAGCTGAAGACGTAAGCCAGGACCAGGAGGCAAGGAGCCAGATTCATTCTTTTTTTTTTTTTTTTTTGGTATTATCTATCTTATAAAATGTGTGTGTGTGTGTGTGTGTGTGTGTGAAAATAATCTAAATATCCAAAAATTGGAGGACAATAAAGAATAGAATATATAGTTGATTATAGGCAAATATTTAAAAGTGGTCATTATAAAGACAATGGGAAACTAGAAATATTTGAGATTCTGGTGAAAAAAATCCAGAACACAAAACCATACATTACCACTTAAACTGTAATTATAAGTTTATAAAATATGTATGCATGAAGATAAAGACAAGAGGAAAATATACCAAAAAGAACATTGTGTAAGGAGATGGTAGACTGTGGTGTTTTATTTTCTCTTTTTAAAAAATGTTATTTAATATCTTCTCACTTAAAATTTAAAAAAAAATTAAACAGAAGGACAAGATCAGTAATTTCAGTGAGTACAGGGAATGAGGTTTTGCTCATTATTGAACCTCCAGTGCCTGACATGTAGTAAAGACTGAATATTTATCAAAAGAATGAAAGATGGGCATTGTTTAAGGTGTTCTGGAAGAATTGCTAATGGTTTCCTAACAGTAGGTCAGACTTGGGCTTCAGTGCCATATCTGAGAGAGATAATGCAAATTGATTGAACTTGGCATCTTTAGGATGGACAGCTATTCGACTTTGTATAACAAAGGCTAATATACCAGAAAGAGAAGGCAACATTTTTTCAATATAGAAACTAGAAATAAAGAAAGAGTTGGAAGTGAGTTATTCTTTTTTTTTTTTTTGAGAAGAGGGCATGAAAAAATGTTTTAGTTGCTCCTGTTTTTAAATTTTTAAAATATTCTTAAATAAACATAAAACATTTAAAGAAAATGTTTGTAAAATAAATTTATTTATTTAAGTTTGTTGTTGGCAAGGATACAGAGAAAAAGAAACCCTCATATACTGTTTGTAGAAATATAAAAGAAAATATTTTTAAATGAATAGAAAACCCCTCAAAACTATAATGAATTTTATGTTTTGTGATTTTTTTCTACTTTTCTCATATGTGTGGTCATAATGATTGTGTACATGTTATTTTCTATTTTATTTTCCCCATTTAATATTATTTTATTTAACTCCTTTAATATTTTAAAATCCAATTTTTATTTAATGAATGTCACAGTACTTCAATATTTTATCCTATAATTTACTTTATCTCAATGCTTTGCTGCACAGAGAGGTTTTGTTATTGTTTGAATTTTTCTTTTTAAAACAACTTTATTGTATATATTGCTTTTATCCTCCATTGAATTATTTTCATGAGGTAGATTTTTAGGTAGGAAGGACATTCTAGGTTAAAAATGTGATATAGATATGTGTGTGCAAATTATCCTGCAGAAGAATAATTTTTTAAAAAACTGTTTTTTTGTATAATCTTTCTAGGATGAAATGGGCTCACTCACTCAGGATTCTAGTATGAAGTTATCATTTTCGACACTTTGAGCTCTGCATTTTATAGATAGAATCTAATGAAACCTTTTAAGGATGAGTGAAGAAAGGCAAAATAATAGCAGTAATAATTCTTCATGTTATGATCTCATTTGTTTGCCATAAATATAGTCTGATAGTATTACATCCATATCTCTAGTGAGGAAAGTGATGCCTGTTGAGATTTAATAACTTTTCCAAAGTTACTCAGAGAGCTAATGGCAGGTCTTAGCTGGAATTTTAGTCTCTTACTTTCTGGACTGCTATGTCAAGGTAGCCATATGTGGAAATTCCAATACTTAAAGATTTTGATAATAGGAAATTAGGAGTTGAGATATTGACTGTTGGGAGCAAAACACAGACTAATCACTAACTGTATGGCTTGATCAAGTCCCATAAACATCCTGACTTTCAGTTTCTTGAGTTAGAAAATGGAGGCGATAATAATACTTTGACAAAGTGGTTGTGAAAAGTAAACACCATGATACATATAAAGTAGTTATGCAGTACTTGCATACAGCAACACTTAGTAAGTATATGTGAAATACCTAGGGTCTAGATTCTTTAAAGTTGGAAAGAAATTAACCTGTCTAATCATTAACCATCATCAATATTATTTTTGCAAGGCACCCTTTAGGACTGGGAGAATTTTACAGTTTATATCTAGAGTTTATATATTTCAAATCAGAGCTCTTGGCCTCCTTTTGCCCTGGAAGTATTCTAATTTATTAGAGAGAAAAGGTGGGCAGGAGTGGGCGAGGAGCCTGTAGCTTCTATGCTGAGCTCTGTTTTAGCTCTTCATTTTAGATTCCAACAATACTGCATTGTTTCTTGTACTCTGTCATCCTGCCTTGCCTATGCCTTTCAGCCCCTTTGTTGTTTTATGTCACAGAATGATGCTTTATTTATTAACCTAACTGTATTTTGGTTAACTTTTAGTATATTCAGGAATAGAGTAAACTAGATACTTGAAGTATTTTCTCTTTGAGTTTATAGGTTTAGAGTTAAAACTGTCTTTTTTATCACGAGCATTTTCATTTGTAACTAAGTTGACTGACTACTTTTAAAAAATGTCATATTAGAGGTGAAATTTCAGAGAAAATGAACAATCTTTCATTCTTTTAATTATTCATTCTTCTCTTCCCATTTTCTTCACACCTGCCCCAGGCGCTTTTTACCCTTACCACTTCACTGAAATGTCTCAAGACCAATATCAACCATTTTCTACATGTGGACAAAATCGATAGTCAAGTCTCATATTTCATCCTACTTGATCTTTCAGCAACATTTCACATGTTGAACCCTGGTACTTTCTTTAAACATATTCTTTTCTTGATTTCAAGATGTCACTCTTACCTGTGTTTTCTCTTATTATTACAATAAGAAAAACTGCCACCCCTCAATCTACTTTGCTGGCTACACAGTCTTTGCTGGCTACCAGATTCCCAGATGGTGGTGGTACCCAGGGTTTGCTGTGGTTATCTTCTCTATTTATATTGACTCCCCAAGTCTCAACTTATCTCTCAGCTTTAAATACCATATCTTCTGCTGCTAGGCTGGGGATTGGGAGATTCCAGGCCTGGATCACCTCTACTACTGGATGAGTATTTGTGATACCCTGAAACATTCTCTGTTGTTTCTCTAGTTCTGGAGTACCTAAGCAGTCTGATTATCTCTCCACCCACCTTTCAGAGCTTTCCTATCATTGTCTCTTGCATTATTCACAGGATATATAGCTGTATTTAATAGTGTATTAGTTATGGTTCTCCAAAGTAACAAAATCTAAAGGAAAACCATGTAGATAAAAATGATAAAGATAGATATAGATGATATAGATATAGATATAGATAGATATATAGATAGAGATAGAGATAGTGAATAAATATAGTTATAGAAAAATAGATATAGCTATAGATAGATATAGATATAGATATAAAGATAAGAGATAGAGATGGAGATAGAGATAGAGATAGAGATAGAGATAGAGAAAGAGAGATAGAGAGATAGAGATAGAGACAGAGACAGACAGAGATAGGGCTAGAGCTACAACTAGAGATAGATAGAGATAAATAGAGATAGAGATAGAGATAGAGATGATAGATATAGATATAGATAGATAAGATAGATACAGTTATAAATCTGGGAACCAGGGGAATCAATGGTGTGAACTCCAGTCCAAGGGCAGAAGATAACAAGATGGGATGTCTGAGCAACAGCAGTTAAGTTTACACACAAAATTAATTACCATAAATGGAGAGAAACTAGGAGAGTCAAGTCTAAGCTATCTTTTTCATACCAGAAGTCATGTATTTATTCTTTTAAAAATATATATTTTGTTATTTCTATGAATTTTGAATGGGAATTCAAATATGCTCAGTATTTATTGTCTTCCATATCACATTCTTAAGTTGGAGAGTGATACTTGAGATCTTTTCTAATGCATTTTTTCACACTAGAGTTGCTTGAGAACAAATATTTGTGTATCTGGAGGATATCTTAATGGATTTTTCTTGCTGTGGTTGGGTACAAGTGGCAGGGGCGGGGGCTTTGAAAGTATCCAATTGTGAACTATTAAGAAATTGGAGTATAGAAAAATATAAATGGAGGATGTTTTAAAGTTAAAAGGAATAAAGAATTAATAAGGTAATATTATATCTTCTTTTAGTGGGTTATTTTTTTATCTCTTAATGTTTCTAGTCAAATATATCTGTTTACCAGTTGGAATGTAAGCTAGCTTTTACATCTTTCTCTTTCCTAGGCATAAAATATATTAAGCATTTTATAAAAGTATAGTAATTTTTCTTGAAGAGCTAGACATGGTGGCAAAGCTAGTTCTTAGAGATATTTAATTTTGCTAAACTATATAAAATTATCAATACATTTTTGTTAATAATCAATGTAAAAAAATTTAAATCACTTCTTGGATACTAATGAAGTGTAAAATATCTTAACTGACAGTCACCGATGCAAATGGCTCTTGTTTTTAATTTCAACATCATCGAAATTTGATCAGAGAGAAGGGGATTTCAAAGGTTATTGTTGGTATCACTTATGAGTTCTTGAGATAAATACTTACATGGGTTTCATTTGAAAAAGCTGTGTGTCACTTTCAAGTGGTAAGCTTTAATTAGCAGAAATGAAATTTTACATAAATTAATTAACAAGCATGTGAATGCTTCTTATATGTCTTGCATTATGACAATCTGTGGGAAAAGTGCCCAAGACAAGGTATGTTCCATTGCTTAGAGCCTAGCTTTGCAGATAAAGAATACACTTGTGAAATTATTAACTGAGAATCCAGGACACTGATCATCAATAAAGAATAGGTCCTGGGGAAAAAATACCAAGTAAGTGTTGGCTAGAATAGTCAAGAAAGGCTTTTAAGAGTAAGAGAAATGTGAACCGAGATTTGAAAGAAGATGGAATGGCATAAGAGAAACAAGAAACATCCCAAAGGAGAGATGACAGACTAGACCCAGAGGTGAGCAGAAATTTGGTCAATGTGTTCTAAATGGAGGAGACCAGGATGCTCAAGGAAGGGGTGAAGGTTTTAGAAAAAGTGGTAGGGAAGGATTGTCAGGGCAGACATGTAGGGGAGGCTCCTTATGTCCTAAAAGAAAAATGATGATCATGTTTGTTGATGGGTATGTGAGTTTTGGGGGGACAAGAATTGCCTTCCTGATTCTGTGTCCCCAACACCTAGCCTGCAAAACTTTTTCTGATAAATGAATAAAGAACAATGAGAATCTAAACTTAGTCATTTCTTCAGCGCATGAATAGAACTTTTATGGTTCATCTTCTTCTCTTCCTCCTTTTTCTTTTGCATATGTTCTATTTCCTGCCCAGCCTTCTCCACAGTTACATTGTACTAAATGTGCAAAGCTGCTTTTAAGTGAGACAAGCTTGTTCATGTTAGGATTTTTGAGTAAAAATTCTATAATTCTGCATTCTAAATGGGGTTCCATTTTTCTCTTCTATAATTCTAAAATATGCTTCTATTTTCTTCTTTATGACTCATTTCCCTGATATTTTTTATTTTATCTCATTATTTTATGGCGAATTCTTGCTCTGAAGACCCAGTTCTGAAACAAATTTTTTTAATTATAAAATTTATACTTGGAGTTTTAAGTTCACAGTAAAATTGAATGGAAAACACAGAGTTCATATGTTCCCCCTCCCAACACTCATTTAAAGCATCCCTACCATCAGTATTCCACACTTGAGTGGTACATTTCTTACAACTGAGGAGCATACATTGATATAATTACCCAAAGTCCATAGTTTACATTAGGGTTCATTATTGATAGTTTTAATGAATGAATAATGACATGTATCCGTCATTATGGTATCATACAAGTAGTTTCACTGCCCTATAAATTCCCTATGCTTTACCAATTCATTCTACTCTCCTCTCAAATTTTTGGCAACCACTGACCTTTTTACTCTATAGTTTTGCCTTTTTCAGAATGTCATAGAGTTGGAATCATATAGTATGTAACTTTTTCAGACTGGCTTCTTTCACTTAGTAATGTGTTCTCATGCATCCTTCATGCCTTTTTGTGGTTTGATAGCTCATTTCTTTTTAGCACTGAATAATATTCCATTGTATAGATGTACTACTGTTTGTTTATCTAGCCACCTATTGAAAGATATCTTTGTTACTTCCAAGTTTTGGCAATTATGAATAAAGCTGCTATAAACATCCATGTGAAGGTTTTTGAGTGGGCATAAATTTTTACCTCCTTTGAGTAAATATCAAGGACTGTGATTGCTGGATTGTATAGTAAAAGTATGTTTAGCTTTGTAAGAAACTGCCAAACTTTTTTCCAAAATGGCTGTGCCATTTTGCATTCTCACTGACAATAAATAGTCTATTTCATCAAAATATTTTGGTATTTAAAAAATCTGAGGGAGAAAGAAGTATTCTCTCTCTTGCTATCTATCTATCTATCTATCTATCTATCTATCTATCTATGTACATATATATGCATATGTGTGTGTGTGTGTGTGTGTGTGTGTGTGTAAATTAAAAGTTCCTTGAAGTTAGAGACAAAGCATAATTTATTCTCCTGATACTGCCACCTGCCAAGCACCTGTCGGTTGCTTGGTAAAGTTTATCTATTTGAATTATTTTATTCCATTTGCAATCATTTTTTTTCCTTAGACAGTACTGCTACTGATTTGATTGGCTCAATGTTAAGTGCTGATAAGTCTTGTCACAGAACACCTATTTTTTTCTTGAACAGAGTTAGTTCCTTGTTACTTCTATCTAAAAAAATTATGGATTCACTCAGTTTAGTCAACTCCCAATCAAATTAGCTGTTTGGAATTCATGTGGACAAAACATTCATTAGACAGCAACACTTAGATCTGGACAGGAACCTGAGTTCAAAGGAGCAGTAACATCCCTAGTTGATGTAGAAATAGCATAATGCTGTGAAATGTGTAAGCCATCACACCATTATTATTACCCATTATTATTTTGGAAGTAAATCTAATATTCAGTTTTAATTTGCAATAAATCTTTCAGTGAGTTTATTTTATACCTAACCACATAACTCAGCCTTTTTCATATGTTACCATAGGAGCAAATAGTTTAATATAATTGGGCATGATGTGAACAATTTCTTTGCTGTATGGGGTTTTCTTAAATTATATTTATTTGATTGACATTGGTTAATAAAATTATATAGGTTTCAAGTGTACAATATTATAATACATCATCCATATATTGAACTGTGTGTTCACCATCCAAAGTCAAATTTTTTTCCATCACCATATATTTCACCCCCTTTTCTTTTTCTATCCTCCACCCCATTTTATACATTTTTATAGTTTAACATTTTCAAGGACTCTAGTAAAAAGGAAACTTCTTATCTATATTTTGCTAAATACATATAGTGCTCTACTTCTCTGTTCCTTGTTTAGGATTCCATAAGTGTTTTCTACATAACCATATAATATGTCTTGGTGATACCAGCAGAACAATTGTAGTGATTTTGCCTTCCCTCCAGGCTTATTAAACACATATGGGTTAATGGATGTTCATGATAACTACTGATTTTATCATTCAGAAGTTAAAATTTTTTAATTACTTGGATGTTGGTAGACTAAGCAATATGGAATAATGAACAGAGAATGAGAAGATATGGATTTGAGCTCTTGGCTTTCATTTATTAGCTACTAAACAAATATTTATCGATCACCTGTTATGTACTGAGCACTATGCTAAGCTCTCAAAATACAGAAGTGTACAAAAAAAAAAAACATGACCCCCGCCTTTTACAAAACTTGCATTCTATTGTATGGAAAAGAGCTTAATATTTTGAGGAACTAAAGAAAATTGAACTGGATGAAGTGTAACAAAAAGGTTGGGGAGTGGCACAAGATGAAGTCATAACAGGAGTCTGGAGTGAGAAGTGCTTTCAAACTACGATAAAGACATCGGAATTCCCATCTATGTACAGTTAGGAAGAAGCTGTTAGTAAAATGGATTTTTCCAATTCAGATTCTACCGGTTGCAAGTAATAGCAACCTATAAGAAACAGCTCAAGGAAAAAGAGTTTATTATCAGACAGAAAAGGTGTCTTATGGAAGTCCAAAGTCAGAAAACGAAGAACAGCCAGGCCTTAGAGGAACTAAAACTGGAGAATAGAAAGCCATTACTACTGAGATTGTTCTCTCTCATGCATTTTCCACTCTTTTGCTTCGTTCCTTTTTTTACATGGCTTTGAGATTCTTTAGATCAGATTTATAAACTATTTTTCAAGAACATATTCACAAGCTATACCTAGGAACACAGTTTTGGGCTCTCTTAGCCCCATCACTACGTAAATCATCAAGTAGAATACAAATGCCCCACCGGCAAAATAGTCAGAATGACATTCCCACCACTGCATATGGATGAAGCCATGGCTGTCTTCCTCTATTTATTCTTATTATACTTGTCCCATGGTGGGTGTTTCACATCCTAAGTCTAGGTGGCCTTTAAACTCAGCTCATCAGAGCTTAGTGTCTTGGTTTTCAATTCTAACTTCCTTACGATAAAATCAAATAAGCTTCAGTTCATTTCCTTTCGGGTGAAGTCCTTCATACAAGGTTTTGTCATAGGAATAAGAACAGACTACTTAGAATAGACTACCCAGGCAGCTAAGGCTAGCAGGATGGTGTCACATGGCACAATCATAGCATTTGCTCCTCAGTAGCTAGGGGAAAAAGGCATGGAAAGCTATCTTATTAGTAAATTTTTATAAATATGTAAAATAAAAAGATGATCTTGTCAACCGCACATAGTTTTAATGAGAATAAAATGAAATAAAGTTTTAGAAATTATTTTTGTAAATTGTGAAGGTCTAGTTAGTGATTTTTTTTTTTTACCCACTGTCAGATTGCTCTATATACTAATATATACAAGAAAAAGTATTAAGGTACACAAAAGTCTAGGGAATATTATAGGGAGAAAATTATTTTAATTATTTACTAGTCATATCTCCTAAGACCAACTCTCTTGATGATCCTAAATACAGATGGTTAGTGATAATTAACTCTCCAGATTCTAGTCGGAATTAATTTTCAACTTTGCATTATGATCTATTCAAAAGCCTGTACCATCATTTGGGGCAACATGATAAGAGGCAGGATTTCTAAAAGTTGATTGAGTGACTAGAATATACCTTTATGGAAGAGAGAATAAGAAGACCGTATTGTTAAAATACGGACTTTTTTCTTTTGTTAATAAAGGATATCTCTCCCAACAAGTAAATGATGGTAGATATTATTCTGTTAAGGCAAGTGGTTTCAGGGATTGAATTACCTATTCAGTGTGAGACATTGTCAGAATACATTCTTTATAAGAACATTTCAAAGATTTGTTTTTTAATGATCTTATCAAAGCAGAGATTGAAAGCAGAATCAGTGTAATATAGAGCTGTCTGAATGTTAAGTGTTCTTAGAAAACTGAGGTAGTCACAGTTTGATAGATATTCTTGCTTTATTGGCGTTGTTTGGTTTATTTGCATGATTGTTTGTGTCATCCCTGCTTAAGATTCTAGCATGATCTAATATAAGAAACTTTGTATGAAAAACTAAGTCTAAATCCCCATGGCCTCTTACCTAAGAGACCTTGATTGAAGGATCATCAGTCTGTGGTATTTCCTAGGAAGCAGAGCAAGCCTTTTCTTATGATCATGGAATTTTGGCTGAAGTCCAGAAGCTGGGAAACAAAGGCTATGAAATGCTCATGCATATTAAAAAATAAACCCAGACCAAGCATATAGAATTTACTATGGAGTGACTTTTAAAAGAAAATTATAATTCATCTATTACTTTAAGAGAATATAAGAAGGCAAGCAAGGGAAATAGGATTTCTTTGAAAAAGAGAGGAGTGGAAGAATGTGCATTTCCCATTCAAGTTCACCGCTGGTAGAAGAGAACGTGCATCCAAGAGGAAGTTTAATCCCTCACCCCATCTGGAAAATATAGCAACAGGACCTCAATGCCACTAAGAGACTGGTGTTGGGTTTGGAGAGAGAATCTTAGCCTTAAATGCAGATCTACAAGTCTCCTCATTGCCATTTTCCCTGACCATTTAACATCTTGATCTCCTTCCCTTGCTTCATTTTTCTACATAGCATCTATCATTATTTAGTTTATTACGTATTAATTCTTTAGTTAATTTTCTCACTACTCTAGAATGTAAATTCCATGCCAACAGGGCCCTCGTTTAGTTCATTTCTTTAATCTGATCACCTTGAAAAATGCCTTGCATGTGGTAAGAGCTCAATAAATTTGGGGGGTAAATTAAATTGTGAGGACCCATGAGGGTCCTTTGGAGTTTGGGAGATGCAGGGTGCCTAATTCTCTCAAGGGGACAAATTGGCTAGAGAGACCCTGAGGATGAGGGTCAAACAGGTGACAAGGGGCCAGTCAGGACAAGTTTGTAGGCGGAATGTGTGCAGAAGGTGTCAGTTGGCTTGAATGGACACAGAGGGGACCCAGCAAGAGGACAGCCTGCAGGTCAGACTACAGTCAGAGCAAGGCCCAAGGAGGAGTAATTAGTGACCAGGAGAAGGAGCAACCCAGTGCCAGGAAGCTGAACACAAAGTGCTATAGCACGGAGTTCTCTCCAAGTCGGTATCTGCCACAGTCAGATTACAACTGCATAGTCTCATGGTACCCTCCCTGCCCTTCCTCTCCTCCTCCTTCTCCAGCCCTAGAGGAGAGGAAGCCAGTCAGTAATGAGAAAGAAGGGGTGGAAGGCACAACAAGGATGCTGAGGTCACTACTGCCTTCCCACTGCAGGTGATCAAGCTTGAGTCTAACTCGAGCTCAAGGCAGGGATTTTAAATCTATTGAGAGAATAATGATATTAGAAAACACTGGACTTGTAAAAAGCCTCTCACAGATGAGACTCATTTTCTGCGAAAGTAACAAGAAGATGGGGAATCTGCTTGAGATTTGGAGGTTTAATTCTAAAGGGCAGGTTTAAAGGGCAATGATGAGGAGAAAAAATGTTTCTTCAGCACTTCCAGTAAGACTAGTATGTGTCAAATAAATGCGATAAGTGCTGGCGGTGCCAGCACACCACCAGGCACATAGTAGACCCTCAATACCTGTCTGTAGTTAGTGCTAACGTCTGTCGTTCTGTGCAGCCTTCAGAAAACATTCCCCAACTGGGCTGCCAGCCTCTGCCCAATTTCCCTATTTGTTTTGCCTTTTTCTCCATTTACTTGTCTCTTTCATGGAAATTTCTCTGGCATCACTAGTAATTCATCCAAAGTAGAGATTATAGATTTATCTTTCCTCAGTCTCATGATTCCTGGTGATTATAATGATTTTTGAGATAACCAAAATTATCAAGAACTTATTAAAATACCAGGCACTCTTCTACACACTTGCCATGCATTGTTTTATTTAATCCTCACCACAACCCTAAGAAATGATTATAGACTGTGAAAATGAGGATCTTCAGAGTCTATGGAACTTGCCTGAAATCATGCAGCTGGTGTCAGATTTGGCATTTGAACATGGAACCAATATGGGAAACTAGCTGGGGCTGTTCCACATCCTGGCAAAGGAGTCACACACACTATTGGAACATGCATTTACCCTTTGCCGCACACCTTGTTTGAAGACACTTTTTCATTGTGAAATCAGGAGGATTGATGCAGTTCCTTTTGCTGCATTCCTTGCTTGGAAAGTATATTTGTAATCACATCACAGGTCTGCAAGATGAAAACCAGCTTTCTCGGTTCAGCAGGTAAAATCGATGCTTCAAATAAAAAGCTTTGAGCCTCGATTATTGAATGCAACAGTCCAAACAGAAACTCTGGTTGTCCAGGCAAAAATATTAGCAAAAATGCCTTGTCTATGTCTAATTAAGCCTATCTTAAGATTCTCTGCCTCATTCATCCCACGTGGATGAGTATTTATGTAATGAATCAGCAGACAGGATCCAGTTCCTTTTGCTTGTCTTTAAACTTTTCCAGGATCTCATGTTCCCAGAGGCAGACCAAAGCCCTGGGACTGATGGCCACCAGGTTTCAAACTCCTAGAAGTGAGCAGATCATGTGGTTTAGCCATTGGTAGTGCAGGGCTTGGTAGAACTCTACACCCCTCAGCTATTATGTTGTGCCTATCCCTCTTTGTACATCCTCACCGTTGCATCTTCCCAATTAGTGCCATCTGAATTAATGAGGTGCTACTCAAGGTTGAAAACTCTCCCACAGACTGAGGTAGTACTTCTGGGGAAAGATTTCCATGGCTTTAACTAGGGTGGAGCATTTTCTTGCTTAGCATGCTACATCCTACACAGCTGATAAAAGACCTTCTGTTATAATTTGGCCAGATGGGAGTATGCGGAATTTTATTAGCCCTTCATTTGTAAGTGATTCCCTGGAACACAAGTGCACTAATACTTCTAATGGGCACATCTTTGGGGAGAGTATGAATAACAATTCAAATTTTTATTTGCTTATTATTTATAGATCTGTTCCTTGTGTTAGGAGATGCTGGATCGCAGTCTAATTTGAAACTGACAGTGTATGGAACACTATCTTTTCAAATCCTTCTTTTGTACCAGGTCATAGAGGTTAGATTTGATTTTATAACCTACTGCTTCTCATCCCTTCCTGCCTGAATTCAGAATATTCATAGGTGGCAGAAGAGGCCTGCCAATAAATATCCATAGTTTTGGCTGCAAAATGGGGATGGAATGATTTAGCTTTCACCACATCTTGGCTTTCGCACAGACTACTGTTGTGATTAGGAAGAGCAAAACTCATAATCCTATACAAATGACCTCTGCTAGGTTCTCTATCCCCGAGTAATTATGCTCAGAACACATTTTCAGGGAAAACACATGAGGAATTGGTCTCTGGATTTCAGCAAGCATTATATCCTAATCCCTTTGAAAATTCCTTTTGAATCTAGCTGTTCTGAACATTTCTTAGTTGTGTATGTATAATTAATTTGCACTGTCTTTCTGGCATCATTCTTAATGTATTCATGATATTTACTCTGTTAGGTAACTCATGGTTAAGGATGTCGGTGGCAGACACCATGCAGGCTGGAAGACCATGTTGCATTTGGCTAACGAGAGCTTCTGTTGGCTGAGCCCCCTACTCCATGAGACACAGAGCTAGGCCTTTAAGAGTGTTACATCTGTTCCTTATCACTGCCAGGCCAGGTGTGTATGATCATCCACAATTTATTGAGGAAGAAACTGTGATTCTGATTGTGGAAAGTACTTTAGCACAGTCATCCATGAGTGAACTGACAGAACTAGCAAAGTCATCCTCAGTTGTCCCTTTACCTCTGACTTTAGAGTTATCCCCTGTTAAACCTCAGAAAGGTTTATAAATCTGAGCCCCTCTTTTTTCATTCTTATATGAAAATAATACCTGTGCTGTCTATGTTCCTGGTATGACACATAAAGCAATTAAAATAATATATGAGAAAAAGCTTTGTGAGCTCTAGATAGAGCATTAGATATGAGAATTATTACTGTACAGGAAGCATAAGAGGCATACATAATACCCAGGCAAGGGAGTTTCCAGAATCTTTATGAGTCATCAAAGTAGGTAGACAGACAAGGTAACTAAATATTTTGTGTCCTTCCACATACAGTCCTGCCTACAACCTGGCCTGAAGTAAATTTTTTTTCTTGCCTCTGTGTCATGTAAAGTATAGAGGTTAAAAATTTTAGGGTTAATGTTGACAATTGTGTTGGTGACCTTCTGATTCATTCTCTCCGGGTGTCTTTCCACATATATAAACAAAGGTCTTCAATATTCATTCTTGCTAATGGACCGATTTCTCCTTAAATTTTTGTAACAAAAGGGAAAATACATTGAAAGTATTATCCACATGCAACCAACCACCGGTTTGGGACACTTTCTCACACACACACACACACACACACACACACACACAGGAACCCATGCACCCTTCCCAAAAAAATAGTAAGTCACAAACTGCTGGTGATTTTCATACAGTTATCATTCAGAAGAGCAGTATCTGCCCATCCCCCACTCCATCAGAATCCATAAAACATGAGCAGGCTGCATAATTCCCTGCTTAACTCTATCACTTCTCTAATCACATTTCTTTTTAACACGTTCATCAGGACACTGAGCAGAGCTCTTAGTAATTCTTTGGCCTTTGATTTGCACATTAAATTTTCCAGCTTTTGAATTTTTGAAATAAATGGTAATGCTGGGGGAAGGATAAAAAAGGAAGAACTGGCATGGCTTCATGCATACACTCCTTATAGAATTTCTGAATCTGTTTGATACTGCTTGTACCCCCTCAAATTTACAACTGATGACAATAAATACCCTTAGAAAGAACCTTGTGTATGCATGAGATGTGGTATATCTAAAAACAGCTTATTGCCTAGGAGAGAATGGGATTCATCACTAAACCAATTCCTCTGCCAGTCCTGCCTCCCCAGCCTGTGTTGGCCTTGTGGTATAGCCATGACATGGCTTATCAGGAGAAAAGTAAGTGCAGCAGAGAAACAGAATGTGTAATAGAAAAGGAACATGTAATTCTAATGTAGAAGAAATTTTAGAGTAATGGTATTGGAAAAATTATGTCAAAAAATTTGAAAATGAAGATTAAGTATACAATTTTATAAAAGAAATTAATTACCAATGAAATCAAGAAAAATAGAAAACCTGAATACACCTATAAGTATTAATAAAATTTATATTATTAATAAATAATGTATAATATATATCATATAACACATAACACATAATATGTAGCACATAATATATATTGAGGGGAGGTAGATAGGGGTAGAAAATGTCAAATATATGGGAAAAAATAAAATAAAAATGTATACAGAGGGTGACCTCAACACTCATCTCCTGCATTTGTATACAGTTCCTTATTCAAAGAGTGTGGTACAAAAAAATTTATCCAGGTTGGCCCCTGTCCCCCAGGGAACTGACATTCCAAGAATCAGAGTAAATGACAAACACATTCTGACAGGAAAGTTGTGACGTTAGTAGGAAAAGTCTCCACGTAAACCCAGGAGTGAATATCAGCATCAATAACTGTAGCAGTAATGGCCATTATGATAATAGTATACATCAATTACTGAGCACTTACCATAACTTGGGCACTCTGCATATATTATCTTATTGTAGTTATTATATACAGCAAGCCTATGAAATAGTGACTATCACACCTGTTTTAAAGCTGGAGATCTGATGTTAAGAAAGATTGAAAATTTTGCTCAAGTCATCTTGCTAATGATTGCTAGATCTGGGTTTGGGCCCAGCTCTAACCCCAACTTGGAGTTTTAAGCAGGATGATCTGATTTAGGGGCAATGTTCTCTTCAAGACACAAAAAGACAGAGCAGAACACAACACATAAAGGCTTTGATTTGGGGCAGCTGAAATGAAATGCACTTAATCAGTTTTTGTGACTGAGAAATTTTTCTATTAGTTTCACCAAGGATTGTTATGCATCATGTTGCTGTTACACCTGGAATGTAATTTCATTTAACTGTGATTACAATGACCTTTTGCTCAAGGCACTGACTTAAATGATGCTTTTTTCCCCCTCTAATATCAATGAATATAGAGTTTATTGCTTTCCTCTAGGCTTTGTCACTAGGCTCTTACACTATCTAATCACCTGATTACGCATTTCTAATGGCTTGAGATGGCACCTGTTACTGTAACAGAAATACAAGAGCTGTAAACTGTCCCATCACCCCTCCTCTCCCCATGCCTGGCCCCAATCCTGGCACATAGTAGGTATATAGTAAATGTGAAATGAATGTGTGCAATGGCTGGCATGAGGCTGACCTCAATAAATACCAGCTGACATGTCTTCATGAGTGAAGTCCCAAACACAAGAAAAGACATGTTTTCCCATGAGGGTTCTCTATCTGTTAGTGTCCTCATCACCTAGTTTGATTCCTCAAAAATCAAAGCCATCTATGAGAGCACAGCATTGCAATCATAGGAGTGAAGAAATTGACTGGAGAGGAATCCAGATAAGAAATGAGGTTCAATGTTGCTTACAGCGTGAAGACAAAGGGAAGCAAAATGAGCGTGTTGACTACTTTCAGTGTATTGTAACCTGTCTTGTGGTTTTGCATCCCACTAGATTGTGAACTCCTTAAAGATAGGGAACATGTGGCTTGTGCAACACTTTGCCTTAAAGATGCATCAAGTAAATGTTTGTTCAAATGACATGAAACATCCAGCAACTATTTTCTGAGCATGCACTCTAGCTGGACTTGTTTCTCTGCCATGGTCACTGCCATCAAGGAGATCATTGACTAGTAAGGAATAAATTGGCTAGTGTGTATGGTGAATTGATTGCAAATATTGAAAGATAGAAATTTTGGTTGGAAGAAAGATTTGAACCAAATATTTTTAAACCTAAGATGATAAGGAAGTTTTGGTAGATAGGTCAGATAAGAGCTCCAAGGTGACATAGCTTCTGAATACTGGAATGAAATCTGCCATGTCATTATCCCCTTCTCCTGTCTGATCGTCTTCTTCCTTGTTTCCTCCAGGGCACTATAGAGTCTAATGGGTTGTTAAACATTTTGAGATTCTCGGAAAAAGAATCTCACCATTTTTAAATGCCTTGCTCTCATTCAAAGAGTATAACAAAATTGCAAATGAGCTTATACAAGCATCAAAATGAGCTTGTACACGCAAAAATAAAAAAGGAGGAAAGAATGGGAGACAGAAAGAACAAAGGGTTAGAAACCATCATTTCAGCAAAAGGACCATTTCTTTAAAAAAATAAAAACTGATGAAATCTTTTAACACATGCCTAAACCATCTGAAAACTTAGTAGTCATACCCTTCTCAGTCTAGGGATGTTGTATATGGCTATCCATGGTTACTAGACAGTGTCAGCAGGTGTCCAAGTGGATCATGTGTGTTCCCTGCCTCCATTGTGTAAAAGCAACCCTTCCTCCTCCTGCTGATCAGGATGGTGTTACACTGACAGTAGTGCCCCTGACACTCCTCTTTTTACATCTTGGTTCCTAGATGTGGGGTGTCCAAAGTGCCCTGGTGAGCCATGACTTGTGGTTCAATGGTACCTTTGCTGGGTCCTCTTTGCAGTGTCTTCTTTAGGACCAGGATCTCCAATCCTGTATTGCCCAGAGTATATACTGTTGTAATGGATTGGGGGCAACTTCTGCTTTCACTTCTTGGTTCCTGGACTCATGTGTTCTTCCTATTGGAGACAGTGCCATATAAAGTCTAATTTAATAAATGTACTCTATCCTGAGGGATGCACCCATCTTTTCAGTGTGTTTCCTCCAAGTTGGCATTTTAGTCGCATCTTCTAAAAGGTTATACCAGTGTTGGTAAGATGTGATACGTCCAGCGGATCCCATGGAAATGGTCTCATTCCTGAATCTTCCCTGCGAAAGATGCTCTGGTTAAATGCTATGCTAATAAGGATTCTAGTCCACAAGCCCTGGAGAGTGTACTGGCCAAGGCTATGCAAGCAATAAAGCAAATCTATTGTTGGAAGAGGTTTTTATCCCTGTGATGATGAATTACTGACTCTGTCATCTTCCATACAAGTGATGAGGGTCTCTTTATGGATACCACTGAGACTTTCTGGTTCTCACATTGGCTATGAATTGCTTATCAATAACTCTTCATCTCTCATTATCCATCTTCAGGGCATCAATATAATTTAGCAAAACCAGCCAACTCCTCTGTCTTGAAAGCATCATGTTCTGAATGTTCTAAATGCCTGTACCACCACACCTGCGCCAGCATTCCCTTCAATCAGGAAATTTTCTCAGGCCATCATAGGTGAAATATTTAGGAATTACACCATCTTTGTGTCAAGATCCATCCATGCTCTACCTACTGGTCAGGACAGCATCCTCTTGGCCATCCTGACCTACTAGTAGGTGGTAAGGTTGGTTGTGGGTAGAGGGTGAGCCAATACCAAATTCCATTTTACTATTTATTTTCTCAGACCACTGTTGATACCACTTGTTTTAGTGTAGGTCCTCTGAGAAGCAGATGCCAAGAAGGGATTAAACATGCAAGGATTTTCTTAAGAGAGGAGAGAGAAAATAAGGGAGGAGCCAGAGAGGACTGTGGGAGCCCTAAGAAAACTGTTGAACATAAATCCAGAAGTAGGTAAGAAGAGACTTTATTTGAAGGAATTATGACAATAGAGAGAGAATGATGTTAGGGAGGGGGATATTTTCCCCCTCTACACTTCCTGAGTTCTCTTGGCTAGACTAATAATAAAACTGACACCAGACAGAATTAATAGGATGAAAAACAATTTAATATGTGCACAAGGAAAATCATAAATGACATTCAGAGAAATGATTGAAGCAGGCAGCTTTTTATACTTTTTAGGCAAAGAAAAAAATAAATTTTTGAAGAACTGATAGGTCAAAGAAACTTAGTTTGGGGTGCTCCTTGGTGCGGAATCTAAGCAAAGTTTGGCCTTATGCAGTGTATTAGTGAAAATAACAAGGTTTGTTTATATACATTTCTTAGCCTTGAATTCTCTAACTCTGGTGATAGGGATGTCTCTCTCATTAGCTTCTAGGTGCAAGGAGGGCAACTTTTACATGGGACATTTATTTCCTGATTTCAGGGGGACAGAAAGAGAGGTCAGAGTGTTTTTGCACTGGCAGTTTCTTAAGTACCTTTAATTTACCATGGCATCTCGGGATATTTGGGGATGGCCTGCCCTGGGCCCCTACAATAGCAATAGAGAGAAGGCTCTAATCATGAGATCTGTAAGTGTCTCAATGGGCCCACCAAAAAGGACTTATCTTTTACAGGAAGAAGTAAACAAGGCTAGAAGGGACAGGGTGGTGATGAAGTGAAAGGAATAGGGGCTTGATGTGACCACTGATCAGGGAATGTTCTATGCTGAGCTTGGCAGATATTTGAGAGGGGACAGTAAGAAGAGGTTGTTCTGTTTTCCAATGTACAGGAGTTGGCCAAATTTTATTAACCTATGGGCAGGAGAAAAGCCTGACTAAAGTTTAGTCAAGTCAAAATAACAGACATTACGTCCAGATTTCTTGGACATAAAAAGTTCAGCAAATCCTTTAGGAGACAATAAGATTTGAAGTGTCTGTGTCTGGCCTTGGTCATAGGCAAAAAAGGGAGTCTTCTGTGAGTCTTGTCTAAATCATATTCTTTGCAGTGTGCTATTTCACAGAACACAAAGGGGTGAGGAGTAGAAATCTGAACCATTGTTACTTTTCAGGAACACAGGGCCCAGGTAAAGTTCAACATTATCACTGCCATGCTAAGTGACCCAGAGTGAAGGAGAGAGGGAGAGAAGGTAGGGTGGAAGCATCCCAGACTGCATGCAGTCTAAGGAAGTTTCAGCAAAGTTAGCAGGGTGCTCTTGAGTCAAAATGGGTCAACAAGGGTGTTTATCTGTGTCTTCCGAGAATGGGTCTGCCCTAGTATTCCCACCATGACTCAGTTATTGGAGAGGAGCAGTCTTTGGGAGGTGTGGCCTTGGTCTACAAGTGAGATGAATTTCAGAGCTGAAGTAGCCCTTGTTCAATTATGCTTTCTATAGGAGAAGGTGTGCCAGGTGCACACTCACAGCTGCAGAGCTGGGATGCTACCGCTGTTTGATAGGTGGAGATTTACAAGCTTGGCTTTGCTTAGCCTTCATTAGAGATGCCACATGCTCAACGTGGCCAGAATATTTAGAAAATGCGAAACTGTGAGTACCTGGTAGACTGATACATTCTTCTCTCACATTCACAAAGTCCTTCATCAACAGGACATGATTTGCCAACTCTTCTTCTTTCTCCAAACCAATCAAAGTCACTAAGATAATATTAAAGAACTGAATTACTTTCAGCATAATATACATCACAAATAAATAATTATCTGCAACAGAGGCCATTCAACTATTGCATGGATGTATACCTTAAGTATCTTACATATTTGTTAATTCTATCTCAGTAAAGCTGAAAAAAAAATAAAATGAAATTTTAGGCAATCCAAAGAAACATCTAGTCTACATTGTACATAAACATTTTTTTAAACTGCCCATAAACCAAATTTGGCCCTCCACTTCTATTTGAAAATAATATTTTATAGGAACACATCCACATCCATTTGTTTGTATATTGTCTGTAGTTGTTCTTGCACTAAAATAGCAGAATTAAGTAATGGAGATAGCCACTATAAGTCTCACAAAGCTTAAAGTGTTTACTGTCTGGCACTTTGTAGACAATATCTGCCTATCTTTCTTTAGAGCAAGATAATAAATAAATATAAGACCAACTAATATTTTGATCATACTTTTCTATTTTCAAACATTTGTATATGTTATTTGATTTTCATGATAATTATGAACCACTTTGATATAATGATATTTTTTTATGAATCTTTAATGTTGGTGTTTTATCAAATCCCACTTTCCCCTCCAGCTCATCAGGAACTCTATCTAAGCTCTAGAGCTGCCTAGGTACAGCACTGAAGCTTTAGGGAACCTCACTATGTAAAGCCCTTGTTGCCAGGATCTAGCTAGGGTTTATTGTTATCTTAACTTGGGATCTCTTAAAAGCAGACTAGAAGACAAGGTTTGAAGTGTAAGCTGTATAATTGGGAAGTGATCCAGGAAGCACTGGGAGGGAGTGGAGAAGGTAAGGAAGGAAAGAGAAGACAGCTAATAAAACCGTGATCATGAGCTGTTACCACTTGGTGATGAGGACTCAGTCCTGCTCTTCTGGGAGACTGTAGAAGATATTTGGGACTATCCTACTCAGGGATGACAAGCCTGATCATCCCTCCAGTTCTATCCCTTGTCTGTTGTGAACTGCTCTTAGAGCTTTAAGTTCCTCTCTGGACTCAGAAAAAGCCTTCAGGCAGAGTGACACTGGTGTGTGAGACAGGAAGCCATCAGTCTGTATGGGAATTGTCCATCAAAGCTGCAGCTGGCCTTTGGGATGAACCAACAGAAAAGATATTGCACTGGCTTTATTTTGGAATTACGGCTTAGTTTCTTGAGAATCTCTGCTAACTTCTGAGCATCTCCCTACAAAAAGAAATAAAATTCATGACGTGACTTCACATTGCTTGCCTATTAAAATGTACTTTATTTTTCCAATTGGCATTCTCCTTGTAGTCAGCATCCAACTCATTCCAAACCTCTCTTGTCAGAGCTCTAGAATTACAGCACCATAGAATTTCAAAGCTAAAAACAACTTTCTAGTTTTATTATTTTTTATTGGCAAATGTAGATTACTTAAAGTTTTATAGCTCCTTCTTTGTCACAGAAACTCCCTTACAAAGAAGAGTGAATTTAAAACATATATGAATAGAACATAGTCCCCTTTTGAAATAGAGCTGAAAATTGTCTGCATTGTGTGGGTTACAGGTACTATGCTTTGCTCCAAGCATTAAGCTATAAGTCATTCAAGACATTTCTCTGATCAAAAGACAAGAGGAAGAAGGAAGTGAACAAGAAAATACATTCCCACTGATTTTAACATAGGGATATGGACATATCTTGACCAATATATAGAGAGATTGCTGAGGATTTGCTTACACTGAGATAAGTAATCGAGCATCTACTGACGCTTGGTGGTGTATTAGACATGGTTGTCAGAGCTCTTAATTTGGAATAAAGGAGATCAAAGCTCTCTTCTGCAAAGCTGCCCAACTGGTCCCTCGTCCAACCTGCAACAGAGCTGAGCAAGTAGGGTGAGGAAAGCACAGAGCCTTGAAAAGTCAAATGCTCTATTATCTTAGTTTATCTCCCTAAGGAGAAAAGGGGTCATTTAAATGGTGAATTTACTTGTCTTATACATGTTCCTATATCATCAGTGATTTTAGATCCCCAGAAGATTGCTAGAGAGTGGAAGCTCTGAAGATCTGAGGTTCAATTTTGTCTCATTCAAAAATCCCAGGATCCACTTACTAGACAAAATCAATTAAAAAAAAGGAAGTGCTTTCAGCTCATGGGGTTAATAGAACTAGGGGACAAGATTCTCAGCTTTGTTTTCAGGAGGGTTTTTTAATGTACATTAAAAAACACAGCACTTTTTCTTCTGACTGCAGAATTGTGTCCATATTCCTTTACATAAATAACAAGTTATTTCCTACTTTTTTTTTTTTTTTTTACCTTTTATCAAGTATAGGTAAATGAGCATAGCCTCTGGATCACCTAGAGACTAAGAGTTGCCATTTAAAATGGGAAGTAAAATTGCTAAAGACCACATTGGCTTTTTAAAATATAATGTGCTACTTATTTTTGTAAATTATGTGTAGTATGTTGATAATAACACCAGATTTCATTACTTACTAATTGATTATAGATTTATAATGATAGATAAGTGACAGATAGATGGTAGATAGATAGACAGTTGCATAGGCAGACACTTCTTTAATTCTCACAAAATCTATGGGATACTATTTTGTTCCCAACACATTGATGAAAAATTTAAACATGGAGCAATTAAATAATCTGCTTGAGGTCACATGGCAATTTGGTTGAGCAGCTACGAAGGGAATCAGACTTATGTCAGAATCTGCTCTTCATCACTATGCCACACAGCCATTTGTTAGAAAACTATATGGGCAACACACAAGTCTATATCACATATCATCAACAATGATAATCTACCTATTACCTAGTCAGAGCAGAAATTACCTACATTTATAAATTAGTAAGTAAGTCTCAAAACGGCCAGCTGGCTTCAGTTTGCTTACAAAGTCCCACTGAGTGGCGGTGGCTGCTTAGAGGGCCAGTGGAGAACTACTTCTGGATGTAGCAGGAAAGAACACAGCAGCCACCCCTTTCAGTGCTCCTATACATATCTCCTTAGCACTCGATGGCTCAGTACTTGTAGACTTCCAGCTACAAACACATACGTAGCTCGGGGACTTCCCATGGCCTCTAGATCTCGGTGGTTAGTGTGGGCCAGATAGGCAAGGCCGGCAGAAAGTGCCTGTCCTTTAATGACCTTGAAGCCATCAAGGGCTGGCAGAAGTTGGTGGAAAATACCCTTGTAGAAGACAACTCTGAGACATGCTATCTCTGCCCTTGCAGAGGTCCCGAGTGGGCCTGAGCCCCACGTGCCCAGGAACCTAACTTGTTCATTGACTTTTTTTGACTTCCCATTCCCTGATGATGGGATCAACTCCCAAACCAATTTTGTGTACTCCAGTCTTTATTGCAATGTCTCTTTCTAGAAGAATATCACCTAAGACAAATACCATGAGGGATGTTTTAACATGAGCACAAACCAGAGACATGGCTGCTTACACACCATGTATTTGTAATCCTGAATGAAGTGTTGAGAATAGAAGACTTAGGTTTGTGGCTGTGCAATATTATGTCATTATCTGTAAAATCAAATAATAATAGCTACCTCACAGGTTTGGGGAACGATATACATGATTTTGTATACAATAGCTTTTCTCCCAACATCAGATTGTGTTTATAAGTAAAGTTGATAAAAAGTTTATGCATCTCTCTAAGGATTGGCCTACAGAAAACCATTCCTCCTCATAAAATTATACAAGAAGGCCCCAGCCAATTCTAGCATCTCCCAGTCCTCAAGCACCCAGGGACCATTATCACCATCATGAGATGGTTAGAACAAATGAAGGTACATCAAATTATAACGTGTTCTAAGTCACTCTAAATGTAAAAGTACTTTTCAAACCTTGAAGAATGCAGGTGACCTATTATCAGCAAAGTATAAGAGCCTTCTGAGTCGGTCCAGTGACAGAGGAAAAGCAATGCACCAAAGGTGTCAAAGAGGTGGGGGAACTTTGAACACAAACAAAAAGGAGAGAGAGAGAGAGAGAGAGAGAGAGATGGTTATTTAGCCTCATTAGGCCTCAGTTTATCTGTCTGTAAAACAGAGATAATGGGGCTCCCAAGGTTATAGCAGAGAATAAATGTTAACGCAGTGCCAGACACATGGCGTCCCCTCTGTGCATACAAGCTGTATTGTCATATTATTAGTATTAGGCTGAAACTATGTGAACCGACCTCTTATTCCCAATATTATAATGCAGTTTACAGAATTACGTTGGTTTATTTCTGTGAACTACTATAGTCTTAATTATGCTCGGGAGCGTTACAGCTCTGCAGTCCTGTCTTGTGGCCCTGAAGTTCCATTAGTTGTGGCTGCAGGACTTACTCTGTCGTAATTCAGTGTGTCTTCTCCAGCAAAGGACTGTTGTGAAAAGTCTATTTTTTTCTTTTCTCAGCTGCAAGACAACATCTTTTGAAGAGAAAGATGCAAGGTTCTGTTTTAAAGGAAGTTGGCAGTGCAAATTCAAGAGCTACTGGAAATCAGTTAAGTTTGGTTTTCCCTGTGGAATCTGAGGAGTGCCTGTGGTTACAATGGCTCTTTAGGGCAGAGCAAAAAGGTTAATGTTTGTCCTGCTGCTTCCTGGAACTCATTGGCTTGAAATAGTTTTCTAAAAGCAAACAAGATGAAAAGAACCTGAAGCGGAGGATGGAGTTTTTGATGGCCTACAAAAGCCAACATGCCTCCTGCTTTTCAGGAGGTGGACAGCACAACTCATGAGGCTACCAGGGAAGTGCAGGCAGAAAGACCATCCAGTAGAATCCCCACCCTTGGGAGAGCTTGGTGTTAGCATTGGAGGAGTGTTATCTCTCCCAGTAGTACTGCAATTATGGGAATTTCCTACATAACATATTTTGAGATACCTCTTAGTGGTTTCATTTTCTGATAACAATTCAATAAATAAACTCACTTATGTTATATTTCAAAAATTATAGTACAGTCATGTACCACTTAACAATGGAGACAACATTCTTAGAAATGCTCTTAGGTGATTTTGTTATTGTGAGAACATCACGGAGTGCACTTAACACCAACCTACATGGTATAACTCACTGCACACCTAGGCTCCATACTGTAGCCTATGATTCTGAGGCCACAAACCTGTACAGCATAGTACTGCACAAAACAACACAAGATAAAATTAAGCACAAGAGAAAATGATGTGAGACAGAGTAAACATGAGACGTATGAGGCTGTTGGTAGCGAGACAGGCATACTATTTCACAGCAAGCGTTTTTTTTAAATAAATAGAGTATACTCTAAAATAATGATAAAAGTATCATATAATAAGTGCTCAAACCAGTAACATAGTCATTTATTATCGTTATCAAGTACTATGTACTACGCAAAATTGTACGTCATATACTTTTATTACAAATGGCAGCACAGTAGGATTGTTGACTCATAAACACATGAGTAATGTGAGTAACGCATTGTGTTATGAAGTTAAGACAGCTACAGTGTCACTAGGAGATAGGAATTTTTCAGCTCCATTGTAACCTTATGTGACCCTCTTCGTATATGCTGTTCATCATTGACTGAAATGTTGTTATGTGGTACGTGATAGCAAATTTTTTTTTCTATCTCTACACACACAGACAGACACACATACCTTTTTATAAAATACAAACACTTAAAAAATAAGAGAAAAATGCTCATAATCTCATCACTCTAACAGTATTTAATTTTTAATGTTCATCAGGTCTTTTTTAATATGAATTTTTACAAAATTATAGTAAAGTATAATTTTTTGTATACCCTGATTTTCATAGAATATTACACCATAGAAATTTTTTACATTCCCAGACAAATTACATAGTTCTTACTTTTGCTAGCAGCATAATATTCCACGAAGGGGATGTTGTCACAATTTTCTGTACCATTCCATTAGTATTAAACATGTAAATTGCTTCCAAATTGCTTGTTATTATAACTGCTATAGCAATGGGAATCTTTCTCTATGTGACTTTTTCTACCCTTTAGTTTCTTTCAGTTGGAGCATGAAAACAGAATATATAACTGTTTAGAAGATGGATAAGGAGACGGATCCAGTGAAGGAGACAGGAGAAGCATCCAGGAGTGGGGATGGCCTGAGAGAACCCCAGAAGTTGAAATATGAAGTGTTTCATGGATGAAGTGATTATTTTTGTCAAATGCTGCTAAAAGGAGGAATACAAAAAAAAAAGTGAAGAATTGAAAATTAGAAATTTCAGGCCCTGCAGTAGATGCCTGAGTAAGTGACTGCCAGCTTGGCCAGCCACAATTCCTACTCTCTTGGAACAGACTGTCTAGTGGGCAACCCATGATCCTGTCACCATGAGGTGAGTGTTTAATTACAATATGAGAAAATTTCTCTGATGGAAAGGAATATAGTTCTATGATCATATATTTTATAAATAGAATCTGACTTAGACTTGCAAAATACAGGCTAGACAAAACAGACAGCATATACAAAGTCCCCGAGGAGGGAGAGAATATGACACATTGGAGAACCAAAGATCAGGGAGCCTGGAGCCAGGCAGACTGGAGAATCACACAAGGTGAGGCTGGAAGGGTAGATGGAGCGAATTGCACACAGCCTCACCATACTCCTGTTAAGGGGTTTTACCTTTACCCTAGGGAAGGGCATGATCTGATGTGCATTTTGGAAAGCTGACACTGGTTACAGCATGGGAGGTGAGTGGAAAGTGTACTCAAGGCACAGGTATTTCAGAAGGAATTATAAAGTTGATGAGTATGAAAGTTGCCATATATATCTCCCAAAATATCCTCTACAAAGACTGAATCTGAGGCCACTGGTCATTTAGCAATAGGATGGTGGTCCTAATTGGTATCACTGGGAAGCATATTAGAACTGTGTGCAGAGTGAGTTCTTAGTGGAGAAAGTATTACATATGCTCAGAAGATTCTTTATTTCATCTCAAACTCTGAAGCAACCATCATAGATCTGCAACCCCTATTTGCAGCATACTGATTTGAAGACTATTTTTTCTTTGCCTTTAAGCTTCCATTTAAGTTCCAGAAATTGGGGAATACAAATCTTAACTTTCTCAGTTATGAACCACTGACTGCAAGGAAATGGCTAGAATAATGTTGAAGCATATTGGTATGCCTCTAAAGGAGATTGGTAGAGGTGCTTCACAACTTTGACTTTTCATTTCTTTTATTTAATATTTCACTGTATATTCAGCAAGAGAACAACCAGCTGAAATATTAGTACTTGAGCTGGAATAATAGGTAGAACTCTGTTGCAAATAACTCAAATTAACTTAAACGAAAAGGGGGATTCATTGTTACACAACAGAAAAGTTCATACGCTCTTGGCTTTACTTTTACGTAGATTCAGGAAGGCAAAGAATGTCATCCACACCGTGATTCTCACTCCTTCTCTTAACTCAGTTTTCAAGTGTTCTTGCTACATGGTGTCCCCTAGGTTTGCCACACTTATATCATACCAGTTGAACAACACTAGCAGCAAGAGGACATCTTTCCAATAATTATACCTGAAATTCCAAGAGTGACCCACATTCTCCCAGCTAAGATACAAACTCATTGATTAATTAATCACTGAGGCCAGAAATAGGTGAGGTGGTCCTATGCTGGGTCAAGGGGCCGGGAGTCAGGCGTGGTGTCTATTCCACAGAAACTACAAGGCCTGTGATTAGTGTGAAGTATTTCTCAAAGAGGAACAGATGGACTGATGCTGGGCCTGCAAAAAAGATGGATGCTCATTGCAGGAGATAATGAAACCCTACTTCAGCAATTTCGACAGTCTTCTAACAACAAGCATGTATTTGGAAGCTGTTCTATGTGCCCATCCTCTTCTTTTATTTTAAAGTAATTCTTCCACTCATTCATTCATTCATACACCATTCCTCCAGAAAGGATTGCAAAGAGTTTATAAGAGTACATTCCATATGCAAAGTAGTATGAATTAAAGGTGGGGAAAAAAAAGAAAGATAAACAAAGGCGAGGGAGAGGTAAGAGGCCCTATAATATATAAATGTCCTAAACAAGCTACAAATTTGGCTGTGGCTCTTTGGAGGTCTCAGAGGAAAGATTTTTCAGTGACCCCATTCACAGGGTTTGGTTTATTATTTTTAAATGATTCTTTCACTATTCACCATTCCCAGAAAACAGATCAGTCATGAATTTTTCTTGTACGATGTGGTGGCCAACCTCAAGAGCAAGCAGTAAAGAGAGCAGTGGCGTGTTTCACAGAGCTCCTTTACATAATCATCTTTGATGCAATTATGCTCCTTCTCCAGCATAATTCAGGCAAAGCAATTCTGAAGGGACGAATTTTTTTTAGAGAATTAGATTTTTTTTTTTTAAGTGATAGAGTTGCTCTGAAAGAGAATTCGTTGTCTTTCAGATGATGTAGACTGGAACATACAAGGTTCAGGGTACTGATGATGATAATAATAATAACAGTAATAGCAGTAATAGCAATAATAGTAACAACATAATTATACTCGCAATGATTATTTAGTGAGCATTGTACCAGGTCCTAAGTATTTGTATATAGAGATTATTTCACTTATTCAAAAAAAAATTCTTGAAGTTATAGTACTATTATCATTACAATGAGGTTTTGCTTTATGCAAATTTGAAACAGAAAGTCATAAAGAAATGCACAAATTTTGAAGTAATGTGAATTCCATTTTACATACACCACTATGGGAAAATTAGTTCTGAATAATGCAGATTTTAAATGGTGAGAAATCTTCAGGAACTCATTCCTGGTATAAAATGCTACAGCCCTATATTCTCATATCTCAGTGGTGGACACTTAGGTTTAATGAGGTCCAATAACTGTCCAATTAATGAAAGACCGAGCTAAGATTTGAACTCAGCATTCCATCAGGTGTGGTATGTGTTTGGGGAGACTGTCGTCCGAATTCCCTTTTATAAACCTGGAGCTGCCTAACATTCACTATGTAATGAATGATTTTTATAAAATTGGACTATTAAGCTGGTTACATTGAGATACATGTGTCGTTTTCTCAGAAACATACATTTCATACGTGGTAACAAATGAAACGTGTGATGACTACTGCATTCCCATTAAAACCTCTGGCTAACATTGTGCCCCCTTGCTTTTTCAAATGCTTTCAAAGAGAAAAGGGCCACCCACTGAACCTGCCTCAAAGGACATTTGCCCAATGGACATTGAGGAAAAGAAACTAAAACACCTCTCCTCTTTGGAGCTGTCACTAAAAGGAAAGCAAAACTCTTGTGTCTACTCCAGAACAGGTGGTTGGTCTATACCTGTTGAGCTTTTTAGTAGAGGAAAAAAGATCTCATAAGGAGAGATCTGAAACCAGCAATTACTATTTTAGATTGTGGAGGAGGCTACAGTAGAGGAAAACACTAGCCATTCTTAGTCTCTCAGATGAATGTTTCTGCTTCATTTCTCATCTTAAAGAACCAAAATTTGGCCCACTCCAGAGAAGAGAGTGACCTCTGATTTAGGCCAAGACCTAAACTTGTGTACTTTTACTCTGCTGCTCAGTGAGTAGAGTATTTGTTTAGAATCACCAATCCTGGAATTGTGTTTATTTTTTTGGCAACTTCTCCAGAAAAATCACCGAAGTCCCAAAAAAGAAAATTCATTCTTTCATGGGCCATCACATTAGCTGAAACTGCATTTGTCTGCCCACCACTCCCAGAGAGAGCTTGACAGAAGGAGATATGAGATGCCAGTTAAGTGGAGGGCCATTACATAGTGGTTTGATATTGGTGCTTTGTTCATTTTGCATTCCCGTTTAACCAGCAGAGCCATTTTTCCCCAATATAGTTCTGCTGCTAAAGCCATTCTTATTCTTTTAAGTTTGCTGCTACCCAGAAAGAGAACAAATTGAAGGTAATAGAAGAGATGAGAAAAAATCATACCCTTGACATTCCACCTATTGTCTGATTTTTCTTGGTAATCTATCTGCCTGAGCATTTCGTGGCTGGTCGAAAGTAAAATTATGTTCCAGTTTCTTCTCATTCATCTTTAGGAACATCTGATGGAAAGCCTGAGACTTTGCTTTGCTCAAGAAGTGATTTTGCCATCCTGATGTTTTATGGCCTTGCAAGGCAATTGCTCTAGATGAAGTAAATTCTGCTCAAAGTTTGAATAGAAAAAGATAGGGGAATTGATTAATTGGTCCAGGAGTATCTCTGCAGCCAAATATATGTTATGGTCATTTAAAAGCAACAGGCTCACACCAGTTTCTCATTTCATTTGGATCCCCACCCAGTAAACTGCTTTAATTAATGACCAATCTCCATTTTCTAAATCTTTTTAGGTCTTTGAAATATTCTAAGTCAAGTGCTTGATTTTATGGTTCAAGATAGAGTGGGGGGACCCACTCTTTAAAACTGGTCTTTACACAGAATCACGAGAGAGCATGTAGAGAGCATCATAAATTTCTTCTTCTAAACGCACATCAGGGAAGAATGGCAAAGATTGCATTTTGTGGAAGGTGGGATGATATGGTTTTAAATCGATGTGAGTTTTGTCCAAATTCATCTGGTTGTAAATCCCTGTTCTACACTGAATGTTTGACACTGAACAAGCTACTTTCACATCTATCTACAAAATGTTTGTCATTATTGTCATTGTTTCTGTTAGTATGCCTGGCATGTAATAGCTGCTCAATAAATGGTAGTTATGATATCTGCTATCATTTTATTTATAAAGTGTGATTGACTGAAGATACAGTGAAAAATTCCCAAATGGCCTTAGGTAATACCAACTCTTTTAATGAGGAAGGATTTCTCTGATTGTCCCATAGACCTCCCATGTCTGGAACTTAGAATCCTGGAAGTGACTATTTGTTTCCTAACATCTCCAAATGCAGGCATAGAAATGGAAGTTTGTTCTGCTGGTTTACCTCATACTGTACTTGTTTACCTGCTCCCTAGAAATTTCTTGTCCAATTTAAGAACTTGGCATGTTATCATACACACAGGAAAACTGAGTAGTCACTAGATTTCCCTGGAATTCTCTGATCATTAGACCTCACCCTTCTCAAGGTGACAACATTCTTCATTTCCCATGGAGACTGCCCCAGGGGAAGCATGCTGAGATGCTGCCATCTGTTGGTTTTATTTAAACTGGGACACAGTCAGTTCCACAATCCTCTAGAGTATCTGTGTTGCCAACACCTAATGATGAATATTGGCTAGCATGATAAATAATCTAGCATATGATTATATCTGTCTGTATTTGTGTCTTTTGTGTAATCTGTCCAACCAAGAAGGAGCTTTGGATGGGGGAGAAGAAACTTAATGGGTAGACCTATTTTCTGTTGGGTCACATGACCTTGGGCAGACCTTTGCTTTCATGGAGATTCTTTTTGTCTCTCAAAAGTGGAGATGATAGTGGTAACTTCTGTCTCTGACCTATCACCATGATTCTGAAATAATCACAGATGCTTTAATTTGCTCAAAAACTGCTTGTATCATTTTGATCGCTGGTGTCTTTCATGGTAATTTTTCAAATTCAAATCAACTGACTGTCCATGATATTTTTCAGATGGGTTGTTCAAATGTCTCTGTGATTGCCAATAAATGCACGTTGAGCTGAGTTGAAATGAAATAATATGATTCATTAGGACTTAGCTTTTTCTAACACAGTGTCTTTGATCTACTTCAGTCCTTTCTTGGAAGTCATTTTTAAGCCATGAGCATTTCTTCCTTCTTCTGGCATCCTTTTTCCATTAAGTGCTGAAAAGATGCTTTTGTGCCACAATAAAAGATAGTACTCATTGCTGTGGTAATTTCTGTTCATTTATTTAACTTTGCCAATTAATTGTTAGCTCCCAGAGAGTATTTCCAGATACCATTAGGAAGTCCTGGCTGAGTATATTGAAGGCTAAAAATTTTCATGACATAAAAATATCTTTGGCAGCTTTATTTCATGGTGCTTTATGTCTTGTTCTTTTTTCTCTTATATTTTTCTTCTCACCCTAGAAAGTAATAAAAGTTTATAATTTCATGGTATCTATTTTGTATCTCATCACACGCCAGCTCAAAGACACTCAAATGACAATTCTTTTGAAAGTTCACAGTCTTTAGAATTAAGCAGACTTGGTATGAAATCCCAGCTCTATCATTTTCTTTCTTTTAAATATTGAGCAAGTGATTCAACCACGTAGGAACTAATTATTTCTTCATCAAAGAACTGTTCTCAAAAATAAATAAAGCACAAGACATAAAATGCACAGCATCTTAGGTGGTCACCTGATGTTAGATTCTTAAAAAACTTTTATTGGGAAAAGTTGAAGGTATTTAACTACATTGATATCTGTAGCTTTACAAAGATTGATTAAGACATGAGATTAAATAATTATGTTTTTAAGATCAGAATTTTCTCGCCCTTTAATTTGTTTTAGAAAGAATTTATCTTGCTTTTTAAAGAAAAGTCTTTTTAAAAAGCTCACATATCTTTAGCAGTGATTCTGAAAACTTTGTAATAAATTTCCCTTAAAATATACACGTTTAACATTTTAAAAGAAGAGGAGAATATTTGGCAATAATGTATTTAGAGATTTGATCAAAACCTCAAATATTTTGAAACCTAATGCATTCCATACCTAGATTAATTTTAGATCTTGAAAGTCTGGTTGTTTAATCTCTTAATCAAACTGCTTGAAGTTTCCATTTCTAAATAAATGAAATGATAATAAATAATGAGCCAAAAAATAAAATGTACCCATTTAAGGGGAAAAATGGAAATTTGATGGAAAATGGATGTGAATTCAGATAAAATGAAAATATCATTTGTCTCCTTTGATTTTCAGCTCCAAGTAAATGAAGGACTGAAGTAGGAGCCAGCAAAACTGCCTTTGGTAAATTTTTCTTCTGTGTGGTTCTTCATCCGTGGCAAGTAGATGACAATCATTTAGGGATTAAGGGAGGCCGGGGGAATTTAAGGGCTGTTAACCTGACCATGACTGTCTATGCTCCCAAAGACCATTCTATTTTACTTCATACTGTCATTTTCTCTTCCTTACATGGTCTGAGGAAATGTAATCTGGAAAATGTGTGAAATAATTGATTGTGGCTAACTGAATCTGCTGGCAGGTAACTATGAAAAAGCCTAGTGTGCATCAGGCCCTGGGTCAGATAAGGCATAATCTCTGTCTTGAAAAAATTGCAGTGTTGCAGGGTGACAAGTAACATCTTAATGGCAAACCCCAGAGATTAATAATGACAGTTACAAGATCATGGAAAAGCCCAGTGCCATGGGGAGAGTACAGACGAGCCATCACAAGAATTGGATTTTAATCTGAGTTTTGTTACTAATTAGCTCTATGGATTGGGGTATGTCATCTTCCTTTTTGTTCCTCTGTCACCCATCTTGAAAATAGACACCCAGGGGAAAGATTGCCAAGAGGCAATCTCTAAATTTTTTCAAGTGTTTCTGTCTATCTATCACCTATATGTATATATTTTCTTGTTGGAAAGAATTCTGTAGTATTCTGGAAGAAAAAGCAAAAAGTGGGACTGAAACTTCTTAAAGGATAGACTGACAAGAAGGGGAAATCGTGCAGGTGTGTCTTGCTAAGAAAGAGAACAATCTTCTCAAGTCGTCAGTATTGATCCTCGCCATGGCAAACAATCACTGCCCTCACAGACATGGTACAGATGAATTGAAACTAATGAAGTGATGCTCCACTAAAAAGAAACACAGTAAACTATATTCAATTTCATTCCAGGTAACTAATGAATTCACTGAACTTTCTCACTAATCTGTGTATTTGGCAGAACAGAAGACCCTAGATAAAGATACAGTGCTATATGCAGGATCTGCCCCTCAAGAGTCTTAATTTTTCTTAGGCAAACAGAAATTTATAAGGTGACTTTTTACTTTTTTATTACCTTTTTATTGACGTATAACAAACATACTGAAAAGGGCACAAATTATAAGTATATACTTTAATGAATTTTTATGTGTACACATCCATCCAACCAGCAACTAAGTAAAACATAAAACATTGCCAGCCCCCAAAAGTTCCCTCAGGTGCCTCCCAGTCACTGACCTTCACCCTCCATCCTGACTTCTAATATCAGAGAGTAGTTTGGGCAGTTTATATAAACAGAAACCTATAGTAGATGCTCTCCTTACCTGCCATATTTCTCTCATTATTATGTTTGTGAAATTTATTCACATTGTTACATATAAAAATGGTTCGTGGTAGGCATATGTACAGGTTTCTCTTAGGTATATACCATGAAATAGAATGGGTGGGTCATGGGGTTCAGCTTTAAGTAACTACTGACCGCCAAAGCAGCTAAAGACAAGGGTTAGCCCAAATGAGGAACAACTAGAAATTTCCACACTGCCAATGGGAAGTAAACTAGTTGCTCCACGTCGGTGCTAACTCGTGTCTTTTTCATTTTGGCCGCTTGAGTGCATATGTGGTGGTATTGTGCTGTGGTGTTAATTTGCATTTCTCTGTTGACTAAAGAAGTGGAGCACTTTCTTAGACGTGTATTGGTCTTTCTGAACCCTCTTTCTGAAGTGTGCTAGTATATAAAAATTAAAATTATTTTATATTTTGAATTTTGCTTAATTTGTTTATTAATTCTAATATTTAGTATAGGTTAAATTGACAGGTAAACAGAGGTGATTTATATTACTCAGGGATTTTAAAGAAGCAGTGTAAAATGGTGATCTTTTAAGACAATGTGCTGTAAAGGCAGACAGATCTTGGTTTAAGCTCTGGCTTCGATGGTTATAAACCAGCTTGGGTAAATCACTTAATTTTCTCATCTGTAAAGCAGAGGCAGCTATGGTAGCTACTGCATAGGTTTCCATTGGAATATAGTGAAATAATTTATGTTAAGTGCTTAGCATGAGGCCTGGCAGGTTGAGTTTTTGACTCAATTAGTATAAGCTATCAGATATGAGTATTAAAGGTCATTTGACATCTAATAGTTTTAGACCCTTTGCTCCCTGTTGGCCATACTGCTTTCTCTAAAATGTTTCTGACGTTATAGGGTCAGTCAAGATATGAAATGCCCTCGGGTTATGAAAATTTTGCAAGCACACACTCATTTTAAGATTAGGTCAATTGTGTGGAAAGAAAAAAAAAAGCTACCTACAGCGTCTAATAACCGACCTCTTTGCTTCTGCCCTTGAAGTCTGTGAAAAAGAAAGCAAGTAGTTTTTAAATTTGACTTCTCTCTCCTTAGGTATCAGTGAATCCTTGTCTCACTCTGGTCCTATTTCCTTCAGTACAGGACAAGACTTCTTGGCTTTTAATTTCCTATTTAAGTGGCAGATGTGAAAATTCCCATCAAGAGAGGAGCCTGAGGCTCCCTACAGCTGACCTCACTGTTCTTAGCATCGAACACCTTCATCCTTCGATATTTATTCAGCTGGACAGTGTAAATGCATAATATTATTAAGTAAAGCAGATCTGGAGTTTAGTACACCACAGTTAATTTGTTTCTTAACTATTACCAATTCCAGGTTTATCATAAGTTTAGACCTATAATGAGTGTGGGGTAGGGGACACAATGTATGTACTAATATATATTAAATATGTATATATACAGAAGTATATCTATATCTTTTCTCAAAATTGGACTTCTGTCAATTTGAAAATCAATCATAATGATGTCTTCTAATCATTCTCTTTCCTTGTTCAACTCCATTCAGAAGGTCCAGTCCACTCATATTTTTTGAGCATTTGCTAGATCTGTGGAGGTGTAGCAAAGAACAAAACCTAAATCACCACCACCCACACTCTCTGCCAAAATTTTTTTAAAATTTTAATTTCTTCCAACCATGAGGCCAATATTCTATACCTTATGAAAAGAAATTATACAGACTACATAAAGGATGTCTTTAGTAAAAAAGAAAAATGATTGCTCAAGTTGAATTTCCTTTACGATATCACTTCCTTTATATAGCAAACAGGGCCTATTACAACCATAACTCATTTTTACCTGAATTGTGAATGGACTTGACCAACTATCAAGGGCTTTAAATACTATACAATATAAATACAGAATAACTAAAATTTTGTTTTATAAATCAAGGTTCAGGTAAGAGGTTGCAAATTAACCCTGCTGATGGGCAGCCTGTATTGAGGTAGAGTAAGTAGATATACTCTTTTTTACAAAAGCTTTATTGATATTTAATTTTTATACCATATATAATTTACCTATTAAAGTATACAAATTAATGGTTTTAGTCTATTCACAGATATGCACAATCGTCACCACAATTTTAGAACATTTTCAACACCTCACAGAGAAACCTAGTACTCTTAGATATCATCTCCAGTCCCCAGACCCCACCTGAACTCCCAGCAACAGCTAATATCTCTCACTCTGGAGGTTCCTCCATTCTAGACTTTCATGCAAAAGGAATCATATAACATATGGACTTTTTGGACTGGTTCCTTTTACTTAGCATAATGTTTTGAAGGTTTATTCAAATTATAGCATACATCAGTATTTAATTCCTTTCTCTTCTGAATAATATTTTATTGTATGGATATTCCACATTTTGTTTATCCATTCATCTTTTGGTAGATATTTGAGTCGTTTCTCCCTCTGGCTCTTATGAATAATGATGCTATAAACATTTGTGTACAATTATTGTGTAAAAACATATGTTTTCATTTCTCTTGAGTATATATCTAAGAGTGGAATTGCTGGATCATATGATCACTCTTTGTCTAATCATTTGAGGAACTGACAGACTGTTTTCCAAAGTAGCTGCACTATTTTATATTCCCAGCAGGTGTGGTCTTAAAAAGATCTCAGAAAGTATTTTCCTTTCAAAACCTACAAAAAACACATAACCTATAATATAGCTGAAATACACTCTAAACCTTAGAATCAGCCAATCTGTTTAAATATTGTACCTATAAGGAAACATAAGCTGAGAACCAAAGGGTTGACACACAGACTTCTGGGATACAACCGATCTTTAAGTGGAGAACTGCCTATATGTGAACGACACCTTTAACCAAAAAAAAAAAAGCAGCTGAGGAAGGCACTCATGACTGAAAGTAGATTTGGATGTTCCAGAACTAATGAATTTTAGGACATAAACTCTCCATTTTATATGGGCCTTAGTGGGGAAAAGCTGACATCTTTTTCAGAGAAAGAAACTTGCAAGATGACCTAGGGAAACTTTGAGCAAAATATTACCTCCATGCCAGGATACTGCATCAGCTCAGCGTTTTTGAACTGTGCTTGAGAAGCATAATTTCTTCAGTTTGTAAAGAAAGTAATTAAATTTAAAGTATGCAGTGGAAAGAGGGTCTGATACAGAACATTTCCAGTGGGAGGAAACATTGCAGCCCAAATTGAGGCTACAACCCCTTCAAGAATCAATGATCATTATGTTTGACTGAGATGAGGGTAGTGTCTCACTTTTTCCAGGCACAAAAAAAAAAAAAGGAAGGTTTTGAAATCAAAGATATTTGCATGGTACTTTTTTTTTTTAATTACAATGATTTGTTCTTGGATATTTTCATTTCCCACGTGAAGATGAATCAATCATTCTCTTTCTCCTATAAATCACCATTTTGTGTGATCGAAAATTGGTTTCCCTTCTGTTTCTTATTTGGGTTAGAGATGTAAATGTCATAAATTATTCTAGTCTTTTTTTTTTCCTTTTGTGTGAAGTGTGAATTATGCTGCCAATAAATGTCTCTTTACTATTAGTGAAGACTGATTAGAAGTGAAACACTGCAGAAGAAAGCTTTACTCATTGCAGTATTAAAGATAATTTCACTGTTCTCTAAAGCAACTGTTTCTGTCATATTCCTTCAAGAAGCCAGTTGAGAAATGATGCTGTAAAAAAGATGTCAAAATTTAGATTTCGTCTACCTGTCTTCTAAAAAAATAAATTTTAAGGGATATGTTTTATCATTGTCTAACACCTTTAAGTTATCTAATGCAGAAATTATTTTTCAAATAATTCTGCATTAAGACTAAACTTTTTTTTTAACCTAAGACATTCACATTCTGTGGTGCTGTAACAAGGGTTTTAGGGGGAAAGAGGAATATACTGAATTGTTCTCACGCTACCCAGACAAAGCAGGAAAAGTTTAATGCCTTCCTCCAGACTTCCAAGACAGTTTTAAAGGGCCCATGCCCTGATAAACTCATGGATCTGAAGGAAGATTCTGGGGGTATATAAAAAAAAAAGAACAATTTCAACTTTTTTCTACTAATACCTTATGAAAGGGGCCTTACTCAGAAAAGATCTTTTCTTTTATTCTTGTGTGATACCTTTTTAAATGCATATATATATATATATATATATATATATATATATATATATATATATATAGTATACCTTATATATATAATATATATTGCATACCTTAACTTGCTTAAGCAGTAAAAAAAGAAAAAAAACTATAAAGATAACTACCCCTCCCTCCCACCTCCTGTGTACACTTATCCTAGGCTCTGTAGTTTTAAGCTGTACATGAAGGATATTAAACAAAAGGGTTCCTAGCTTTAAAAGGGTTTATCTTTCATTAAATCTTTGGGAACTTTTCTAAAATTATAAGTTAATTACTATAACTTGTTTAATTTATGGTGTGAGTTAAACTATGGGTATAATCTTATTTAATTCTTAAAACAGCCCTAAAATATAAAAACTTTTATTCCTCCTAATTTCTAGATTATGGAACAGATGATTAAAGAGGTTAGAGTACTTATGCAAGGAGATACAGCAGCAAAATTCAGTGTGAGAATCCTAGATTGCCTGACCCTAATATGTATTACCTCAATGATTCTGATATACTCTTATTGGACAAGTAGCTACCAAAGAAACAAATAACCCAGCTTCTTTATTCTACCAATAAGTCTAGGAATAGCTATACCCAGAGATATAATGCAGACTATAGTTCAGAGATGGTGAAGTTACACAGCTAGTAAGGAGCGGAATTCAGACCAGGCCTAGGTTTTCTGCTCCTAAAACTCGTGCCTTTTCTACCCCAAATCACTTCCTTGCCTTTATGCTTTGCACAGAGATACGTGATGTTGACTCTCTCACTGTAAATCTGTAATTAGTGTGAGAAAAACCATGCCGAAACTATGAGATTTTTTTTCTTATTGAGCAATCAACTCTTATTTTTGAAAACTCTCTTTGGGTTTAATCAGCAGAGAGATAACTTGATTTCAAGGACTCCTTGGTATAGTTTTTGGGAAAGTTGAGCCAGCTCATTCTCAGCGTGGGAACCGAGGTTCAATGATTACTTTCCTCAAGAATCAGAAGAACTATAGACAATTTACCCAGATTTTGCAGTGAATCAAAAGAAGAGGCAGAGCTAAGTGGGTCTTCTTGCTCAAGGCAGGGCTTTCTCATGAAGTGCTGTGAGCATGGGAAAATTGGTTTGATATAAACGATTGCCTGTGACTCTCCTACAGTTGTTAGGCTTCTTAGAACCAAAGCATTTCACCTCTGTGAGGTCCTCCTGACTTTCACAGTTGAGGGGCAGTGGAAGACTTAAAGATGTATTAAGCAGGACCCTTTCAGTTGTAAGTGACAGAAGACACAATATAAACTGGTTTATACAGAAAGAGAAATTTGAGAACTGGATTAGGTGACACCTTCAAGCACAGGGCTCTTAATTAGGCATGACTTGACAAATGGCTCACATGGTGGCACTAAATGTTGATTTCTCTCTGCCTTTTGCCTTTGCCTTCTGCTCTGTGAGCTCATTCCCAGGTGAATTCTTCTCTTGAAAGAGTAAGATGATGGTAGCAGCTCAAATTCAAACACAATGGGCAAAAAGGTGTGTTTCTTCAATAGCACAGACAAAATTCTGAAATTGAGTCTTATTGTTTCATGTGCTCATATTCTGAACCAGTCACAATGGCCAAGTTTTACCTTCCAGAGGACCAGTGGGGAAATAGACCATTTATTGAAAGGCAATTAGTACTAGACTGGAGTTACTTGGCCTAATTCTAATTTTTTGCTGTGTGGCCTTGGGTAACATTTCTTGGCCTAAATTTTATACCTTGGGAAATGGACTAAAACACATCTAAGGAAGGTTCTAGTTTTCACGTATGATAGTTTTGGATCTGTGGACTGTTCTGTCATTTGGGAACTAAAAAGATCCAATTGTATCAGACATAAAATAATCTAAGAAGGGTTTTAGGTAAAAGTCACCCATGAAACCATGGAACCTAGAAGAGGAAAGGGGTAGGAGATAGCTTGACCATACCCAAAGGGATTTAAAATTAGGAAATGCTATCTAGTCAAGTGGAATTAGAGACAATTAGTAGAAGTTTAATGAATGAGTTCCAGACAGCTTTAAAATAATACATATTCACTAAAAAAAAAATCAGAAGCCAGTAGGTACTAGTGACTATGATGAAAATTGCTATAAAATCATTATACATTGTCATAAAGAGATTGGGTTCCCAAAACATTGGAACATAAAATTTTCTTGTTATCTGGATAACCATTATTCATTAAGAATTAACTCATTCCCCACCTCTTCTGGGAAAACAAAATACTTCCTTGAAACTTTTAACTGGATTATGTTCTGCATTTCATCACTATTGGCACTGCCTCTACTGTGGAATTTAATTCTGTATATCATGAAGTCTTTCTCGTTTCCTTTGTGTGGGTGTCTTTTGTAAACCTGTAGGTACAGTCATTCTGAGCTTGACTTCACAACATCTTCACCACCGTAGATTATTCCTTTCATCTAAAAAATATTCTCTTCTCTTAACTGCCTTGTTCTCCTTATCTCCTTTACCCTTCTGGAAGTTTCCTTTGGTTTCTTTCCTATACTACTCTTCACCTGCTTCTTCTTTAAATATTTCTGTTCTTTATGCTGCTATCCTAGACTCATTTTTCATCTCAGTTTTCTCACTGTCTCTAAATATTTATGGTTTTGATTTTCATTCATTTTCAGGAGACACCTAAAGCTATGATTTTGATCCTAGTCAAATCTTTCCTTAAAATTCTAGATGTATTTTCTTAACGGATTTCTTTACTTGGACTTTCTGTCACTACTTCAAACTGTAAATATGCAAAATTAAATTAATGAATTCTTTTCATCTCTTCTTAACCACACCAACTTGGTTATCATCTTTCAAACTTTCCTATCTAAGTTAATGCCATCACAATCCAATTGTCCAATTAAAAAACCTGGAAGTCATTCTTACTGCTTCTTCCTCTACAACATCTAATCACCAAGGTTTATAAATTCAACCTCTTGTATCTCTCTTAAAGTTGTGCATGTCTACATTCTTACTATCGATATGCTGATCCAAAGCCATCATCTTCTTTCACCTGTAACTCTCTAGGAACATACCACCTGTTATCTTCCTTCTCTGTATCCTCATTCCTACCCATCCCCCGTTCCCTTCACTATTCTCTTTCCTGCTCCTAGAAAGAGCTTTTAAAAATGTAAGAACTAAAGTGGACTCTTTCTTGCTCCTGCTTAGATATAATCAGTGACTGCATATTGTTACATATTTTTTTTTAAATAATCTTGCATGATTTATTTCTCATTCATCTCTTTTGCATCTGTCACATTTCCTTTTTTTCACCTGCAGGTCCATTCACCCCAGATATGGGAAGAATTTAGAAAAAGTGAAAATGCCAAAACAAGACAGCACCCAATTTAAACACACCAAATAGGCTGAGGAAATATTTTACATTTTTGATCAAAGCCAGTAGCATATTTTAATATTATATTTTTATCAAATTTATTAGATATAGAATTTTTAAGACCTATTTTCCCCAAGCTATGATATTATGGCAAGTTACCTTCCTTGAGGTGGCAAAGATTCTTAAATTTTGTTGTATTGAAAGACTCAACCAGGAAAGTCCTAAAAATAAAAAATACACCTCTACTATTCAGCCTATAGATTCTTATTCAATAAGTCTTAGGTAGGGCCTACTATTCTGCATTTTAATAAGCCCACAAAATGACTCTGATGCAAAAACATCACAGTTTGAGACAGTTTTGAGAGGACTAATATTATCCTGCTGCATCCAGGCGGGTGACCACTTCCTGACAGCTCCAGGGGTCACTGAAAAAAACACACATGCTTTAGATTTCTTTTTATCCAACCCTTTTACGTGTGTTTTAGCCAGTCTTCCTGGGTAAGGAATATATTCCTCAAAAGCAAAGCTCTTTTCTTGTCCCAAGATGGTGTTCAGTCAATATTTGCTGCCCCTGTAATTGTGGCCTCTTCCCCATGGGTCCATAGTCTTCACTTGTTCTCTTTCTTCAGGATGAAGGTAGTTTGATAGAATGTATATGATGTATCATACATATCATATATTTATGATGTATATCATATATTTGATTTTTAATTGTATTCTCAACATTTTTAAAAATGGGCTTCCCCTCTGTTCTTTTCACTATCTCTTTCTCATCCTCATTTATTAAGCAAATATTTAACAAGTGCCTTCTATGCTCCCAGCTCTACCATGGACATAAGTAAGTCTAATAATGAATAAGTTAAATTGGATCCCATTTCCCATGAAACTTCTATTTCATTGACAGAGGCAACCAAGAAATAAGAGCATTGGACAACACATTCTTTAATTACAGTTGTGGAAATGCTGAAGAAAAAAATATAGTGTGTAATAGCAAGTAACATGGAGGTCATGCACTCAGAAACACACCCACACACTATTAGATTTTTCTTCTTGTTCAGTTTCTGCAGCATTGTGGGGGAAAATGAATCTCTTTGACCTAAACACTGGATGATGTTAGATTTGGCAGTTGATCAAGAATATGGTTAGTTGCAAACGGTTGTCTTGGGTTCTGAAATAACCTTCAATGTTTAGGGAAAAGTTTAAGATGTGATATTTTTCTTACATTTGATTTTGAAAAAATAATGCCCAATAAAACCATTTTCTATTATATGATTCTGTAAGACAAAGATAATATCTTGAACTTCTGCTAGACATGTATGCCATTTCCTTTTTCTGGAAAAGAGCATTTGTGATCTGCTGTGGGATTTATCCCTTCACTCTGTACGGTCAGAATAAAAACTCAAGAAGGCAGAGGAAATGTGTGTGTTACACATTTAGGGGGGACACTGTGGATGGGCATGGTGCCTTATGCATTTTAAGTATTTAATTCTTAGGATTCATGATTGCTGATGAGCTCTCTTGGAGTTGACCTTCCTCCCCCAGCCCCTTAAAAAAAGGAGGGGTCTATTTTTTGGGTGGGATGACTTAGTAATTTGAATCTTTGCAATTATACAATGATGATGATGATGATGATGATGATGATGATGATGATGATGACAGGGAAAATGGGATATGTTGTGCCTGAGTACTTTCTTTTATGAACATTTTGACTTTGCTGAAGGCTCTCTGCATCCCCTGCAGAGATGTTTCCTGCTGAGTAGTGTGGTGCCAGCTGGGGCTGCAGAGAAAGGGCACACTGGCCCCTGTGCTTGTGGCCTTGTCCAGAGCAATGGCTCTTTCTTGTCAGCTGGCTGGCTGCCAGGCTCACTAAGAGGGCACACTGATTTCCAAATGTAATGCTTTGCTGGGGCTGGAATCAAAGCTGTAGGTAGCGAAGAGCTTTTTCATCTTTCTTTTCTCCCTTCCTGTACATTCAGTGGGGATTCAGCCGTTAAAACACAGCCAACAAAAGGAAGAGGCCCTGTAACAGTCTTTAAAACTCCTAAAGATAGTTTTTAGATTTTAACTGTCTGAAAATGACATGCATTATTGATTTAAATACTGGTTTTAGGCCTGCAAATGAGTTATAATAACTTTCTTACTTATCCACTGAGTCTGTTGTTTTCTCTCTCTGCAGTTACAAAGAACTATTACGAAGTTCATATCTGAAAGACTTGGATTGGGGAACTTGAGAAATCTCTCTGCTTTTTCTGGAAAATATATTCGTAGTGTCCAGAAGTTATGGATCAATGGTAATAGTGAGGTAGATGTTTTGTTCGTCAGGCATCTGTTGGTTGAAAATGATAACAAGCCAACTAATGTGGCCTAAACCAAAAAATGTATTTATCAGAAAGTCCAGGAATTTAAAAATTCCATCAGATATGGCTGGATCGAGTCCAAATTACATATCCAAGCTTTAGTTCTTCTTTTTCCATGTCTCCACTTTCCTTTATTCCTGTTGTCTTCATTATTGGACATGAGGTAGGCACTGGGGGCTTAGGCTTTGCAGCTATTAAATGCAGCTTGTGCTCTTTGTGGGTCCTGGGGTTTATTCTGACTGGACAAACTTAGGTGGCATTACCAGTCTCTTAACCAATCACTGCAGTCAAGCAGATGGAATGTACTCATTCTCCAGGCCTGCATCACACAATTACCCTTGAAAATGAATGTGGATAGGTTCGTCAACCAGCATCACCCAAATCACATAGATAGAAAGTTCAAGATTATTCCCCTAAGGAAAACCAGATTATCTTTTTTAAAAGATAGAAAAATGGACACTGAGCAGATAAAACAGTCAATGCACATTACTATTTTTCATAGAACATCCAGAGACCCCTCTTTACAGAGCATCTGTCCCCATTTTGTCCAGCTTGAGCCACTATGCTTTCTTTTAGGGCCTTGAATGCACTGAGCTTCATCCCACCTAAAGTTCTCCTCACTTGCGCTGCATCAGACAACTCTGTGTCTCTTGAACAAGCTCTTCACATTAGCGCCTCCAAACTCGCTTTGCTCTTCCCTCTCTCATGTGCATCTTAGTTGTCATTCTCTTCATCTTTCAAGTCTCAGCCCAGTTCCCAACCCTACTTCTCCTTTCCCAAACACAATTCTTTGCTCCCCTCTCAGTTTCCTCATAGATCTATTGGAATAATGGTCAAGCTGTATTCTAGTTAGGTACTTATGCATTGGTTTCCTCAGCAAGTCTACAATCTCTTTGAGAATCTGAGCTTTGTTTTCTGCCTTCTTATATAGCTAACTGGTAACATCACATCAAAATAGCACTTGAAGAGATTTTCTTATGGAAGTAACTATTTTCATTATAACCTTAATAAGCCCACTTGGCATGGGTAAGTGAGCTAGTCCTCAGCACTTTACATATATTTTTTCACTTCTGCCTCACTAAATCCTATAAGATGGATACTACTTATTATCATTGCACTCTGTAGGTTAGGAAACTAAGGCTCTCAGAAGTTAAAAAACTTGTCCATGGTTACCCAGCTAATAAGTCATAAAGCTGGAGTTGGAATCCAGATCTGCTTGAACCCAAAACCTGAGATGTTAACTCCTGTGCAAACTGTCTCTTAGCCTGAAACTTTGTTCTCAGATGAGTAGCCGTTAAGATACTAATAGATGTGCCAAAAAGATGCTTCTTTCCCTTTCTACCCCACCCTATCCTGTCCCCACTGGCAATAAACTCTGCTTTCTGGATATGGAATTCTCCACAGCCATAGATTAAGAGTTGAGGTATCTGCTGTGCTAGTTTCTTTTTTTTCTTTATGTTTATTCCTTACTTTGCAATTGATCCACCTATGAGCAGCTTGTCCTAACGGAATGGAATGGTTCTTTCTATAATAAAAGTTCACACTAAAGTCAACAATATTTTTCAAAATGCCTGCTTTCTTAGATAGACAAGGCAATCTGATGTGTATCCAGTAGGTGTCACTAGACTTTCCTGGCTATGGCTGTGCTTGAATAGGGAGTAGCTATGTTACTAAGCAGCCACTACAAGATACTCATGGAATGTTGCATTGCTTTCTAAAAGTGAACTCACCCTAGATGGAGCTGGATTCTTCCCCAATTGGCACTCACATTTCTCCCTGCCATAGAACATGGTCATATAGATCAAATACTGGTACTCAGTGCACAAGAAGGTTGTGCAACCAGCCCCAAGTGTGACAGTCTCTGTAGACCATCCTTCCAGCTGCTGGCTCTTTAACACTGTGAGTTAATTAGAGTTCATAATGGGGAGTAATAATTGGGGGGCAATGAAGATACTGATGCATTTCTAGGCTTTAGTAGGAAAAATAGCTCAGACTTAGAAAATCTGCATTGGAGTGATATGCCGAGCCAGGAAATGTTTTTCTCTACATAGGTAGGGCATCTGACTGCCTTGATTAGAGACAGTATTTAGCTCCTCAACGTGTTCTAAATCTCTTCAAAGAAGCCAAATGATTGTAGAAGTTAAAAAGGACATAAAAGTGGAAATAACATGGTTTCTATATTCCAGGAGTTTACCAGCTGCTAATGCCCATTGATTCAGCCAGCACTGATTGGGCACTCACTGAGGAGCTGGGGATAGAGTGCTGAACTACACGGCATGATTCCTGCCCAGTTGGAGTCTCCAGCCTAGGAGAGAATGCACACATTAAACAAGTAATGACACAGTCCTAGCATGTACTAGTATGATAATAAAGTAACAAATGTGATGGGAAAATATAGCAGAGAAGTCATGCAAGGCATTCTAGAAGAGATTATTTTAAGGAGGGATCCAAAGGTGAGTGAGAATTAAATGGGAAGAATGGAGAAAGAGGAGGAAAAAGAAGAGAATCATGTCAGACAGAGGAAAGACTATGTGAGGATCCAAAGGAGGATGAAATGAGGTACCTTTGAAGAACCGAAAGAGTTTATGCGGCTGGAGTTGAGTGGGCAAGAAATTGTTTATAAAGAATTCCAGCTGAAAAATGTGAAAGAATTGAAGAAATGACAAAATTAAGAAATCAACACTTTGTAATTTCTGATGAAATGATTAATGTAGGCAAAGATTATCAATGAATGAAAACTTTTTTTAAATGTATAGGGAATTATGCAAAGGAGGATGATATCCTTACCCCCTGAACCTACTCATCAATTTAAGCATTAAACCAGAAATTTTTACCACTTGAAGCAAGATAAAATATATAACCCCATTCATGAGGTATTTGTGGAAATAAAAGACCAAACCTGAATATAATTGAATCCTTAGAGCAAATTTTTGTTTATAAGAAATATGGGATATAGAGAAACAAATTAAATGTCACCTTGAAGAAATAAGCACTCAAATTGAGAATGTAAAATTTTCTAAACCATTTTCTTCAGGAAGACAATAGAAAAAAAATGGTGATAAAGTCACTGCTCTAGATTAAAGGATTCTAAGACACATAATCAAATACAGTGTGTAGATCTTATTTGGATATTGTTTTGAATAAGTCAACTGTAAAAAGACATTTTTTATAGAATCAGTAAGTATAAATACAATGGATCATAACAGAAGTAAAAGAATTATTGTTAATTTTGTTAAGGTTGATAATGGAATTAAAGTTATATAAGAAAATGTCTATTTTTAGAAATGCATACTGGAGCATAAAAGGGCAAAATGACAGGAGATCTGCTTTAAACTACTTAGATTCACTTTAAACTACTTAGTAAAAAAGGAAGGGATGGTATCTGAAGTTACCATGGCAAAACAAATCTAAGAAATTGTTGAATTTGAGTGTAGTTTTCACTATGCTGTTCTCTCTTCTTTTTGTATACATTTGAAATTATTCATAAAAACATGTTTGTGGCCTTGTGAGGTAGATAAAGCAGAGATTCTCAACACAGAAATGGAATCTCAGGTATGGGTTCAAGGTCGTATAGTTGATCAGTAACAGAGCTATGATTAGAACCTTAATTCTAAGTCTAGTGTTCTTTCCATAACATCTCCCAGTCTGCTTTTTCTGAAATCTGTTCAAAGGCCACTCATTTTGGCCGAGGAGGTGACTGTAGTGTTGGGAATAAGCAACCATTATTTTGCTCATAAATCTCACCCATTTCCACCAGAAAAGAAAGCAGTGTTTTAACAATTGCTTCCTGATGGGAGATCGTTTCCAACTACTGAGTAAGTGAACAATCAGGCTTTAGTATGGAGTTTGTTCACTGGCTAACTTCAAGGCCCTGGTTTCTGGCTTTTGTCAGAACACGGGCAAATCTCAGGCATGCTATCAGATGCAAGCATGCTTCTACCTGCTCTCTTGGCTCTGTTCTAAACACATTACTCTGTACTCGAGCATGAGAATATAAAATTATTTAGCATGGGTTAAAAGAAACTCACCCAGTCACATATAAGCAAATCTGTGAGTCAAGATTCACATTTAGATGGTGTCTATAGTTTCCTTTTTTTGTATAACTCTGAGAGGTTTCCTCTGGATCAGCAAAGAGGTGGGAGTACTAACACAACTGAAACTTAACTAGCTCTATTTTTAGTAAAATGGCACTAAGTGGCATTACTGTCTACTACATAGCAGGCACCTCTAAGTGGCTCTCCAAAAGTTAACTCATTCAATTCAATGAAAATTTTAATTAAGAACAAAACAGTCTGGAAACCGATTTTAGAAAACTCAAGGCCTAACAAAGCATTGAAAGTATACTGTTTACTTTTTCTTCTCCAGATACCCAGGGAGAATGGCTGCAGAAACACCAAGTACTTGTGATTCTATAAGCAGAGATTAAATTTCTAGACTGTCACCCATAGAGTTTGCATATTATAAAGTAGACATGAGGAAAAAATTTCTGTCTGCATTGGTTATAAAGGTGGCAGTGCGAAGCTTGTAAGAAAGTTTATTAGGATGTGGTTTTGTAGGCAGGGATTTTACCAAGAAGAAACTTTTCACAGGATGAGTTAGGTGAAGAAGTTAAAAAATTATCACTGTACTGCAAGCTTCATTAGAAACATGTCTATCTTGCTTATCATCATTATCACTGGGACCTAACGTAGTTCCTGGCTCAGAGTAGACACTCAATAAGTATTTATTTAATGAAAGAATAAATGAATGAAAATGAATTTTCTCTTCTTATGATGTTACCAAAACACTTGCTTATTCCTTGCTATGTAGACCACAGGCAGGCAAGCAATGAAATGGAATTTTATTGTTTGCAAATTATCAATCACGGAAAGATAATGCATTTTCCCATGTGTTATAAATTCACTGGTCTCTCTCAAATCTTGGCAAATGTGGCTAAAATCTGCACATTGTTCCTCTTATGCATCCTCTGAATTCAATTAGTGCTGTAGGTTTGCCCTTCTCTCAAAATCATCCCATTCTAAATCCAGATGCTCATGTGTTAAGCCTGGGCTTTTGAGATCTCCTTCAATCTTGGCCTATTTCAGACCTCTGTATTTCTAGAGTATTCTACACATTGCTATGTATGTATTTAATAATTTTCTACCTAACTCCAAATTTCCCCAAATGCCTCAGTCTACAAATTACTCAGAAATGCCTAGTCTGGCAGGCTGTCATTGGAATCCTCTCTTCCAATCCAACTGATCTTCCTAGCCTGCCCCAATGGAAAACTCAGCTTCAGCCTAAGTGGTGCTTGGTACTTAGCACTGGTCCTGGCAGGCCATAACCAGTCAACAAATCCATACAGAAGGGTGAGGAAGCTGCACTCACTTTCTTCATTTTCCCAAATGCCTACGAATTGTATTTAGCCGGAAACTCCACTTGTGACGAATCACACTTATACACACGTTATATATACAATTTTGACAACTCAAGTTCTTTACCAACATTTCTATGCAAACTCCAATTATGTGAAAGGTTTTGAGCATAAAAGAAGGATCTGACTGCTTTAACCTCCTCATTTCCCATGCTTCCCTCCCTGTGACAGTCAGCTCAGAGCCATAACAAAATACCATCACAGGCTGAATGGCTTCAACAATAGCAATTTGTTTTCTTACAGATCTAGAGGCTGGAAGTCTGAGATTAGGGTACCAACACAGTTGGGTTCTGATGAGAGCTCTCTTCTGGCCTTAAGGATGACTGTCTTCTCACCACGTCCTGTTGTGGTGAAGAGGGAGAGCTCTGTGTTTCTTCCTATAATGCACTAACCCTATTGAACTAAGGCACCACCCCTGTAACCTCATTTAACCTTATTACCTGCTATAGACTCTACCTCTAAATATAGTCACAGTAGGGGTGAGAGCATTAACATATGAATTTGGGGGGTATAATTCAGTCCCCATCACTTCTAACACCCATTATTCTATATCATCGTATATCATTTTTGAGCCAAAGCTTAAGCTACAAAAAGCCTCATGCATTATTATACTTGGCCTAAAACCAGAAAGCTCAATATTAGAAATTTCTGAGTACTTTAGTTTTTCAGACAATCTTTTACTTATGTTTCAAAGAACTCATAGAGACCTGACACTCTTGTAATCCATAGAAATGTTGTTCTACCAGAGCAGAAGTTGAGTCTAGTATTTAGGGGACCAACTGTGGCATCAGACGTGGCTTCAAATCAGGGCTCTGACACTTATTAAGATTTGACCTTGAGCAAATTATTCAGCGCCTTTGAAATCTGATTTTCTTATCTGAAAATGGAAATAATAATACCTAACTCATTGAATTGTTATGAGAATTGAAAAGAGTCACGATATAAAGTACTGGGCATGATGCTCAGTACATGGCACATAATATATGTTGGCAAATTTACAAAAAAAGTTAATATATAATAAGGCTTTACCATGTAATAGACAATTGGCTAAGCTTCCTACTTGTATTACCTCATTTAATCCTTCTGGTATACCTCTATGGGTTAAGGACACTTGTTATTTCTGTTTTACAGGATAGAATTGAGATTTGAACCCTACAGCTCAATTTTTGTGCCACTCTATTGTGCTACCTCATTTTGGTGCTGTCCTAAAGAACCGTGTGATGCTGGGACTCCATTAGAGGAACTATGTGAACTTGCTTTTGATTTCTGCCCCTTTCTCTCTCCTCTCCTCTGGAACTCCCATTACATATAAGTTGTTACACCTGATGATGTCCCACACCTCTCTAAGGCTCTGTTAAATAATTTTTTCAATCATTTTTTTTTATTTTGTCCTTCAGACTAGATGACCTCAATAGACCTATCTCCTCACCCAGCCCCTTACCTACCTTCAACAACTCCATCACCACACTGCTGCCATGATGGTCTCCATAAAGGGCAGTGCCAACTTTGTCATCCCTGGCTCCAGAATGTTCAATAGCTCTTCATTTCTTACTTCCTGGGGTATAAACTCCTCCCATTTATGCCTTTAACAATTTGAATTAACCATATCTCTCTAGCCATATTTGTCTTCTTACCTTATAAACAATAAGTTCCAGTTTCACTATTCTTTTCAGAATGCCATTCTCCTTTATCTCTGCCTATTTATTACATCTCTTTCAAGTATCTTCTCTTTTAGAAAGCTTCCCCAGACCATTCACACCCAGAGGGATATGAGTTGTCTCCAAATTGCCTTGTACTTGTTAGCAATATCTCTTTCTTTGCAATTATATGTATGAACTATAATTGCCAATTCATATATTGATTTGCATGGTCATTTAACTGATAAAGTTTAAAATTTTTTATTATCCAAATATAGTCTGAGACATTTTCTTATACTTATCGTATCCATCACAGAATCATGTACATGGCTAAATGAAAGGGACTTAATAAGTGTTTGACAGATTAACAGATAAGATAACTTTTGGGTTCTTGACTATAACTCATCAATAATAAGTAGGAAGGCCATTATGAAAACTGCCATCAGTACCCCATTAAATTCCAGATTGAGGCAAAGTCAAACAGAATGAAAGCTTCTCAGACTAAGTCACCACTTCCTTATGAACATCTTGGATCTGTGGACCAAATAGCCATGATGAGCTCTAATGTCTCTCCTGTTACTTCCCCTCACCCCCTTCTGTTCCAGGCACACTTGTCTCCTTAACTAGTCATCAATCATGCTTAACTATTCATAAAAACCTGCTTCTAAGATGTCACTATTTCTTCTTTCTGAAATCCTCTTCCCAGATATCCATCATTGCTTACTTCCTGACTTCTCTCAAGTCTTTGATCGAATATCACCTTTTCCATGGAACCCTCCCTGACTATCCTATTCAAAATGGTAAGTCTTTTTTAAAAAAGTGCACTCCCTAATATGCGTGAGCCCCATCCAATCAGTTGGTGGCCTAAACAGAACAAAACAGCTGATCCTCCCATGAGTAAGAGGGAATTCCTCCTGCCTGACTGACTTTAAGCTGGGGCATCAGTTTTTCCTGCCTTTGCAATTAAAGTGAAACACCAGCAGTTCTGGACTATCGAGCCTACTGGCTTTGGACTGCTACTACACCACTGACTCTCCAGAGACTCTAGCTAGCCAGTTGAAGCTCTTGGGATTTGTCAGCCTCCACAATTGAAATTCTCTCTCTCTCTCTCTCTCTCTCTCTCTCTCTGTCTCTCATCCATGTATCTATGTGTCTGTGTATCTATGTATCTATCACCTATCTATCAATCATCTATCTATTTATCCTACTACCATTGATTCTGTTTCTCCAGAAAACCCTAACTAGTAAGGCACTCTTTTATGTCTCTGCAGGTTTGAACTTTCTCAGTTTCCTTGTTTTTCTCTCACTCTCCCTTGTCAATTATTTTCCATATTAATCAAAAACAACCAAAACAAATAAATGAACAAACAAAGAAAAAAAACCCTTACTAAAGCATGGACTGTCTTCTGTTTCCTTACTTCCACAAAAAAACTTTAACCCCACTCAATACAGAATGCCCAATATAGACCAAGAGCTATTAGAGGTGTTTTTTCAAAGTTCACTACATTCAGTAAGGAAGGCATTGTCATCTTTGATAGACAGATAAAGAGATAAAGCTCAGAGAATTTAGGTGATAAGGCCAGTGTCATCACTAAGTGGCTCTGCCACTTACAGTTTATGGGACCGTAGTTCAGTTACTTGTTAAGAACTGAATGTTTGTGTCTTTATTTTTCCCATGGATTTGGGTGGCAAGAGGAACATGGCTTTAGTTGTTATGTACCCTGCAGAAAGCTATCTCTACCTTTTAGCATCTCTTTCCCAGGTGCTGAATCATGACGTAGATGGAACTGGCTGCTGCAGCTCGGTTCTTCCCTAGGACAGGATGTCCTAGTGGGAGTCATCCAGCTACCTTTGTTCTCTTGGGTTACAAGGCTACTTTATCTCTATTTATCAAGAGAGATTTTAATATAAAGTATAATGTGTGTTCTTTATGCTTTCATTGATGCATGTACTTATTCCAAGATGTACTCCCTTTGGTTAACTGTCAAAAACCATGATTTCACAGGAGGTTATTTTTTAATGTGCCCACTTAAAGGAACAGGAAAGCTACTCTCTATAATTACCTTCAAATTCAGAAGAGAATTCTACCTGTAGCCTCATGAGAAGCTGAAAGCAATGAATGCCTTTATGCCTTTATTTATCTCCACCTGGCTTTGCATGGTCTCTTTAAAAATTGTATTGGTTCATGCTCAGATCCAGTAAAGAGACATAAAGGAAAAAGAACAAAATGGTTCTTAGTTCCTTCTCATTGTTGTTGTTTTTTTTTACAAAATGCAATACAGTTCTGCCTCTGGGTGTACACCCTTTGTTCAACATTTTTGACTTTGCCACCTGCCTTAAAACAGTCCTTCAAGGGTTTTGATAAATCATTTGCAAAGGTGTCTGATATCATTGTAATATCTACAAATGCCTCTTTTGAAAGGCTCTTTGTATGCCACCTAGAGAAATTCACCTCAGTGAGTCTTAAGAGAATCCTAAAATCAGTTATAATATATCAGAATGAGAAAGGGAAAGACACTGAGAACATTTCAGAAGGAGGAAAGCAAGTAATGAAAGGAACATGATCATTTTGAGAGACTCTTCTGTACCTTCCTTTTTTTTTTTCTTTTTGATATTATGAAACTAAGAAGTTTAAATGTGAATTTGGGGACCTGGCCCAGCATTCTTTATCAGTCATTCACTCCCACTGAGGTGCTTCCCGTTTTCACCTCAGCCAGGCTAATGAGGAGGTGCTACAGGGACTTACAGACATTAGTCCCCCAATCCCACCAACTGTTGCTGGCCTTTCTCCTTGTGTCAGCTCACCTCTGTGACCACTGGAAAAAACTTCAGAATAGATGGCCACTGGGAGGGTTGAAAGGAATGAGTGGCATTATCTTATTTTCCAGGGTTCTCAAGGCATAAATGTATGTATAGACCCACCAGGTCATTCAGAACAACCTGCAGATCATGGATGTACAATAGAGATCCACGGAACTTTAACCAGGTAACTGATCATACCACATTATCTAGATGTTCAGATATCAACCAATCATAAACTGATCTGTGGTTTTTCAATTGATGAGTTCATGAGGATAAGATTATCCAAATAGTTGAGTGAACATGGAATTTCCCCCTAAAGGAAACAGAGATCAGTTGTACTAAGAAGATAGTAACTTTGGGTCAGGAAGTTAGGCAATTCATGGGACTGGAACAAGAAGAGAGCTTGTTCATTGTAATGGTCAGGCATCTGAGGTGGGAGGAAGCTTGGCCACATAGACACAGGCCGAGAACAGGAGGCACCATTCAACTTCCCCTCTGAGGGAACAACACAGCAGCAGCAGGACCTCTCGTCTCCAGGCTCAATTTTGCATCTCAGCTCCAGCCTCAAGAAACAAGGTCTGAGCATCTGGATAGAGTAGAGGAGGGCTTCTTTCTGGAGACTTCTGGCAAAGTCTGGTTCCAGACACAACATGTCCCTGATACTAGAACCTCTCCTGGCTTAGGCCATGAAGGAACATAGGTGAACTTAAGAGATGCAACTTTAATTCCATATTAAGTTTAAATTACGAGAGTTGACTGCTAAGAGCGAAAAACTCAGGTCCCTGGCAATTTTGCCATGTCCTGCTCTTAATTTGTACACTATGGGATGCAGTGACCGGCATTTAAGCTATCTAGAACTCAGCTATCTTACGTATTGGACTTGAAGGAGACAGGTGAGTGAGTTTTTCTGGCTGGTGGCTAAGATAGTCTTCTCCTCTCCTCTCCCTCCTCTACTTTTCTCCTACTTTCATCAGTTTCCTTCTCACAAATCATTATCAATAAGCAAATACTGCTTTTTGAGTATAAACTGTTCATTGGCATACTAACAGGACCTCCAATTCAGCATGTCTAATAAATTTATTATCCTTTTCCCTTGACCATCTTCTTGCTTGACTTATTTTTCTGTACCACCACTCTTTTTTTTTTTTAGTCAAACTCAAAATTTCAGTTTCATGTTTACACACTTCCTACATCTTCTGGCTTCACAACATCTCACCTCCATGCCTTCTATTCTGGTACTGTAGCCATTGTGAAAGTTCTTACATTTCATGCCACCAGAAGGTAACCTCCTAAAGCACTCTCATTAGTCTCTCTGCTATTACTCTCTCTCTCAGCTCTAATAGACCATGCACACTGTCACACAAGTAATTCTCTCATTGCACAGTTTTGAACACATCAGATTTTAAAATCTGTTCAAAATCTTCAAATGTTCGACCTTTGGTCATAAGTTAAATCAAGTATAATTGACTCCCTTTAGTTACTGTAGTTATATTCTATGAAGGTACTATGAACTCTGAATTAGCAAATACTGAGCCATTGCTCCTAGGAGAAGTCCAGGTTTCTAAGAGCCTCTAGTCCCTACACTTTCATCAGCCCCTCTGTATATAACCTTCCTTATGTGTTTCTGTTTAAAGACTATTTATTTAATGTATATCGTTGATTTATAAACATTGAACTCAAAGCCAATAACACTATAATTCATGACTGATTGAAGCTTATCTAAAATGTATATTTCTTCTGTGAGAAACATCATAGCCTTCTTGCACTTAGGAAAGCTAAACAGCACTTTAGTGCTAAGTCTGAGAGCCATATTAAACAGTGGAATTACCACCCCCCCCCCCAAAAAAAAGCACAAAAATGAAAAATATCTGACACTGAGTAGATTGAATAAAGAACACCTGTTTACAGTATGAGAGCTAAAATACAAAGACTTTATTCGACCTCTGCTGGGGTAGATGTGTCTGGTGACTCAAACTTTTTGACATGTTGCACATCAATGACCTTGAAAGTGTCATATGTATTAATTTGGGAGGTACAAGTATATTTTAGTGACTAGACAAACTTTCAAATATGGAATCTGTGAATAATGAGGTTTACCTATACCTCATCCTGGATTTCAAAGCCTTCAATAACAGGGTCATAGCCTCTTCAGTATTACATCCCATTATGTCCCTATCCTCCTCTCTTGCTAAGAAACTCAATCTTTCTTAATTTACTTCATATTTTCTTACTATTTATTTCTTTATGCCTCTCCCTACTCCTTGTATCAATTGAGAATTGTTTGACTGAAAGCCAAAGTAATTGACTTGGACTGATTTAAGAAAAATAAAGGGAGTAGAGTGTATTAAAAATAAAGAAGGAATGGTTCACAGACTCAAAGGAAGAACTGGATGAACAAGAGTTGGAAAGGCCATGTACCAAGACAGCTTAGAGATCTAAGCAAAAGGGGCACGTGGATCTTCTAAGAGGCTTTTAGATGACTCTACCCCAACTAACTCCCTGTTATCCTCTCCAGCTTACGTCTCTTACTTTCTAATTCTTAGGAGAGATGACCTGCTTGGCCTAGCTTAAACAAGGTGTTCCTTACCCTCAAGGTGTCTCAATTCCAGTGGCTAAAGTAAGACTGAATGATAATTGGACTAACCTGACTCATTTGTCCACCACTTTGGCTGGTGTGGCAGGGTCTGTTACCAGTGTAAGATGAAGATTGGTGCTGCCCAGATAAAGTCAATAACCGCTACCCCTGTTTTTCTTCCCTAGGTCTGTATTCTAGAATTCTACTCGTTCTTCAATGCTCGTTAACTATAATACCTTCTATAGGGGGTCATATTCATATACAGCTCTATAGTTTTATATAAATCTTTCTCATCATTCAGTAATTTTCTTATTCATTAAATATTCTTTAAGTACCTACTGCATATAGAGATTGTGCTTAGCCTCCCCTACTCTGGGCTTTTAGAGGTCAGGAACTATGGCCCGTTTATCTTTAAAGCACTTATAGAGACCAATAACTGACCCAGTAGATCTCACATGGAAATCACCGAGAGCCAAGCAGATCAAGTTTATCTAGGAATGAGTCCTCTCGTGAAGTCCATGTAGCTTGCTGTAGTTGACTTTGTGGTCAACATTATAACCCATGCTCTATATAAACTCTTTGATGTTATATTAATTTACTCAGAATGACCCAGAAGAATTCTATACCATACATTATATAGCAAAATAATTTACCTACATATTATTTTCAATAACTCCAAGGGAAAAATTCTTACAGACCTCTATAAAGCTTAACACCAAAAGAGATCTTTAGGATTCCCTTCTCCAACTATGTTAAGATCCATTAGTTAATCTATCAAATATCTAATTTATTTGTCAGGAATTAACACAGTGGTAATGGAGTAAAAAAGTATATACACACACATACATATATCAAGTTAAAATCTTAAGAATAAATTAATATTTAATGAACTTAATTTTTAATAGTAAATAACTCTAATGAAAAAAGAAATAGACATAACCTAACTCTTGAGTTTTGTGAAGCCACACACACACACACAAAAAAAACGAATGAGAACACAATGGATAAGAAGGTATAAAAATGCAAAGTAATAGATTTACTATATAGATTTTACATTAATAACTGTGATATAAGTGGTAAAGTCAGGAAAACATCCCCAGTAAATGATAGCCCCTCAAAGGATGATTCATGCTCCCCTTTACATCTGCCCAAACTACATTTCTTCATGGGCCAGAGAAGCAAAATCTAGACTTAAAACAAAGAATTTGTACAAGTTCTTAAAAATATTCAAATCTCTTTTCCAAGAAAAGATATAATCTTTATCCAGCAGGGCTGTAATAAGTGGGATGTGTTCTGTACATGACAAGTGCACATCTTCACCCCCCAACCCAGCAGTCCAACTCAGCCTCTTTCACGACTGGTCATTCAGACAGAGTACATTTTGGCTGATAGTCTTTAACTGTCTATATTCCCTGAGATTTGCACTTTCCCAAATTGACTGCAACCCAATATCTACCAAAGGCTCACTCAAAGCAGCTGTAATTTGTGAGAAAGTGTCTAATGGACATGTTAAGAAATACCTTCTTTCTTCTAGGTTCTCTAAGTGAAGTATCTGTCATAAAGCAAAGTACCTGGAATACAATATCTCGGCTTCTTACAAAAATGTCTTTGTGAATTTATACCACTCAGCTTTTATAGACAGCTGGCCCAAGACACATTTATTTTGAACTGCATTACTTTCTTCCTTTTTTTTTTCAAAAATTTTCTCAAATGCATTGTCCATGAGATAGATAGATACCCAATGTCCCTTATACAAATGTCCACAGAATAAATTTCTTTTTTAGTGGAATTCAAAGAAAAGAGCAAATCTAATGGTTTTTTGTTTGTTTGTTTGTTTGTTTTGCTGTCAGATAATAAACATGATATAAACTATCATTTCTTGCCTCATTTTTCAGAAAATTCAGGGGCAGAATTCAGTCATCTATTGGACAATTATTCTCTCCTGAGGGATGAAGAGATTTGTATCCTCTTTTATCTTCTCTTGTTTAACTTTTGAAGCTGTCTTAAATGCTTTTGTAGTAGGTGGGGCATAAACCTTAAATCAAGGCAAATCTAACCCATGATCCTTCCTGTATCGATGAAAACTCCTGTCAAGGTCCAGAATCAGGGGCAATACCTCCTTGAGTACTTATTCAGATGCTGTTCAACACTGGGAAATGGGGGCTAAAGTAATTTGTGTTTAATTTTCTTGTGGATGCAGCCAGTAAGAACGTTTGTCTAGGCATCGATAATAATTAGATCTTAATTGTAAGGATATGTTCCAAGAAACATTTCACTCCCCAAGGAGCAGGTTTGGGTAATTTGAACCTCAGATTAATTTTGTCATTTGCAATGAAAGTCATGCTAAAGTAGAAACTAAAGTTCAAAGCAATGAGTAGGAGTTATAGATCCTGAACTTGCATCAAACTCTTGGAGGCTCTTTTTAGATAATTAAAACCAAACCTTCATGGAATAGGAACATTATGTGCTTACTGTTATATTTTTATTGCATATAATTGTTTTTGTAGTCCATAATTATACAATAATAATTTAGTAAGAAAGGCTAGTCAGTTCTTGTGATTCTGGTATGATTTTAAACCCTTTGCTAGCCTCTCTTAGCATTTAGAATAAAACCTGAAACTCTCTGTGTGGCCTGTAAGCCTGGCATGATCTAGCCCCCATACATCTCTCCAGCCTCATTTCTTTCCTCTATCTTCTGACTCACTCTGCTCCATTCATATTGCAATCCTTTTAGTTACTTTAACTTCATAATTGCTTTCCCCTTACAGGCTCTTACATGCTATGCTGGCTGTTCCCTGTACCTTCTTTTCTTCTCATGTCTGGCTCTTCCAATCTTAGCTAAAACAACATTACTTATTCTGAGAAGATGCCTAATCATCATCTATTATAATATTTTTTTATTTCCTTCCAAGCATCCATTGCATAGGCTCTTGTTTATCATCCCTTACCTGAAGTAAACAGCAAACTCCATGAATCAGTACCTACACATGGTTATATCTTTGAACCTAGCTAAGAACTGTGTTTCTCTTCTTAGATTATTTTGTGGATTGAAACAATTGACCTCCCTTACTCTCAAATGACAAACCCATTCACAAATCAAAAGAGATGACATATAGAACTAGAACATCTTTTAGAAGTAATCTGGTCCCTTGTTTCACAAAAAGCAGAATTCAGGCATGGAGAAGTGAAGTAACTTTTCCAAGGTAAGCAATGGTGTGACAGACCAGAGCTCCAATTTTTTCAATAAACGATCTATTTCCTCACTGCATGCCACTATTTGTTTTCCAACAGATGAAACGTGGCCTGTTTAGGATGATCAGCTTCTCTGATGTGCCACTGAAATCTTCTGGGTTTAGCCCTGAACATCCCATGTCACATGAAACCTCTCACTTCTTGGCAAATCGGATGGTTGGTTAACATAGATGTGTATGTCGTGACTTTACCCCCAGCGAGTGTGTTTATACATTCTCCCTCTTCCCAGTGTACGTGTTACTATAAGTGATAAAAAAAAACATGGGCAGTACATGCTCAGATTGAGTGAGATGGATGTTTCCTCAAAAGCTATAACTACCAGCTGATCAATAACAGAAAATTACAAGTCCTATGTCCACAGAAAAGATTTGAATTCAGAAACATTCCCTTTCTTATCAGGAAACTAGAGTACAACGATCCATTATCTTGGGATGAGTGTGTCTTAATCTGCTCATGCTGCCATACTGAAGTACTACAGGCTGCATGGCATAAAAAAAAAAATTATTTTCTAACAGTTATAGAGGCTGGAAGTCCAAGATTAGGGTGCCAGCATGGTGAAGTTCTGGTGAGGACTCGTTTCCTGGCTTGAAGACAGACACCTTTCACTGTGTCATCATATGGCCTTTCCTCCATTAGTGCATGTTTGTGGGGGAAAAAGAAAGAGAGAGACAGACAGACAGAGAGAGAGAGAGAGAGAGAGAGAGAGAAGTCTTTCTATTCTTAAAAGGCCACCAATTCTCTCAGATTAGGACCCTTATGATATCATTTAACATCAATTACCTTTGTAAATAGTCTGTCTCCAAATAGTCATATGGGGGTTAGGGTCCCAGTAATATGGTTTTGGGGGGCACACTCCGTCCTCAGTGAAGTGCTACTATATTGTTAAGTGGTGATCACATGAAATGCCACAAGGGAAATAAATGAAGGCCTCGGGTGTACACCCAAGCCATGGCAGAATGTTTCCACTCCTTTTTCATCTATCTGGATGAATAATGCTTTAAAGAAATACCTCTTAAATTCTCACAGGCAGAGAAATCATCTGGGGATCTTGTTGGAATGCAAATTCCTGTTTGGTAGGTCTGAGGTCTGCATTTCTAATGGGCTCCCAGGTGTGCTGATGCTGCTGGTCTGACCAAACTTTGAGTAACAAGTCTTCAAAAGATATGAACAAATTGTCTCAGACACTTGCCCCAGTGTTGTTTCTGGAGAAACCTGGTAGTTTCACATGTAGATTTCTCATCAATATCACTGCAAATCAGTTGTGCTGCAGTTTGCTCTTTTTCTTCCTACTGAGATCATCTTCACTAGCAAACTCTGCTTCTCCTCCCCAAGATAGCCCCATAATCCTTCTCCTTTCCCACCCTGTCCCTCCCCAGTTCTCCATGAAAGAGCATTTTTGTGGAATTTAGTCATGATTTACAGGATTTGGGTTTGTTTCCCAAAAAATGTGAAACAGTTAATCCCAAGCAGATCTTGAATTGCTCTCAGACCGTTGGAGGACCCGAGGGCAATGCCAACAGCAAAATGTCAATTTGCTTCTTAAAATTGCTTTGCCCAGAAGCAAACGCACAGCAGCTCTCAGGATCCCCACGCTGGACTGGCCAGCCTGACACTTCTGGCTTATTTGGACTTTGTTTTTAGCTTCTTCCATAAAACAATATACTCATAATTAATACTGACACAGGATTCTTGTGTTCTGATAGGTCAAGGATTTCAAGATAAAGCAAATGTTTTCAAATTCGACTGTTTTAATAATTTTCTATGCAAAATGGTCTGGAGAAGGAAACATCCAAAAAAATAGCCTGCTGACCTGCTTCCATATATGTATTGGAAATTTTCTGAAAATCACAGCTATAAAGAGAAAAAGAAATCCTTAACCATGATTTCAGCTAGCAAACATGGTAAATTTGAAAACTTGGAAAATTTTGTCTTCGGTGACATCAACTCCCTCCACCAACCATATACCAATAAGGAATTCTTTCATGCGTGCCTCACCGTTGTTATCTCCACTACTCTCAAGAAAATTATTTATATCTGCGTATGGATTTGAGTCATAGTTTGTTTCTTTTTCTGCCTTGGTATGCATTTAAGCCTCATCTGTAACTACAGAAAGGACTTGGCTGCTTGGTAAATAATTTCAGAGACTTGGTGGTCCATAGATATGATCTTCTGGCACCGTTTTTTGAAAGTGACAATAAGTGTCAATTCTTACCAGACATATTGTGCTGGTGACTTGTATTAGTATTTGTATTTGTAGTATTAGTAATAGTTTAGTATTAGTACTGAGTATTAGTATTCTAGGGCTGCCATAACAAAATACTACAGACCAGGTTGCTTAAACAACAGAAATTTATTTTCTCTCAGTCTGGAGGCTGGAAGTCCAAGGCCAAGCTATTGCAATTCTGTTTCTGCTGAGGCTTCTCTCTTTGGTCTATACATGTCTGCCTTCTTGCTGTGTCATCACATGGTCTTTTCTCTCTGTGTGCACATCCTGCTATGTCTTTCTCTTCTTATAAGGACACCAGTTATATTAAATTAGGGCCCCACCCTTAGGTCCTCATTTGATCTTAATTACCTCCTTAAAGGCTCCTTAAAATACTGTCACATTTGAGATTACGGTTTCGATATATGAATTTCTGGAGGACACAACTCAGTCTTTAATCTATCTCTATTTATGCTCTGATTGCTCACATGACTGGATGTTTTTTCTTTATGGAAAATACATGAGCCTGATGGCTATGGTGCCCGTACTTTTAACTTGCTGGATGGCGGATTCCACCCCAGTGAAGTTGTCAAATGATAAGTGTAGGCTTGTTTCTATCATCTTGGCTCTAATCTCTTCTCTTTCAAATAAAGAGAAGGGAACCTAACATAGCAACCTGGGTTATCACTTCTCTTACACAGTCTGTCTGCAGTTGCCTCTGTCTAAGAGGAAGCTTGAGGTACCAGAGTCACAAAGTCTAAAAAGTCAGCAAGACAAAGATATTGGGAAGGGCAATGCCTGTTTGCCCTCAAACCCAGAAAAGAATAAAATAGAAGAGCAGAGAGGGGAGAAAGAGAATGACTATTCTCAGCATTTTTGTTTGCGTTTTAGGCACCATGTGTGAAAGGATTACAGTATTGAAATATCTAGTCTTTTACTTTTTTTCATAAAGGGCCAGATAGTAAATATTTTAGGCTATACAGGTTGGTCTCATATGTTTCTTCTCTTCCTCCTCTTCTTCCTTCTCTTCCTCCCCTTTTAAATTTCTCTTCTTCTAACTACCCTTTTAAAATATCAAAATAGCTCTTAGCTTATAGGCCACACAAAAACATAATGTAAGCCAGATTTAGCCATAGACTATTGTTTGATGACCTCCCAAGAATATTCAATAAAATGACTTATAGAGGAAAACATGTTATATACAATACAAAAAGAGGTAAATTACGACATCAAAAATATAAAAGAGAGGGATAAAAGGGTAGAGTTTTTTATGCAATCAAAGTTGCTTTCAGCATAAAATAGACTGTTATATCTTTAAGATGTTTTACATAACATAACATGTTTACATACATGTTTTACATAACATCATGATAACCTCAAAGTAAGAACCTACAGTAGACTCACAAAAGATAAAGAGATGAAAATAAAAAATTACAACTATAGAAAATCAGCAATTCACAAAGGAAGACATCAAGAAAGCAATAAGAAACTACAAAACAGCCAAGAAACAATTATTAAGATGGCATAGTAAGCCCTTACCTAATAATAGTTCATCTAAATGCCAATGTACTAAAATTTACCTTTCAAAAGATATGAAGTGGATAGATGGATTAAAAAATATGATACAGCTACATGCTGCCTATAAGATACTCACTTCAGTTTTAAAAACATACAAGGCTCCAAATGAAGAGATGGAAAAAGATATTTTATGCAAGTGGAAACTAGGAGAGCAATTGTAGCTATTTTTATATCGGACAAAAGAGACTTTAAGCCAAAAATTGTAACAAGTAAAAACAAAGTCATTATATTATAATAAAGGAATCAATTCATCCAGAAGATATAACATGAAAATATATGGACCCAACATCAGAGCACCTAAATATATTAAGCAAATACTACCATATCTGAAAGGAGAGATATACAAAAATAAAATAATAGTAGGGGACTTCAGTACCCCACTTTCAACAATGAACAGATCATTCAGACAAAATCGACAAGAAAATGTTAGACTTAAACCATACTTTATGCCAATGGACCCAACAGACATAGCAAAATATTCTATCCAACAGCAGCAGATTACACATTCTTCTCAAGTGCACATGGAATATTATTCTCCAGGATAGATCAAATAATAAGTCATAAAACAAGTCTTAGCAAATTTAAGAAGATTTAAATCATATCAAGTACCTCTTCTAACCACAATAGTTATGAAACTAGAATAATCAACAGGAGGAAAGCTAAAAATTCACAAATGTGGAAATTAACATTCTTGAATAATCAGAGAATAAATCAAAAGAGAAATAAAAAATATCTTGAAACAAATGAAAATGGAAACATAACATATGAAAACTAATGGAATGCTGAAAAAGCAATTCTAAAAGAAAGTTTACAGAAATAAAAATTTATATTAAGAAAAAAAAAGACTTCAGATGAACAACCTGACTTTATACCTCAAATAACTAGAAAAAGAACAAACTAACTTCAAAGTTAGAAAAGAAAGGAAATAAAGATCAGTGAAGATATAAATGAAATAGAGACCAAGAAAAAAAAAAAAAAGAAACCATCAGTGAAACTAAGAGCTGGGTTTTTGAAAAGATAAAATTAAGATTCTTTAGCTAGACTAAAAAAAAAGAAGACTAATAAAATCAAAAATGAACGAGTAAACATTACAACAGAAATACAGTGGATCATAAGCAACTAATAAGAATAATTATATATCAACAAATTGGATAACCTAAAAGATGGATGAATTTCTAAAAACATAAACTACCAAGACTGAATCATGAATAGAAAATCTGAACAGATCAATAAAAAATAAGGAGATTAAATCAGTAATCAAAAACCTCCCAAGAAAGAAAAGGCCAGAACCAAATGGTTTTACTGATGAATTTTGCCAAACATTGAAAGAATTAATGCCTATCCTTCTTAAACTCTCCCAATACAGTGAATAGGAGAGAACATTCCTATATTCATTTTACAAAACCAGCACCCCTCAATACCAAAATTAGATAAGGACATAATAAAAGAAAATTACATGTCAATATTCCTGATGAACATATATTTATTTCATATGAAACTGACAAATTGTTTTCCAAAACAATGTGAAAGAGGTCCAGTTGCTCCCTATCCTCTCCTACATTTGGAATTGCCAGTGCTTCTAATTTTAATCATTCTTAAGTGTGTGTAGTATCTTTTTAATGGGAGAAAAAAATGATTTCCAGAGGCCACTTAGAAGATTTAATGTATTGGTCATGGCTGGGTCTCATGCCCATATCTTAGCTGCAAGGACTGGGCCTCCTGACCGGGCCTTATCAAGACCTGGCAGTTTCAGCCACAACAGTGGGAGAGGCTTCTCCAGGAGGAAAAAAAAAAAGAGGGGAAATAGAATGAATGTTGAATGTACAGCCAGTAATACTTCCCTGGTGTGCATTGGTTTACCAGTTTAGACCTATGGCAAGCTGCTGGATGCAGTGATAAGGACTTGGTAACTAAGTTCTTTGAAGGAGGGTGAAAAGTGCCGAAGGAGGGTGAAAAGTGCCAAAGCAGATCCTGGTTCTGAGCCTGGGGAATCAGAGATGGGTATCATTGATGGAAAAGGTGCAGAACCAGGTTTGGGTTACAGCATGTTTGTAGAACCTGACTCTTTGACCCACTCCCCTTTCAGTGGTTCCCAGGAGTTTGAAGCACAGTTCAGTTTTCCTGGGTCTTTGAAGAACTTTGTAAGTTGTCTGGAGGGGACAAAATTACCCCTACCCTGGGGCAGCTGGAGAGAATGTGCGGACCAGAACTGGTTGTGGTCATAGTGTCAGTTCAAGCAAGAAGTAGAGCAAGAATCCATGTCCCTCTTCACCCCCTTTTGAGTTCAGATGAACACTCGAGCCCTCTTTTCTTTAACAGAGCCTCCTGGAAGCACTGCCATTCGAATGAAAACCCACGGAAAGTCAGGGAGAGACTCTTTCAATCCTCCAGTGTGTTCCCCATGTTTTAGGCCACGAACTTTCATAGAAAGACTACGTCAACCTTGCTCGTACATTTCCAACCACCTTCTCTCTTCTCGGGCTGTTTCAGACAACAGTGACAACAATACAATGGTAAGAAGCAATCGTTACAGTCCACGTCACAATGAATGTAATAAGAAATGATCTCTATAAACCAGAGTTTGATCTCCATTTTCCTTATGCAGATACAAGGGGCTATTCGGATTAGTACTTATGTTTGGCATTTCTCGGAGTTTCAAATTACTTCCTGAAAACAGCATGCTGAATTCCAACATGGATTTTAAATTCCTTATTCATCTATATGCCATTGCTCAGCATCACTAATGGAAATGCTGCACCAGTGACTAACAACATGGAATGGAAAGTGGATCATTGGAATTCAGAGCGGATTTTTAGGATTTTGGTAACAGCTTCTGATGAAAACTTCAGTGGACTTTCCATGTATCTGAGATGGACTTGAAAGTTTTTATTGCTTTTTTTTTTTTCTTTTTCACTTCTGTTATCATGAAACTGTTTATTTCTGGGGGGAAAAAACCTAGCATTTTTCTCAAGTCTTACCAAGAGTATGTTTGCTTTATTCAATTTACCTCAGTGTGCTTCAGTTCAGTTTTCAAGTTTCATTAGGCAAACTAAACCATCTGTAACTCTGTGTACCTACATTTGTGCATGTGTGTGCAGGGAGAGAGAGAGTTCAAAACTGCCTTGAAAAGATACTTAATACCCAGCCAGTAATGACATATGAGAGCAAATTAATAGGGAAATAGGTAATTATGAGCATAAATACAGTACTTTAGGGCTCCCTTCTCTCACATTCCTGGAGAACGTATGTTCTCAGAGGCCAGAGGGGAATTTTTGCCTCCTCCACTCTGCATGTCCTCTACATAATAGGCTGACTCTGAGACAAGGAAAAGGCTCTTGCCTCAAACAGCCCTCTCCCTACCCTCCACTTATGATACTGGTAGCTTGGACTCGTGACAGCCCTACTTTAAAAATCTACTATGAGGGGTATGTGTGTAAGAGAGAGAGATCATCCTCTGCCCCCCATATCCCCACAAAGAGAGGGAGAAACATAACGCTACTCTTTTCCTCCCACTGCACCTGATTTTATGCTCTTGGGTTGGGGAGGGAGGAGGCTTCTTAACCGTAAGAGGGTAAGCTCTGAGCTAACCATTAACCTTGTTGCATTTTTATTTTTTCCTAAATATTTCCCCTTTTCCTTTCCCAATCTTCCGATCACAAACAGTCATTCCTGCTTCATCACTCTCCCTTGATTTCTCCATCCTAGTGGCTGGTGGGAGTCTGATCAAGTACCAACTCCTGTCATAAGGCTGTCTGTTGACACAAAGCAATTATGCTTTACCTTTTCCTCACACAGCATACATCATGGGTGCCATTCACATAGTAAACACACTCTTCTGAGAGTGTGAAGGGTTATGGGTAATTCTCAGCCCACCAGCTAGCTGTAACTCTCCACTTTTCTCTCACAAGCATAAAAGTAAATTGAAATGCTGGTGAGCAAAAGAGAGCCATTGTAGGAATAATGTTGAATCTGCTATAATTTACAAAATAAAATAATTTGCAAGCTTCATTTCTTTCAATGTGATTAGTGAGAAATTACTTCTGTCCTGCCTTACCACTGTATCTGTGCTGACCATTCTCCATTTGCCTTTTACAGATCCTCTCTCCATCCTTCCCTGTCCTGATTTGTGCCCTATGAAGATGTCATTATGACCTGCTTTACCTGGGTTGCTTTGCCCTCTGGCCAAAAGAGATGCTGGAAGGTAGAAGGAAAGAGAGATTAGTGTCTTTGTTCTCTACTCTTTCCCTGCTCATCGGGCTCCTTTTCCAAAGGTCACCCCACTCTCTTAGGCAGCCTTCTTCCATATCTGCAGCCTGAGTTGCAGCTACAGCTCCCTCAGGGATCAAGAAATGGTTCTTTCTCTGTCCCAAGGGGGAAGGAGAGATGGAAACATCCTCATTGCTAACCCAGGAGTACTTATCAACTATTGTTCACACCTTTGTAACAGTTTGTGTTTGACTATGCCATTGTGCCATCATTTTCCTGCCTGGACCCTGACTAGTTTCACTGTTAAGAACCAATTGCTTAGTGTATTACCCGTCCCAAGTGTTCTGATGCTTACTAGGACACTCTCATTGTTAACAGCATAAAGACTGAAAACCCTTGAGGTCCAAAAGGAATAGCTATCAAATGATAGCCTTGTAGGTTTTTGGCCACTGAGAGTGAGCTATTTGGGTGTTAGATATATATTCTTCAGTGGTACTGCCTACGTGGCCCTCTTCTTCATGAACTCTTAGGACACATTTCTCTTTCCATATTTTTTCTCTTTACTAGTATACTCTCTCCTTCAATCTATTTTGTAAAGATCAAATTTACTGCCAAAAATTTATAAGTCTTTCTCAAGCCATTTTCTGCTCCTTAATTCACTATCCAAGAGTTAACAGTAATCCTCCAGAAAACATATATGTACACACATAGACACGCATACACACACAACTCTATAACAATTATAATTTTCACATTCTAAAAATATAACTGTCACTATTTGCCAAACATTGGACAATGACTTTGTTCATCATCTGATTTCATATCTTCTATAAACTGAAATTGTAACAAGTAGTTAAAAGCATGCCATTGACTGTGGAGTCAGATGGACTTGGTTGAAGGCTTAGATCAGCCAGTAGTCCACCACATACATATATACCCTAACAGCAGGGTATGGAAGAGATTTTATAGACACACACACATATACACACATATACATATGTAATATAACTATATAATAATGTATAGAGTGTGACTTTTCTATGTCTCAGTTTCCTGAAAGGAAAATTAGGATAACAACATTCTCACAGGATACTTGTAAAATTAAACGGAATAGTAGTCCTACTTTTTAAGCAGAGTGCCTGTCGTCTAGTCAATGCTAAGTAAATATCACAAAGAACAGATTGTGTTACTTGCATTGAGCTTCTTGAAGGTAACAGTCTGTCTTACAACTTTGTATTTTCCTCAGTACAAGTGCGATATATATTATGGATGGATGGATGATGAGTGGTAGAAGGAGGATGATAAGTGGATGGATGATGGATAGATGGATAAGACTGGCCTCATATAAAAATGCTTTAGGCTACTTAGACCTTATTTGGCAAAAACAATTTTTTAAAATTCTCAACCAGTCATTTTGGGTCTCTGGTTGTACTTTTTCCTTCTTTTTAATTTATTCAAAGCATGGCTGTACATTCTTGCATTTATAGGTTTGTTTGTTTTTTCTTTCGGCAAAAAATGTCAATTCCCTCCTCCATGTTGACCCATCTTCATTCCAGCTTTTTGAGAGCTTCACACAGGTACTTATCCCCTTGAGGATTATTTTGGTGTTTCTTTAAAAACAAGAAATGTAGTTTCTGCCAAAACTAATAGCAGGGTATGGAGAAGATTATTAGTTGACTAAATATTTCCACAACAAAAGTTGGGAAATTTAACCCTGAGGGTATTGGTATTTCGAACCATTCTTTATGGATCAACAATTAGGCTGAGTTCATCTATCAATTATGAAACAGCCAAGAAAGAATTTGGACTTTTATTTTTGCCAAGCAGAAAAACAAACTGAAAAGTACAGAAAGTACCACACAAAAGCCCAGATTAATTATTTCTACATCTGTTACTGTTTCCCTCTTAACCAGCCAGAAATGACTTACTTAATCAAATTCAATAATTTTTTTTACTACCTACTATGTGATAGGTGCTCTACATATCCATTAAAATAATTACTTTGAAATGAAATTGATTTAATTATAATGATCGCTAGGATTAATTTGCATTATTTGGTAAAAGCAGATTCTTTTTTTTTTTTTTTTGGCCAAAGTTCTCTTATCTGTGATTGAATTCACCAGTCACAATGGCTTCTGTTTCTCCAAAGCTGGGAGAGTGGACGATGCATGAATTTTTGAGTCACTTTTCTTACTGGCCACACGATCACAAGCTTTATGGCTGAACAAGTCCTTTTGTCTGTGTGAGCCTTATTCCTCCACTGAGAAATGGGCTTAATAGTATTTACCTCCCTATGCAGAGTTGAGGGACAAATGCAATGGTGGGAATATCGAATAAATATCACTTTTTCTTGTCCCTTTTATACATCTTATGGCATCTAGGACATAACGCAAAAAAAGCAATCACTGCATAGCTTGATTTTGCTTATTTATTTAATAACCACAAGAACAGAAATTTGACCTAATTCATTTTGTAAATCTTCCATCCTTTGAAAGAAATAACTTGGGCTTTGATACAAAATTATTGAAACTCAGCTTTTAATGGCAGGAAGAAAAGCCTTTGTCTGGACTCCTGTCTGTACATCTCAGATTAGTGAGTCAGTAAACATAGAATGATGGCCATCATAACCCCACAGCGCTAAGGTTCTGAGTTCTGAGGCTTCTTGTCTTTTTCTTTCAGTTAAATAGAAACTCTGACAGCCTCTCTTGGAGGACTCTCCTTTAAACAGAGCTGACAATACAGGAGCCCAGACCTTGCCGGTGGCCCCTAAGCAGCACATTATTCAAGATACTCCAATGCCAGCAGTGGAAACCAAATTAGGCTGGTTAAAGAAACAAGAATTCCCTAGAACATTATTGAATACCTCACAATGTTGAGAGCTTGCAGACCCAAGCTCAGAAAAAAATAGGCAAAAACCAAGGGAGGTTGGGTACCATTAAGATCCTGTGACAAGAACACTCTTTCTGAATTGCTGCCACCAAACGACACTTCTAGATAGACTTTATGCTCCAGCACAGCTACCATAATGAATGTCTAGCTACCCCTGTATGGATGTGTCACATTCTTAAGATTCTAAAGTCCTAGGTGGGAGCTTCTTATTGGTCAGTACAGGTTACATAACTGTGCTCTACTGGCCATGAACTAAGAGAGAGACCTAGATCTGTCATGGAAATGGGGGAAAGAGGGACCCCGATTTCAAGCTACCATGATTCCTTAATTATAGGTATGTAGTTGACAACAATGTGTTATATATGTGAAAGCTGTTAAAAGTGTGGATCTTAAAAGTTATCTCAGGAAATAAAATTTATAACTGTGTGAGGTGAAGGAAGTTAGACTTATTGTGATAACCCTTTCACAATGTGTACATATATCAAATCATTATGTTGTGCACCTTAAACTAAGACAATGCTATATGTCAATTATAGCTCATTAAAACTGGGGGGAAATGATAGGATGTTACAATGCCCAGCAGCTAAAAATAATAAGTATTCTCAACAGAAACTTCACCTCGTCTTTCCCCTGTCCTATGGTCTCTCTCTTACTATGGTGGCTGGTCCTGAGCATTTTAGAGCTTGTGCTTTTCATAAGCAGACATACATACATGTCCTTTGCACAGGCTGTAGCTGCATTTTGATGGACATAATCTCTCTGGAATGATCTGGCTGTGCCTCCTGCTTTTATCTGCCTCTAGCTTCTGAAATCTTGTCATGTTCAGAGAAGAGAGTTGACTGGAACCCAGTAAGGCTAATGGTGGGTTCCCCAGAAGTGAAACATCCATGATGGAAATATCGTCTCTCGACTTGTTCAAAAATGAGAAATTGGATATGAGTGGCTGAAGTATGTGAGGACATCATCTTAAAAGCTTCTTGTTTGATTTTAAGCACTGAAAGATGTTTGTCTGTGTCCTTCATTCTGGCCATAGGAGGAGAGAAAGGTAGCCAAGAGGCAAAATAGAAACCAAGTGAAAATCACTTTGAATAAAGTGTGTATTGATGGATAAAAGGACTCATTATATTTGGAGTCAGTCAGGCCTGGGTTGAAATCCCAGCTCCTAAATTCTTTCCAGGCCTATAATCTTGGGCTGGTGACTTAAAACTCCATGAGCTTCAGTTTTCTCATCTATAAAATAGGGATAACAGAGTCCCTAAAATTGGATATTTGTGAGCATTAAAGATGATCTATTAAAAACATTTAGCCACACTGCTGCTCAGTCAATTATTGACCCTCTCTTCTCCCTGATTGTCCTTACTCACAGAAGAAAATAGAGAAGCAAGCATAGTTACTCAACTGTAAAGCACAAAATGTCTAGAAGAAATTTGAGTCAAAGTCAAAGTGAAGGTTAGATGCCAGTGGTGAAATAAGACATCGATGTGGAGAAGAGAGGGCATTGAACTCAGCAAAGAGGAGACAGAGCTGTAGTATCAGCATAATTTCTGTGTTGATACCAAAACCATTTAGCAATGGGAGTTGCCTGGGATGAGAATGAGAAGAATCTTACAGAGAAGTAAACTTCACACTGCACGTACTATGCTCCAAAAGGGTGCTTTACACATATTATCACGCTTCAACTGCACACCATGAAGCAGGTACATTATTTCTCTCACAGTGTGCATATCGAAATGGAGGCACAGAGAGCCAGTGAGTGGGTTCCTTTCAGCCTCAATTCCCCTGCTTTCTAATTGACATGGCAGAAAATGACTTCCTCCATCAGCCCCAGAGTTTAAACTTCTTCAACTCAAGAAAACAACCAACCTCAGGTAGGAATTACTTAGTCCCATCCAGATTTGGAGATTGGTTTAGGTGCTTACTCTGGGCCAGTAAAGACTGATGAGGGCAGGTAGGGATAGAACAGGGTCCCTTTGAATAAATGTAAAGGCTCTGTGGAATCCACATATGTAGCAGGAGGGCAAGAATACTATGTCAGCAAATTTAGGAGACCCCATTCACATCTTAGTTCTGTTAAGAAAAATGAAAACAAAACTTCGAGATAAAACAATAGGATAGCTGCATGTCCCGTTAATATCACCCTTAGGCATTGTTTAACTGGCTCACTCAAGTATTCTTTAATCATCTAAGATTAAATAGTTGGCAAGCTATGACCTGCAGCCCTATGTTTTTGTAAATAAAGTTATATTGGAACAACCACATCTATTGTTTATAAATTGTTACCTAAAGTTGTTTTCATGTTTCAATGTCAAGAGTCGAATAGCTTGAACAGAGGCCACATGACCTGGAAAGCCAAAAGTATTTACTCTCTGGCCCTTCGGAAAGTTTGCTGGGTCCCTGACCTGTGACAATGTGCCTGTGTTTGAATTTTCTATTTACTATTTTATTATAGCACAGATACTCTGAATGTCTACTGGTCAATTTCTGAAAGACAGAAAACATAATCAGAAGGTCACAGCTTTATGGCTCTGTAAGACATTAACCAGTTCTATATTCTGTTAACTAATACATTTCAGTATCCTTTTGACTTACTATATACATTTCTTTCCTCTAATTCTTTTTTTTAAACCAAACTTAACACCCTAATGATCTCCTCATTAATTAATAAGTTGACTAGATTTTTTATTCATGTACATTCTATTTTATACGAGTCATGTTTTTAACTTTTAGAAAGTTGTATTTTGACATCTCCAAGGGGCACTATTGAATACAATATGAATGCAGAGGGTGTATTCTCAAGATAGGGATGTTAGTACAGAATAACCAACCCTATTGATGACACTATAATATTATAGGTGATTTAATCCACAGAGCAACCTAGAAGGTATATTAACCTACAAAATGGAGAAATTAAGATAATAGCAATACCATCTCATGGGGTAGTTCTAGTGATGATAAAAAATAGTGTAAGTAAAATAGCACAATACTTAGTTCTTCATATTTATTTGTTAAATGCTTGCTATGATTAATGGTTTGATCTTATGTTTTACTTGCTTATTTAGTTGAAAGTAACAGACATTTGATTCCTACTATCTTTTAGCAAATAAAGTTTTAAAAGGAAGTTATTGGAAGAAGTATCTTGAGCTCACAGAACCAAAGAACAGGCTAAATAGCTGAGCCCTGGGGTCTGTTTGCTCTCTCGTGTTTTCTCTTCATGAGCTAAGACTGAGAGAAAGAACCTGCCATTTCTAAAGATACAAATGATTTGGTTTTGCAGGACTGTAAACTTCGATAAGGTAGCAAATTGATCTCATTGTTTCTGCCCTGTGAACTGAAGAGACTCTAACTTCCTCACTTTTGTGTCCCTGTGCTGCTCAGCACAGTGCCTGCCACATGGTGGTACATGCTTGATAAAAGCTTATTGAGCTAAATTACTAGCATGCTGATGGAGATAATAGGCAAATAGAACTGGCCAAAAAATAAAACAAATTTTTAAAAAGGCAAGATAATCTACAAAATAATAATGTATCTGATTGAGTGGTACAGATGGAGGCCAGGTTGGGGTTGGGAGCCTTGGGCTACCTTTTCTCTTCGCAAATATGAAACAAGAGGAAGTGAACATTCCTCACACAGTTTCAGTGTGCACAAGTCACCGTTGTGTCTTCTCCTTTCTGTCACTGGAATCTTCCTTAGCCTTTGGGGGTAGTAGGGAGATAAGACCTATTCCTCTTAACCCCTGTGGGCACAAAATCAGCCAGCTTTATTGCATTACAGGAGCTGTCTACACCAATTGCATCGACAAGACATGCCAGGCTGGCGCATACATCCCAATCCTTCTAATCCCTTTAGTTCCATCACCTGGACATTTTATTTAAAATTGATTTTTAAATGTCTGAGTAATTGAGGTTTATGTGTAGTTGCTGCTCTGCAACAGAGGTAAGCTGAGGCTGCTTCTGTCCTCATTAAATGCTGATTAAAAGTGATTGCATTACTGGAAGCTCCAATCGGTGCTGTTCCTCAGGGCTCCCATCGGAGAACAGCTTCCACACTTGTCAGATCTGAGTGTCTGGAGAGCAGAAATTGCACAGAGTAGGGGCTTTGCAGACCCGGTGCGTCTTCCGCTGATGATCCACTCTAATAGGAGGCTATTTTCCAGGCTTCCTGCCGGTTCAGTCTCTGAGACTTGTACAAGCCACACAGCTCTGGGAAAGGCAAAATATCTGCTTTTTTCCCAAGATATGAGATTCACACTGGAGTCAATCTTATGACCAAAGTTTTGAGATGAGACATCTAATATCTTTTAGTGCCGATCTTGTGACCTTGGGCAAGTCCTGGAGCCTCTCCTCCCCAACTTATACTGTGTGGTCCTGGAATGTGTGTGTGTGTGTGTGTGTGTGTGTGTGTGTGTGTGTGTGTGTGTGTGTGTTTGGTAACCATGCACGCGTGTTTTTACCAAATTGTTCTTCAGATTTGTCATAGACTAGACCTACCAGGAAACAAAAAAGATCAATAAGAAGGGTTTTGATTTTAAAAATGTCTTTGGTTCTCCACGTTCTTGAGAGTAGAATTACCATTGCCCATTCCAGGAGGACTAAAATTTGGGGATTGGAAGTGATGTGGGATGCAAGCTTTGATGTCAAAGTCAGAAAAATCTGGGTTTGAATTTTGACTCAACACATTAAAAGCTGGGTAAAATTCTGACTTTCTCTTTGGTTCGGTTTCTTCAACTGTAAAATGGGACTTTCAAACTCTACTTCACAGGGTAAGTGTGACTATGTGATAAAATAAGGTGTATAAAGGCCTGGACAGAAAAGAAGAATTCAGTAAATGTGAGACTGTAGAGGTTTTTTTAAAAAGAGAAAAAACACTTAATCCTTGTAGATATTTTTCCTTTCTTTTGTCTTGGTTTCACTATTACATATCATGAATTTCCCCTTCTGTAGTTGTGGATGCATCTGAGTCTTTTTCTCCAGAGTGTGAACTCCCAAAGGACAGTCATATACCTTACACATTCTGGCATCTCCTGGATCTCTTAGCACATTTATCACTACATGAACACTCATAAGACATTGACTTTTCAAAGGTCACAGACACCTTCAAAATGGTAGCTTATGAAAGTAACACTATTGACCCAAATGTCGATCCATGGATAAGTAGATAAATAAACAGTGCAATAATCACAAAAATAAATATAATACAGCAATGAAAATCATCAATTACATGCAGCAAAAAGATAATTCATAGAAATATAATATCAATGAAAAAGCAAGTCCCAAACAATTACATACCACATGACACCCTTTATGTAAACTTAAAAACAAGTTAAATAAGAGATATATGCTTTACTATATGCCAAAAGACTTAATAGAATAATATATAAAAGAAAACAAAAGAATGAAGAACACAAAATTTGAATTAAAGTGAGCCAGACGTAAACAAATGTTGAGAGTGTGTCATGAGCCACAGATTCTGATTAATCCAATGCACCTGAGGTTTGCTTAAACAACAGAAGAAAAATAAACTGGCTTTTAGCCATCCCTAATCATTTGGAATAGAGACTCTCCAGCACAACCTGTTGAATATTTTATTCTGTTCTTTGTGAAAGAGGCAAAGCAGGTGTGGTCATTCTCAAATTTCCCTCCAAAATGATGTTCAATGACCCTTGTATGGCACATACACATAATATCCCTTCATCTGCTTCATGTTCATGCACATTCTTAGTGTACAAGTGGGTACATAATTGCCAAAAAGAGCAAAGATACTAATTGAGCCATCCAAGACTACATTCATGCATTTATTCATTCAACAAATATTTATTTATGTATTGAACACAATGTACACACTATATATAGAGTGGTCTTCAAAATCAACATGAACCCTCTTTTCTTAGAAAGTAGAGACTAATGCTTTTGATCTCCAACATTCTCATTTCTACTCAGAGTGAAATGAGAGGAGAAGAATAGGATAGTGGGACATGAGTTATGTCAAAGTAGTGAATCTGGATTTATTATAGGTTTAATGGAAGGGTCATGGGGTCTAGGGGAGTCACATGTGTTCATTTGCATTTTTTACAATATTATCATGGCTGTTGCAGGGAAAATAGATTTAATAGGGGAAAAGTAGAAGTAGGAAGTCAAATTAGGAGGCAGAAGTCTGGAGAGGGATGATGTTACTTTTGACTGGATGATATCTGTGGAGATGGGGGAAAAAAGGCAGGATTGGGTATGTTTTGGAGATAGAGTCAATAAGACTTTCCATAAGAATTTAAAGTGAGAGTTGAGGGTTAAAAAGAGAAGCAAAACAAATTTTCTACATTTTTGGCTTTAGAAACTGGATGTTTTATGACACCATTTACTAAACTTTGAAAGAGTCGTGAGGCAAAGAATGTTGGAAAGTCCTGTTCTACTTTTGAGAAGTTAAGTCTGAGATACTAATTAAACATTTAAATATAAATTCAGGTAGGAAGTTGACTGAGGAATTTGGAAGTAATTAGTGCTAAAGATATAGATTGGAAGTTAACTATGTATAAGTGGTATTCACAGTCATGTGTCTAGATGAGCTTAGCTAAGCAAAGAGGGCAGATAGAAAAGAGGAGACCCATGATGAAACCCTGGGGTGCTCCGGTATTTAGAGGTCACTCAGAATAGAAAAAGGCAGAAAAAAGACTGAGAAAGAGCTTTCCTTGAGACAGAAGGAAATACAGGAGAGTATGGACCCCAGAAGCCAAGAGTAGAGAACTTCGAAAAGCAGAGTGGTCAACTGTCAAATGATGCTGAGTCATCAAGTAAAATGTCAATTGGTTGTGTTACAACATGAACATCATGGGGTTGTCATCACGGGATGTGAGAGCCGGGAACCCAGCTGAAGGAGTTCAAAGGAGACAAGCAGATGAAGGAGTGACATTCTCTTTAAGAGTTACACTGTGTGGAGCAGTTTACAGGACAACTAACCTATATCTTTAACAAGTCCATGGCATAGAAAAAAATATATGTTCTAGGCTGAAAGAGATTTAAGAGACAAAATCAAATGCAGTGTATAAACTTTATTTGGATTGTTTTTCAACTAAACCAATATAAAAATACATTTGGGGGATTAATTGAGGAAATGTGAATCTAAACTGGATATTAGATGATATTAAGGAATTCCTGTTGTGTTAGGCATGATAATCTTATCATGCTTATGTAAGAAAATGCACTTTTTAAAAGACATGTACTGAAATATTCTGAAGTAAAATGTCATGAGGTCCAATATTTGCTCTAAAGTTCTAAAGGAAAAAAATTTTTTAAATGATGTAGAAACTATCACTAAAAGTTAAGAAATTCTAAATGGATACGGGAAGTATGTGAGGGCTCATTATATAGTTCTAGTTTTTATGTATGTTTGAAATTTTTTTAATAAATATAAAACAGTTGTACTGTAACGAAAAGAGAAATAGAATGGTAGCTGGAGGAAAATGTAGGTCAGGGAAGGTGTTGGGGATTTTGTTTACATATTTTTTAAAAAAGCAGCTTTAGGTTTACAGCAAAATTGAAAGGAAGGAAGGTACAGATATTTCCCACTCGCCCCTACCTCCACACATGCATAGCCTCCTCCATTATCAACATCCCCCACCAGAATGGTACGTTTATATGCCAATGGACATACGTTACTGTAGGGTTCATTTTTGGCATACGTACTACAGGTTTAGACAAATATATTAATTCCTATGCTACTATACATAGTATTTTCACTACCCTAAAAATTCCCTATTTTGTCTATTCATCCCTCTCCCCACCACATCCCTCTAACCTGTGGCAATCACTGATCTTTTTATTATTTCCATAGTTTTGCCTTTCCAGAATATCATATAGTTGGAATCGTACTATATGTAGCCTTTTTCAGACTGGCTTTTTTTACTTAGTAATATGCATTTAAGACTCCTTTATGTCCTTCATGGTTTGCTTATTTCTTTTTAGCACTGAATAGTATTCCAGTGTATGGATTTATCACTGTTTATTCAGCCATTCGCCTACTGAAGGGTATCTTGGTTGCTTACACATTTTGGCAATTGTGCATAAAGCTGCTATAAACATCTACGTGCGAGGTTTTATGTGGTCATAAAATTTCAACTCCTTTGGGCAAATATTAAGAAGGTCAGTGGCTGGATTATATGGTTAGAATATTTATAGTTTTACAAGAAACTGTCAAACTGTCTTTCAAAAAGGCTGCACAATTTTGCATTCCCAGCAGCAATGAATGAGAATTCATGCTGCTCTACAGCTTTATCAGCATTTGACGTTGTCAGTGTTCTGAATTTTGGCCATTCTAACAGGTGTATAATGGTATCTCATTGCTGTTTTAGTTTATTTTTCTCTGATAGCATGTAATTTGGAGCAGCTTTTTATATGTTTATTTTATATCTGTGTACTTCTTTGGTGAAGTGTCTATTAAAATCTTTGCTCATTTTTAAATCAAGTTTGTTGTAGGGTGTATTGGTTTCTAATACTCTTTTGTATATTTTGGATAACAGTCCTTTATTAGATGTGTATTTCAAAAATATTTTCTCCCACTTTATGATTTGTCTTCTAATTCTCTTGACATTGTCTTTTGCAGAGCAGGAATTTTTCATTTTAAAGAAGTCCAGCTTATCCATATCCTTATTTCTTTCATAAATCATATCTTTGGAGTTATATCTAAAAAGTCATCACTATACCCAAAGTCATCTAGGTTTTCTCCTATGTTATCTTCTAGGAGTTTTATAATTTTGCATTTTACATTTAAGTCTATAATCCACATTGAATTAATTTTTGTGACAAGTGTAAGTTCTATGTCAATTTTCTTTCTTCTGCATGTGGATGTCCAATGTTTCCAGCATCATTTGTTGAAAAGACTTTTTGCTCTACTCTATTGCCTTTGCTCCTTATTAAAGATCAATTGGCTATATTTATATAGGTTTTTTTCTCTGTTCTGTTCCATTGATCTTTGTCTATTATTTTACAAATATCATACTTTCTTAATTACTGTAGCTTTGTAGTCAGTCTTAAAGTGAAGTAGTGTCAGTCCTCCAACTATGGTCTTCAATATTGTTTTAGATACTTTGGGTCTTTCACCTCTGCATACAAACTTTAAAATCAACTTGTCAATATCCACAAAGTAGCTTGCTGGGATTTTGATCAGTATTGCTTTGAATTTCTAGATCCAGTGAGAAGAATTGACATCTTAACAATATTGAGTCTTCCATGAACACAGAATATCTCTATATTTGTTTAGTCCTTCTTTGGTTTTATTCATCAGAGCATTGTAGTTTTCCTCATCTAGATTTGTACATATTTTGTTAGCTTATCCCTAAGTATGTAATTTATTTTTGGTGCTAATGTAAATGACATTGTGTTTTTAAACTTCAAATCCCACTTGTTCATTGCTGGTATATAGGCAAGCAATAGACTTTTGTACATTAACCGTATATCTTGCAATCTTGCCATAGTTGCTTATTAGTTCTAGAGGGATTATTTTTGTCTATTCTTTTAGATTTTTGCATAGATTATCATGCCATCTGCAAACGAGGACAGTTTTATTTCTTCCTTCCCAATCTGTATAACTTTTATTTTTTATCTAATTAATTAGCAAGGACTTCTTATATGATATTGAAAAGGAATGATGAGAGAGGAAATCTTATCTTTGTACTGGATCCTAGTGAGAAAGTTCCAAGTTTTTCACCATAGAGTATGATGTTAGCTATAGGTGTTTTGTAGATATTCTTTCTCAAATTGAGGAAGTTCCCACCCCCGTTCCTAGTTTACTGAGAGTTTTTCTCATGAGTGAATGTTAGATTTTGTCAAATGTTTTTTCTGCATCCATTAATATAATCATATGATTAGTTATTTTTCAACCTATTGATGTATTGGATCACATTAACTAATTTTTTAATGTTGAACCAATCTCTCATACCTGGCATAAACCTCAGTTGGTTGTAGCATATAATTCTTAAACATTGTTGTATTTCATTTGCTAATATTTTGTTGAGGATTTTTACATCTATGTGCATGAGAACTGTTGTCTTATAGTTTTTATCTAATATCTTTTTCTGGTTTTTATATTAGGATAGTGCTGACATCCTAGCATAAGCTAGAAAAGATTCCCTCTGCTTCCATCTTCTGAAAGAGATTGTAGAAAATTGTTATAATGTCTCCCGTTAATGTTTGGTAGAGATCACCAGGGAGCCCATCTGGGCCTTTAAGGGGAAGTTTTAAAATTGTTCTTTAAAGAAGAAACACTAGATCATTTCCATGACAATGATCCAAGAGAAAAGGTAGAAAAAGATGATACAGGCAAGACAGGGAACAGTTGGGGTTCCAAGTAACTAAGGAGACTACAGGGAACTGAATCAAACCCAAGTGCCAAAGTTGGCATCTTAATTTTGGAAACAGAAAAGAGAGATTACAAGTACAGAAGCAAGTGAACCAGTGAATTTGGTAGTGGGAAAGAAGATGCATTTCCCGTAGATCAATTCTGCTTCCTCAGTGGCCCATGAAGTGAGGTTATCAGCTAAGGACATAGTGACAGTGAAAAGGGAAAGAATGAAGCAGATAATTTAGGAAGTGAGAAAGTGTAGTTGGATTGCCAGATGGTGTTACAGATTCATTAGAGAGATTGGGTCATCAACTTCAGTAGAGAGGAGTCAGCACTCTTGGTGGTTTTCTCAGTAACACTCAGTGGTTCACATAAAAGCAAACAATAAGACGGTTGTCAGTTCTAACCAGGTTAGGACTTTGCTACCTATGTATAGTTATATTAGGTATAATAGAAAAAGGGAATTAGAGATTTGAAAGATACTAGCTATAAGAACAGATGATGAAATTTATACCTAGGCATTGTTTGAAGCATTATATATATATATATATATATATATATATATATATATATATATATATATATATATATATATTTTAACTCATTAAATTGTTACAACAACCCTAGAGGGAATTATTGTTATTGTTTACTTCTTATAGGTGAGTAAACTGAAGGACTGAGAAGTTAGGGAACTCATGTACACTCTCATAGATGTTAAATGCTGAGATTTGAAGCCTGACAGTCTGAGTCCGAAGCCCACACTGAACCACTAATGACACAGCTCCATTTACAATTTCTGGAGTGGGTGTTATGAAGTAGGTAAGCTGGAAGGTTAGGAGGTTGTGGTCAGAGACTGACATGCTTAAAATAGGGACTTCTTGAGTTTGAACATGAGGGAATGAAGCAGGGTAGGAAAAAAAAAAAAACACTGCAGATGAAAAGGTTAAGAAACCAAAAAACCTCGAGTCACATAAAGGATTATCACAGATATTGAGGCCTTCAAGAATAGGGACAAGAGGTAAGTAAACAGATCCCTTTGCTGCAGGATTTCTGAAAAAAGAAAAGAGCCATATGTGGCACACCAAAAGGGAGAAGCATACGCTGCCTTTCTCATATTTATTCCCCATGACATCCTTTCTCTCAAAACACATAATAATATATTCATAAGAATCTAGTCCAAGAAACAATTTCAGAGAAAGAACTCCAGGGCAAAGCCCAGATCATATCCTCACCTCCTTTCTAATGCCCACACACCTAACCCTTATCCCCCCAAAAATTAACCAAGCGAGTATATCCCACTGAGGGGCAGGTATGGGTCTTTGAAGAAATATTTATTACAAGACCCAAAAAGTTTCTGCCTTTCTTCATCTGAGAAATTTCTCTGTCCACACTTAGCTTTAGTCCAAATGGTCAAATGAACTATAGTTCTGATTGCCAGAAAAATCTCAACTGCAAGCTGCCCTCCCAAAGCATTTCTGCCTGCTCTTCAGGCTTCGGAATTTAAGATGAAGCAAATAATCTGCAAGATAAACATCAGACCTCTCCCCTTGCAGAAGCCAACCTGAATACTTTGTTTCTGAGATTCGCTTAACATTAGTCATTTATAATTCTGGAACTCTGTACTGCTTTATAAGTGGAGACCTGGGCATAGTTCAAATAAACAAAAACTGACCCACCTTTTCTTCCCATTTCCTCTGCTAATGGAAACTTTTTAAACTAGACTTTTATTGGTTATTCGTTACTGTCATTTTCCATTGTCTGTTCCCAAGATGATAGCTCTGTCACTAAATCCACTTCTCCCTAAGCCTGGTGGGAATTAAATTAACATTCATGTGCAAACAGCCCAGCCACAGACCACACACAGTACTTCCAACCACCAATAGCCTATGTCTAGATTAATTTTAATCATTTGTAAACAATATGTGAGTGGTAAAGTTAAAGTCAGTGATGAAAGAAGATAATATTGTCATTATAAGGAATCAATAATTCCCTCAAGCCACTCCCTCAAGCCACTCCTGACCTGACCCTCACTGTTACATATTACTGAACACGCTGGAATGTATTTTGCCTCCACAGTTTCTGGTGGCATTAATTTGACTTAAAAATTGTCATCTTTCATATCTCTATGGGTTATATTCTTATCACAGTATTACTACATGTTATGATTACATTTTTATTGGGGATTCTAAAACACAATTCTCTCTCTTTCTGTTTCTACCCAAGAGGGGGCATGAAAAACATCTCATAAAAAGTATTAAATTGCATTTTACTACTCTGGGTCAATGTAAATGCTTATCAATAATTTATAGCAAATAAACCCAACACCACTGGTTTCTTCTTAATGTTTTGTTTTTCACAGTGCAAACCACTGTGAAAGTAAATCTGTTTATTTGTCTCGTTAGCAATCATTGACAGTATTAAGAAACTACATTAAACACAGAATATAGTACAATAATCTCAGTGAATTTTGGTGTCAGTATGGGATAGACTTAAGTGTCAGAAATATTTGTGGAACAAAAGTCTATTCATAGTCCCAAGGAATTTTTTTAATCTTTTTTTAAATAAATGTTTAAATCAACATTATTGAGATGTAATTTACAAAACAATAAAAAGCCCACATTTGAAATGCATAATTCAATGAGCTTGGAAAAATAAGTAAGCCATACAACCACCAGTAAAGTCATAATAAAAACATTTTCTTCATCTCAGAAAGTTCCCCAGTGTCCCTTTCTAGTCAATTCCTACCCACATAGGAGACTACTACTCACAATTCTACTTCCACTGATTATTTGGCCTGTTGTTTTCCCTGTCACTCATTATATATAAATGAAATTATACAAAATGTATTGTCTTTTTTCTGAATTCGTTATTTCCAAACTTCATTTATCTTGTTTAGCTTTGACACTTTAGTCCATTCTGAATTAATCTTTTTATATGGTGTGAGGGAGTGATTGAAGTTCATTTATTTTTTTTTCCCATAGGTATAAAAAAAAAAATCTTCCTTCTTTGTAAAATTATGTTAGAGCCTTTGTTAAAAATCAATTGACCATATGTATGGATCTGTTTCCGAAAAGCTATTCTGTCCACTGAGCTAAATGTGTATATTTACTCAGTATAACATTGTCTTAATTATATTACTGTAGATTTGTAATAAGTCTTTAAAATCAGATAAGGTAGACATTCCAGCTAGTTCTTCTTTCTCCAAATAATTTTGGCTATTCTTGATCTTTTGCATTGCCCTATAAATGTTAGAATCAGCTTGTCAATTAAAAACATGTGGTAGGATTCTGATTGTGATTTTGTTAAATCTATGCATCAATTTGTAGAGAATTGATAAGATTGCATCACCCATTAACATAATTTATCTCCCTATTTATTTAAATCTTCTTTAATTTCTCCAGCAATTTTTTTACAGTTTTTAATGTAGAATTGTTGTACCTATTTGGATACTTTTATGATATTATAAATACAATTTAAAATTTTTTATTTTTGTTTATTATAGAAATATAGCTGATTTTTTATTATGACCTTATGTCTCCTGACTTTATAAAGTTCATTTATTCAACATAGGTATCTATGTTGCATGTGAATAAAGGCAATTATACTTCTTCTCTGATCTGTATGCTTTTTTCTTGCCTATTGATCTGGCTTGGATCTTTATTATAGTGTTATATAAAAGTGATAAGAAAGGACATACTTGTCTTATTTCCAAGCCAAGGAAAAAAGAGAGTCAATATTTCATCATTTTTAGATGGTATTAGCTGTTTTTCACAGATGCCCTTAATCAGATTGATTCTGACCTTTTAATATGTGGTATTTTCAATACTACTCAATTCAAAAGATTTTCTAATATCTCTTGGGTTATCTTAATTAACATACTGTTGATTTAGAAGTAGGTTGTTTAATTTATAATTATTTGGTGATTTTCTAGATATTATATTGTTTAAAATTATTAATTTAATTCTATCATGGTCAGAAACCATATTTTATAAGATTCTTATCTTTTAAATGTCACAGACACTTATTTTATGTCCCAGTAATAGTCTTTACAAATATTCTTTCTGTGCATTTGTAAAGACTGTGTTTTCTGAAATTGTTGGGTATTATGTATTGCAAATCTCTCAGTTGGATCAAGTTTGTTGATAGCATTGTTTAGATTTTTTATATGTTTGTCAATTTCTTTTAGCTACTTGTTATATCAAGTATAGCAACATTTCTAAATCTAAATCAACTATGATAGTAGATTTGTTTAATTCTTCTTTGATTTTTGACTTTATTAATGTTTCTGTTCTGTTATTTGGTTCATAAATATTTTAAAATTATTATTTCTTTCTGGTGAATAATAATTTTAATTATTATGAAATAGCTGTCTTTATACATTGTCTTCTAGCACTTATTACCTTGACAACTACTTGGCCAAATAGTAATATAGCCATACTTACTTCCTTATGCTGACTTTTGGCCAGGTATATCTTTTTCTATTTTTCATTTTTCAACTTATCTGTGGATTTATATTTAAAATGTTTCAGAGTACAGCATATAGTTGGAATTTGTTTTTTGACCTAGCCTACCAACCTCTGCATTTTAATTGAAATCATTAGTTCATTTACATTAATGTAGTTATTAATATGGTTCTTTTGAGTCCTACTACCTCGCTATTTGTTTTCTACTTGTCTGGTGTGTTCATTTTCCTCTTTTACTCCTTACCTGTCTTTTTTCTCATAATTAAATATTTTGAGTGAGTCAGTTAATTTCTGTTAGCTTTTTAGCCATAATGTATTACTTTTACTTATTACTTTAGGGTTAAAATATGCAACCATAATATATCAATGTTTATTTAGAAATCAATATTGCATCTCTTCACAATTCACACCTGAAAGATCTGATTTTCTTCTTCTCAATTCCCTCTGCACATTTCAAAATAATATAATTATACTGACCCAACCCCACATTCTTTGTACTATTCTTGACATATATTTTATTTCTACATATATTATAAAAACTCTGATGTCTTTTGAGTAAAATCAAAAGTATTCTTCCTTCCAGTGTATCCAAGTTTCCATCTGGTATCAGATGCCTTCAGACTAAGGAATACCTTTCTTATAGTTCAGGTCTGGTGATGATAAATTCTCTCTGACTTTATTTTTTATGAAAATATCTTTATTTCATCCTTGTTTATGAAGGATATTTTCTCTGTATATAGAATATGGGATGTTAGGTTTTTCTTTATTCAGCATTTAAAAAATGATATTTCATTTTCTTCCTGATAGTTTCTGATAGTTCATCTATCAACTTTATAGTTTCCTTTGCAGACGATTTGTTTCTTTATTTTTTAATTTCTACTGTTTGAGTCAATGTGCCTAGTAATAGCTTTGTTTGTTTGTTTGTTTGTTTGTTTGTTTGTTTCTATTTACCCTATTGTGCTTGCACTGAGCATCTTGGATCTATAAGTTGATGTTGTACATCAATATAGGAAATATTTGGTTATTCATTTTCTCCTTTTTCTGCTTTCTTTCCCTCTTTTCCTTCTGAGACTAATTATATGGTTAATAAGGTTTCTAAGCTTATTCTAACAGTTCCTAATGCTCTGTTAATTTTGCTTCAGTCTTTTATTTTAGACTCTATTAAGGCAGGTCAAGAGTGAGCCTAATTCTAAAATATGATTTTTATTTTTAAGGTAATGCATTTCTAATGTTTTAACTAAATGCTAGAGTGTTGATGGGGTTTCTCTGCTCTAACTAGACTGGACCTCCAATGTTATCAGCACTAACTGATATCTAGAATCTCTGTTCCATTCTCAAAGCCAGTAACAGCCACTTTCTCATATGCCTCTATTTAATCTCACATTACATATGTGCAGCCTAGCCCTCAACCAAGGATTCACAAAGAACTCCCATGCAAATTCTCACCATCACCCCCTAACATGCAGCTTTCTCCTCTCTGATGTCTTACCCTATAGAATCCAGCTCTTTTAGCTGCAATGAATGCTGAGCCTCCTTGGCTCAATTAAATAGTTGTATTCTGCCTAGACTTTAGCTCACTGTGTCAAAAATCAGAAAACTGTACCTAGATGGAAAGCTGAGTTATCTTGGAGCCCACCTTGTAAGTTTACCTTGTGTCAGAAATTGCAGTTTTCAGTGTCTATTGTCCAATGTCTAAAAACTGTTGCTTTGTATATGTCATTCAACTTTTTGTTTGTATGAGTGTGTAAGTGTATGTGTGTGTGTTGGTTGTTTGTGATAGGAGGACTAATTTTGATACCAGTTTCTTCATCATAGCCAAGTGAAAATTTCATTCTCTATGTGTGTGTAAATTTTAAAGCAAACCGTGTCTTGAAAAGAGGTTTCAAACCAAAATTGTTATGCATTTGCTGTGAACTTCTTCAAAATGTTTTTGTATATACTCTTAAGAAAGTAAGATAAAATAGTCAAAGTGTTCCTATGAGAAGGAAAAAAAGGAAAATTGAAGAACATTTTTGGCTTGAACCCTCCAAATGACTATACTTCTATATTTATATACCCCATCTTCTGGGGCAAGACGATCTCTAAATGTTCTATATAGTGACTCATTTTTTTTCACTTGTCAGTCTTCTCTGAATGTTCTAAAATTCCATCATTGTAAGCAGGCCAGATTTACTATTTTTGTAGCTTCTTCTAGATTTCGAATAGCATTTTCCCTCTTTGATAGCTCAGGACCCTTTTAACTTGAGACATCAGTATTCCTTTCTAAATGTTAAATACAGAATATTGCCAGAGAAAGAGTGGCGATTTATTATTAGCATTTGTTTGAATAAGATGTACCAATATTCTTTAAGCTATAAGAGTAAGGCCAGCACTCTTGACTGGCTGAAGTTTCAGGCAAGAGCTAATTATGCTGACAGCCAACCACTACATCAGTAGACAGTGGAGGGAAAGCCAGTGAAAGATGAGAGACTTTGAGTATATTCATCATACCAGATCAAACCGGAAGGCTGAGCCACCTGAACAAACTGTGTTATCTTATTAGCCATTAAGCAAAGTGAAACGTTGCAGTAATATTTAACATTTTTTTCTCTCTCATTTAAAACCACCAGGCCTAAAATGTGTCAAATGAAACTAACTCGGAGTGCAGTTTTTGTTCCAGGAAATGTCATTAAGGGTTTTGAAGCAGCTGTCACTATCATTGCAGTTTTACAAGAGCCGGAATTCATCAAGTGTCCCACCTGATCAGTTGACTTGGATATAGGCAAAATCTCTAGTGTTTGATTTTCTTTTTACTTCAACTCCAAGAAAGAGGCCATGGACGTTCTCCCCTAAAACTATCCTTGCTAGAAAGTTATGTGAACAGAAATTATTCTGAGCCTTTATATCACCTGAGACTGAAATAGAGCCCCAACCTCGGTCTTCTCCCTTTGACTTTCTATGGCCCTCCGTGCACATGGCAGAATTACAAGCTCAGGATTTGAGTTATAGATCCCAAATCTCCCTAAAGTCTTCCTCTTTCCTCAGCATCGATAACTCTAGTATTCCCGTGTTATTTTCATGTTGATGTTCTCAGAAGGACAGTTCCCTAGAGGATGCTATGAACGAGCACCAGAAAGGCTGAGAAATGTCGGGAGGGCTCCTAGGATCTAGAGATCATTAATGCCTCCTGCTGCTCTCCCTGCAGTGTGTTTTGATCTTTCTTCTAGAGCTGCTGCTTCTCAGCTGCCCTTTTCCTCTGTCTGGAACCATGTGGATCCTCACTAGTTTATCTTTTTAATCACCTTCATCTTCAGTGTGAATCTTTAGTCACCATTAAGCGGCTTCAGATACCAACATTATGCAAACTTCTAATGTGCATGAAAGACCGTTTTCTTTTTTTACACTCCCAGTTTACTTTGTTGGAAATGTAAAGTTCTACCCAAAGACCAAGAGCCTCCAAGTGTTGAACAGTGAAACAAAGAAAGTTTTCTGAAATCTCAGGCTATTTTTCTGCCCATAAAATGTCACTGGGTTCACTCAGTACACTGGAGTTTGGAGTCTCACTAGACTCCTTCCTGCACATCCCATTCTCAGGGGCTATTTTTCCTACTACCTCGTCCACATCAGTGGAATTCCAGGTTGAAGAAAGAATAAAGAAATGAATGGCTGACTATTAATTTCATGTGTCATGTTAAAACAGATTAAGCAGAACCTGATTATTCATACTCTTGCTGCCTTTACTGACTACATTTAATTTTCTGGTGCAGCAACAATAAGCATTCTCATGGCAGCCAGTCAGCATGAGACACTTGCTAGGGACACCAAGATGAATGAGCTGATGCCCTTGCCTGCAAGGAGTCCACACAGAATCCAGTAGTCTAAACGACACAAGTTCTAAAATTGTTTTTAATGAGTCCTTTTGACTTTATAAGAAATAGGACACTTTAGACAGGAAAGCCCTCTGCTGAACCACATTATTTTTATGCTGACAGATGCTTTATGTCTCCCTACATGCATTCCAGGTGCCCCAAGGCCCAAACATGATTTACCTTGCCTCATATTTCCCTCAGATGTGGAGTGTTCATTTATTCTAGCTCAACTTTCAGCAGTGAAATTCCACCCAACTTTGCCATCTAGTGCTTTGCTGGCATTGTGCTAACTGGCCACTCTACTCCAGAGCAAGACATTTCCTCTACTTTTAGTGAAGATAGACACCAACAAGGGATGTTCTGTGTCATCTTAGGATTTCCTAGGCTATTTAACTACAGAAAGCAATGCAACTTAAGTGATACCTGTGCAATGTTTGGTTAGTTAAATGCCATACTAGGTGCTGGATCAGATGCAAAAATGAATTTGCCGTGAAGCTTATGAGACTTAAGCCGCAGGGGCCATCAATCTCACAGTCTTTGAAGGAGTCCTAACAGTGTCATCTATTTTTCTCTGTAAAGAAGGTACCTAAACTGGGTGTGCTTCTGTTCCCACAAAACCCGTGTTTATGTTTGGGTATGTTTAAAAACAAATCAGTAAGACATAGTCTCTTTTTTAAGGAGCTTAACTTAAGCAAATTTTTTTAAATTTCATGAGCATAACAAAATAAGGAGACCCCAAGTACAAGGTAACCCTTCCATTTTTCTCACTAACATATTTTGGTGAATTTTAATCTGTAAGTGCTCAGAAATGTGGTTGAAGTGATCATTTCATTTCTTAATTTACTGACAGCAGATATTTAAATTCAGATTACCTAATATAGTGATCCAGAAATATCACCTTTAATATGCTCATAGAACAATTTCATTCAAACTTTTCACATGCGTCTTTGACGTCAGTGTCTTAATCATCACTAGAGTTCCTTTTGAATCGTCTACTGAAGTTTGCCTGCATGTTGTATTTACTGCTGACTAAGCTGTTCCAACTACAGCATTTTTTGATGCCACACATAATTCTGTCATGGGAAATTTTATCTTTTGCCACTAGAATTCACTAATGTAAAACTAAGCTTTTCATTTATCCTGTAGATATATGCTTGAGATTCCTGCGACCTATCATGATAATGTATCTTTTTAAAATACATTTTAAAATTTTTTTTATAATGATAACCACCATTCACAATTGTGAAGACATTCCCCTACAAACACGCACTAAACCTGTGTGGAATCTCGCCTTCTGTCAGATGACCTTTATAAACATCAAACACCAGCACCAGGGTTGTTTTGGGTTATCAGGGATTCTCAGACCTACATGTGCATTGAGCCACCTGGAAGACATTGAAAAAACGCTGATGCCTGGATCCACTCCCAGAGATTCTGATTCCGATTCAGGTCTGAGACACGGCCAGGACATTGGAATTTTTTTAAGTTCTTTAGATAATCTGAATGGGCTGCCAAGAATGAGATCTGCTGTCTTCCCCAAATAATCTTTTATTACTCAGAATAAAATAACTGAGAGAAGGACTGACATCGTGACATAAGAGACTTCCTAAGAACTCAGATATGAAATAACTGCTTCATTTCTAAGTAATAGTTAAAAGAAATATGTCATTTATATACTATATATACATACGCACACACACAGAGCAGCTACTTTTTTTAATAGGATAGATTTTTCCCTATTGTAAAAGTTACACTTGCTCATTAAATAAAATTTAGAAAAAGTCAAACACTCTGTCTCATTTGAGGATTCAAAACTGGAAGAGATCCAGGCATGACTTTAATCAGACGAGGACATCCACAGATTTACCTGGGTAGAGTGAAGATTCATATAAGCAGAGATATTAAGAGGAGGCAGGTATACCAAGCAAAGGAAATGAAAATGTAATCCTCAAAGTTACCAAAATGTGGTGTCTGTGGCGGCAAAGAGAATTCCTTTAAAGAAATAAAGACAAATGTTTTTTTGATGGAAAAAAATATGTGTCTGGCTTCTAGAGTTGACCAGCACTTTAAGATTACTTATTTGGTAGCTTTTGGCAATGGAAGAAGAGACTAACATCTGCAAATGAATGGCCAATCACCAAGTGTGTTATTTACTGCTTTACCTATGACATAAAGGCAATTTCCTGTTTAGACCAGTCTGAGTTCATGGGTAATGTCTTCTTTTGGCCATAAGGGTATTTGACATTCTCCTCCTTTCTTGCCCCTTTGTCTTGGTTTGTAAGATCAGCTGACAGCAAATGATACAAAAAGCAAGAACTGATCATCTTAAATATCTAAATTTGAGAAAGTCACATCAAGATTAGTCATTCCTAATATGACAGCAGATGTTTCTGGTTGAAATTTGTTTAGAAAAAGAAAAAAGAAAATAAATGCCATGTAAGATATTTATTCTTTGTAGAGGGTAGAGAGAAGAAAAGAAATGAGGATAAAAGTGGATGTGGTTCATAATATATCTTGGTTTCCAATTCATTTGGCTTCATTAGAGAGAGTGGGGGCGGGGTACAGTTCAAACTTGGAAGAAATGAAAGCCAGAAACAGAAAGATATTAGACATTGTAAAGCACACTCTTCAAAGTCTTCATTCAATCTTGCATGATATTCTTGTTAGTTAATGAGATGATCCATCAAGTATTGTTATTTCCACTTCAAGGAAGAAATAGAGGTCAGAGAATTTGAGAAACTTTTCCAAGGTCACAGAGCAGGAAGAAACCCCAAACCCTCAACTCTCAGTTCTATGCTTTGTCTATCACCCGTAATAGATTTCTACAAGTTTATGTCATTATTCTACTGGTAGTCCTTATTTAATGAATACCCAGAAAGGTCAACTGTCAAAAAATTTTTTAAATGTAGGAATGGATTATTTGTAGTAACCTAAAAGATGTTTCTTTATTTTAAAAATTGTGTATATTTATTAAACTTTAGAAAATACAGAAGACTTAAACACAAAGTACTATATTTCTGTTAATAATACATTTTCATTGTTAAGATTTTTTGTATCTCCTCCAGTATTAGTTTTTCTGTTTACAATTGTTATATTTTAATGTTTTTACTTTAAGATAGCATTAGCATTTCTCCTTGCTTTTGCATAGACTTCATGAATACTTACTGGCTCTATAATAAGAGCTCTCATTTATAAAATGTCCACCATATTCCAGGCACCGTGCTACAGTCTTAGTTACCACAGTGACTTGATTAGGCAAGAGTTTTTATAACCATTTTACTGATGAAGAAACATAAACAGCAGAGCTACCTCTCTGCAGGCCATGTAAACTAGGAGTAATTGTGGAATTCATTCCCCAGGGTTCTATGAACTCCACTCTATTATAATTTATAATCAAGTGGATCTCCTCAGGTTTCATCAAAGATTTCCATAGAGCTAAATATTTAGATGGTTTCTAATATTGCCCATTACAAATAATACTGAGATAAATATTTTAGGACCAGTAATACTTTCTCAATATTAATAGGAACCGAATATTTGCTTAGGGCAAATTATAACCATGGAATTCCTAGGTCAAAGCACATGAACACTTTAATGTGATTTCATAATCATTCCCTGCCCCACCACCAAAGCATTTTCTTACAAGAGAGAATAAAACTCATTTATACTCCCTGCTGGGATTCAGAATGGTCATCCCACAGTGCTTTTGCTTTCATCAAAGTGTAGGTTATTATTTCCTTAAGTTTTCCCCTCTATTAAATTGCAGGTAAAAATATTAACTAATTTTTATCGTTATTATTGAGGTACGATTGATATGAAAACTACACATATTTAATGTATATAATTTGATGAGTTTGAATGTATACATATATATTGATATCATCACCACAATCAAGGTAATAAACATATTCATTACCTCGAAAATTTCCCTTCTGTACCCTTGCTTTTTTTAGGTGTGTGGTAGAGCACTTACCATGAGATCTACTCTCTTGACAAAATTTAAGTACATGACACCATATTGTTAACTGTAGCTACTCTATTGTACGGCAGATACCTTGAACATATTTACCTTGTGTAACTATAACTTTATACTCATTGAATAAAAATTCCCCAATTCCCATTTTCTCCATCCCTGTGTAGCCACCATTTTATTTTCTGCTCTCTTCATCTGACTGCCTTATATTTATATATCTCATATAAGTGGAATCTTTTGGCGCTCTTTGTCTTTCTGTGACTGGCTTATTTCACTTAACATGATATTTCTTTTTTTTAAGGCTGGATAATAACCTATTGTATGTATAGAACATTTTATTTATCCATTCATCTGACAGTGGACTTTTGGATTGTTTCCATATCTTGGCTATTGTGAACAATGCGATAAGCCTTAGAGTGCAGATATTTCTTTGAGATCTTCCTTTTGATTCTTTTGGATATATACTCAGAAAAAGATAAGCACATGCAAAAAGAAGAAATTAGACTCCCATCATATATCACACACAAAAAAATGAACTCAACATGAATTAAAGAAATAAGGCCCCAAACTGTAAAATTCCTGGAAGAAAACATAGGGAAAAGATTCATGACATTATTTTTTGGCAATGATTTTTTGGATATGATACCAAAAGCACAGGGAACAAAAGCAAAAATAGATAAGTGGGACTTTATCAAACTAAAAATCTCTTGCACAGCAAAAGAACCAATCAACAGAGTGAAAGAGCAACTGGGAGAAAATATTTTCAAACCAGATATCTGATAAGAAGTTCATTTTCAAAATATATGAGGAATCTTTACAAATCAATTGCAAAAAAAAAATCAAATAACCTAATTAAAAATTGACAAAGGACTGGAATAGAAATTCTCCAAAGAAAACATACAAATGGCCAATAGATTTATGACAGTGTGTTCAACATTACTTATTATCAGGGAAAATGCAAATCAAAACCATAGTGAGATATCACCTTATACCTGTTAAGATGGCTATTGTAGGTGAGGAAAAATGTGTTTTTCTTCTTCCTTTCTAAGTTCTCAGTGGGGACCCCTGTAGCAAAAGACAGATGAATAAGAGTAAAACATGCAAAGTTATTAAATATATGTATTACATGACACAGGAATCTTTCTAAGGGAAGGAAGACCATAAGGAATGGTTAAACCTGAGTTTCTATGCTAGGTTTGATGAAAAGCTGTGGAAAGATATGATAGGAGAAAAGTGAGCTCACTGTAACAAACTGGGGGAAACTTAGCAAGGCCTATTCATTCAGATTTCCTTCTCCATCCCTTTGTCTTTAGAGATAAGGACGTCCCTTCTTTCTCCATGACTACAGAGGGCCCTTCTCACGAGGCTTTCATGACTTGCTTCAGTTGAGAAGCTCCTTCTGACACGTCCTATTTTTCAAATACTTGCAGCTTGAAATATTCAATATGCCAAGATACCATATGTGGGGGCAGTATGTCCTGAACCTTATCACTATTATTAAAAAAAAAGTTAAGCACTAGCAAGATAGTAGAAAAAAGGGAACCTTTATACACCATTAGTGGGACTACAAGCTGGTGCAACCACTATGAAAAACGGTATGAGGATTTCTCAAAAAACTAAAAGTAGAAAGAACTACCATATGATCCAGCAATCCACTTCTGGGTGTTAGCTATTTATTCTAAAAGAAAATGTTCTGATACATTTTGGAAGTTGCCAGCATCTGCACTTGATTTTCCTCCCACATACACTTTTGCCTTTTACTTAAAATTTTTCTCTCTACTTTTCTCATCATCATGAACAAATATCCTTTACTAGTTCATTATTTGCAAGACTTTATGTTTGATGATATTTGAGGACAGTTGCAACCACTAGCCTGGAAGGGCTTCATGTTTAGTTAACACATTGGAAGAAAATTGATAAAATAATTGCCCAATGAATTCCTAGTGTTCAGTGGAGAGATAGAGGCTTCCAACCCTCTCTTCTCTCTTCTGTCCTTCTGACAGGACAAATTTTCTTCTTTCCCCCAATTTTCTTTCACCCTCTGAGTCATGTTGCTGAATAATTATGAAGCAGATGCCAAATTCCAGCATAAATAAACACACACACACACACATACACACACACACACACACACACACACACACCACTCACATAACACCCATATGTATTTAATTGGGAGGGGGTGAGGGTGAGAAGGGTGGTTGGGAGGTCTGCTCATCATATAAGTAGAGATTCTAGAAAACTCCTTAGTGTAATAGACACTATTCACTGTAGGAGGTTATTAGAATAAGCTCAGAAACTTTCCCTAGTAAAATGTGCAGCCTTTAAAAAGTGCAGATTATGCTAAATTCAATTACAAATTGGAAAGTATCTATTAGGAGAAAACAAGAGATTTCTGGGAGGAGGGTTTTCCAAGGACATTAAATGGGCTATTAGGATGATTTAGCATCCCAGAGCAGCTTGGGCAAGAGAAGCAATGGTGTTTTTACAAGGGATGGTTTTGTACACAAGATGTGACAGCTGGAAAAGGGATTACCAAAACACAAAGTGATGTCACATGTTTTGCTGTCATTTGGATGGTGATAGGGTGAGGGAGGAGGAGCAGGACATTAAGAATTGAAATGAGGACATCCAGAAGAGTCCAGGGTCTCTTGCTGTGCTGGGCGGATGAGGAGCTCATTGATGTTGCTGAACCAAACTCAGTTTGTGAGAACCAGTGACAGGCTCAGGAATGTTGCAGAAGCAAACTTAGGCAGTTGAGTCTACCTTCTTTCTCTTTTGTTTTAAATTTAAAACCCAGATTTTCTAAAGACAGACTATAAAAGCCACGTCCTAGAGACAGTTTGTACCTGTTTTGCTAGTTCTGATGAAACCCATAGAAAAGGATTTAGGAGATAATTCACCAAGGTATTTGAGAATAGACATCCAGGTAAAAATACCTTTTCCCTCCATTTAGTTTCACCACGATTGATTTTTCACAAATTTTCTGTTTTGCAGAGAAAATGTAATGCTGAGCAAAAATAGGTTTTTGAGGGTGTCCACTTTGGCTTATTTGTTCAATTATATAAGTAAAAGTCCAATTATTTTCCATTGTTTATGGATAAAGGCTTTATTCTAGTCAGCAATGTGATCAATATTACATAGGGAATTCAAGATAATGTGAAAATCTGGTGAAAAGCTTGTGTAGTCTATTAAATTCACCTCACTGAAGAGCTGAAATTTTTAGCACTTTATTTTAAAAAGGTAAGAAAGGCTCTCGTATATCTTCATAAAATGTAACATGAGTCAGACCTTAGTTAATAATCTACACATTAGGCGAGGTCTAGAGGTAAAATGCAACATCTGTTATCCCTTAAGGTAATCATATACTCAAATACATTCCTAATTAGCTAACGGATCCATCTCTTGCGTAGACATTTCCAAGCATAAATTCTAAAAGGGAAATAAAATGTTTGCTGGAAAGGAGGAATGTGCAATTATACAACGGAGATCAAGCTCTCCGTAGTCATAAGCAATAATCTTTTGTACATGTGTGCTTAATTCTTGTTTTAGTTTTTAATTAATTTATTATTGTTACTCAATTAACATATATATTCTTATAAAAATTTAAACAAATAATTCCACAAAAAGATTCCTTTGCCACACCAATCTCACAGCCTTCTCCAAATAAAATTTTATGCAGTTTCACATATATATGTTCTGATCTTATTCTATACATTTATCTGTACATATGTTTAAATTTAGAATTATATATTTTTATTTTGTTTACTTATTTTTAAATAGAAAGAATTATATTGTGTATTGTTTTATAAATTGCTTTTTTGCAAGTGACAGTATGTCTTAGAGATCTTTCTATGACAGTACATATAGTTCTACCCTATTCTTTTTCACTGCTGCATAATATTTCATAGAATGGATATGAGATACTTTATTTAACTTACTCTACTTTGAAAATTTAGTCATATTTAGTTAGCCACTATATTAAACAACTTTGCAATGTGTACATTGCATTGTGTACACATGGAAATATTTTTCTAGAAAAATACTTATATTAAAATTGCTAAAGAAAAAGATATACACATTAGATTTTGATAAATGTGAAATTTTTCTTCAGAAGAGGCTGTATCAATGTCAGTACCAAGTAAAGTGTACAGGCATCTTTATTATCTTCTTTCTTCTCTTATCCTCCTCCTACTTCTTCATCCTTGTTCCTAAATCTTTGTTCATGAGCAAAAAGACATATTTCAATGTTGTTTAATTTGCATTGTTCTCATTATAAATAAAATTTTATATATTTGTATATATTTCTGGCCATTTGCACTTTTTTTCCTGTAATGTACCTGCACATATTTTTTGCCTCTTCATATTTTTTCTTATTGATTAATAGAAACTTTTTTATATATTTTAAGTATTTACCTGCTAGACAGAAAGAAAATATTTGCAATATATATGTTATTGTATTTTAACTTAGTTCACATCTTTTGTTAGATATTTGTATATAGCCAAATTAATTAACTTTTGTGTCTAACTTAAAATCATCCCTGCCCCAATAATTATTTTTAATTCTTTCCTAAATTTTTTATTTTATTATAATGTTTTTTACATTTTTATCTTTAATATATCTGGAATTATTATGTACATTGTTTTAAATATGAATCTATTTTTTTTCCCTCAAATGGCTAGCCTATTGCCCCTTAAGTTATATGAAATGCTATCTCTAGACTGAATTTATCTTCTGTTTATCTGGAGTCTTTTGAGTTCTGCTGATTTTTTTTATCTATTTCCATTCCAATACCATATCTTATTCATTACTATAGCTTTATAGCATATTTCGATGTCTAACAAGACTTATTTTTATCATTGTTTTCCTTTTTTGAAAAAATTTATTTAGTCATATATGTTCTGTTCTGCAAGGATTTTAGAATTCATTTATCAAGTTTCATAGAAATTTGATTGGAAATACACTAAATTCTTAGATGAATTAATGAAGAATCTGTGAGTCTTCCTAAATACAAAGATGACATATTTCTATTTTATCAAGTCCTCTTTTCCCTCTCTCAGTAACTTTTATAGTTTATTTTGTGGTCATATTAGAAAAAATATTTTTTGTAACTATCCTTAGTGCACAGCAATAGATAGGTGATAGATAGATAGATAGATAGATAGATAGATAGATAGATAGATAGATAGATAGATAGACCGACAGACAGTATCAAATAGCATTAGCTGTCTCTTTCTTACTAGTAATTATTACTTGTTTTCCACATCTTATTGCATTGTCTAGAACCTCTGTTATAACATTAATAGTAGCAATTATAATAGTCATAGTCCTCTTATTCCTAATTTTACTAAAAATACTTCTAAGATTTCAATATTAAGTGATATGTGTACTACAGGTACATACATTTTTGTATCATTTGTATTCTACAAATAAAAGCAAATGTGTTTATTGTGTGTCAGAGGAGGCAGCTTTAGTCTCACAGGTATTAATGGAAAATAATTCATTTTGTAAAGTATTCCAATTTTTGGACACATCCTTAAAGAAATCTCCAAGTAGACTAGTGAAGAGAGCCAATTAACATATTCTACTGCTCCTTAACATCTCAAATTGTTTTCCAATTAACCCACGAGATAAATAAATCATTCCCATTTGATTAAAATCACTAGAATTGACCTCATTTGTATCATTTCCTTCTATGCTTCAATTTAGTCACTACTTCAACTCTATGCAGTGTTATAGCGCCCTGATGTCATCGTGGCATGAGTCCCTCCAGGTACCATGCCCAGTCTTCTAAGAACCCCACTTCCACCATCGTACTGACTCTTTTCAAAAACTCTCCTGGCTATGTCCAGATAGACCTGATGGTTATCTCCCTGACCCCAGGGAACCCCTCTTCTCCATATCTCACCATTTTAGGTATCTAGCTTTAATGTGTGTACCTGCTGTTTTATAAGTTGTCTATCAAAGCAATTCATTGTACACCCAAGGTTATTGTATGCTTGGCACTATAATAGAATATTTAGTGATAAAGGCATAAAAGACTTTGCCTTTTGTCTACAGTTTTTCAAAAATTGCTTGTATTCTAGTTGCTTAACAAATATAAGCAAGACCTGTTTCTGTGGCTAGAAAATTCTTCTCGAAGAAGGGGCATTCTTGAATTAGGTCCTAAAGAGCCTAAGAGACATAAATCAGTGTAAAAGGTCTGGAGATGTGTTTATGTTTTAACTAATTCATCTTCATCAATGTGTCTGTCTTAGCTGCAGTCTGAATCGGGACACACAGTATTACATGTCTCTCCATAGTGAAGCTCTCTCTATAAATCACTTCCACATAATTAGACACTTAGTCACGTGCCCTTATCTCCTTCTCACTCATAATCCGACAGGTGCCAAGCCTGCCTAGGACATCTTCATAGAAAGTCCATTTCTATAATCACATTTGTCCCCACCTAGAGTATTATAATCCCCATCTAAGCAATCTCCCCACTTCCAATTTCTCATCTCTCCAATCCATCATATACACAGCTACCATCTCAATCTTAAAGAGAAGCTTCAAACATCCCAGTCCACTCCTCAGGACCTTAATGCTCCCACTGTCTACAAATAAGCCCAAACTTCTCACACTGACATTTAAAATACTAAGTGACCTTTCCTATCTCTTTATCAAGAGCTCGTTTTCTATAATCTAACTATGTATAGCTGTTCAACTGTCCTTGCCTTTGCTCACACTGTTATGATTGCTGGAATATCTTCCTCTCTTCTCACTATTTCAATGCCTAATTTCAATACAAAAAAAAAAATTTTCTGCATTTTTCTCTCTCATTAATTCTGCCTTCCACTGGATTTTAAAGACCATTTAAACTATATATGGCAATTAAATTATATTGCTGTGTTTTATTTATATGTAGCCATGTCTCTTACTCTTCTCCCCTAAATCATTGTTATCTGCATCATCGCTGTATTTCTTAGAATGATACAGTGCCTAGAACACAGGAGAGCCTTTTCAGTTCATTCTGCATTGAATTGATCATGCTGAGATGATCAAATGTTATAGGTCCATGTTAGATTGGGGTAATTTCCATTCATAATATCTTGTGTTCAGGGTCCACAAGAGTACAAGTCATTTTTAGGCACTAAGCAAATAGAAGTAAGAATTGTCAGCTTTTGATACAGATATGCCTAAACCTATCCTTTCTTATTTTTTTTTTCTTTTCTAGAATATCTATATTACCCTCCTCTTGTCTTCATGGAATGCCACAGATTCTTGCATTAGCATTCTAATTTTAATTTTTTGTATAAAACTGTTCATTTGAAAAATCTGTTACATTTCTTTTCCTTTCAAATTTAATAATACTCAGAATAAGTTCTTAAAACAAAATAAATATCTCAAATCTACAGGAGGTCAGAGGGAGCAGCTTGTACCTATTTAAATGTTGTTTTAGATGTTAATCAGAGATGCTTCACAGGATGGACACTGCCAGTCTATTACATGGCTTTTGCCCTCTTTATTCTAAATGTGCCTCATTCCCAGAGAACCTCACAGCCACAGATTTGTGCTGTTAAATGCCAAAAAGAGGGAAACAGTTAAAAAGAATTTCTGAGTTTATTGCTTTTCTTCAAGTATTTATGAACAAAAAGCTAGAAAGAAATTTACAGCATAAGTGCATTTAGAGACGACTAAGAGCAGCAGAAAACTAGATGACACATTCTGGAATGGGAGCAATCAAGGTTCTATTCAATCCGGTCCCCCTACCCAGTGCATCAGAATATTTTCCCCTTTGAAACAGCTTGCACAGTTGCACAGGTGTATTGAATTCACACTGATCCACAAAAAAAAAAGCAAGAAAATTGTTCATGTGTCAACAGAATCTAGAAATTTCCTCAAATTCTTTAAGATGTGAAGATTAAAAATAATCCACTAAGAATTACTTTCCACTATCGAGACAAGGTGATGCTTTTAACTGTGAATAATCTCTTGATCTAATCATGAAGTGTTTGTTGACAAAAAATTATGCCTACCTCTGTGTCAGGTACCGAGAAGGTATATTGTGAGCCAAGAATCAGCAAACTTTCTGTAAAAGGCTAGGTGGTAAATATCATAAATTTAGCAAGATATATAATCTTTGTTGCAACTACTCAACACTGCCTTACAGCTGGAAAGCAGCTATTGACACTACATAAACAAAGGACACGTGTGTAGTCCAATAAAACTTTACTAACAAAACAGCCAGCCTGCAGCCATAGTTTGCCCTAGGTTAGACTATATGTTTTTTATCTACAGTAATAATATCTTTCTTAGCAACCATTGCATCTCCAATGTCCAGATTCATGTCTGACACATATTAGGAGCCAAATAAAGTCTTATAAATACAATAATTATTCATTTTTAAAAAACATATTTTTTGTCTTCAAAGAGCTTATCATCTAGTTTTCCATGAAAAATAAAATAGAAAAAATGTATAGTAAGAACAAGAAGTTCAAACATTGTGGATTCAAAGTTAATTTCTTTACTCACCATCAACTCTCCCTACCAATTCTCATTAGGAGATTATATATTTTTTTCTTTTTTTTTTTTTTTCTATACCACCCAGTCTTTCTAGGTGGAGGGTTTATATTTTAACTGATCACATCTCCATATTTTGAGGACTTAGTTTTCCTAACTATTAAGAGTGGGTTTAGGGTTAGGGTTAGGTTATAAAGGCACTGTACTTACTTGCTTTTGTAAAGTTCAGCTCATGTCAGAAAACCAAAAAGAGCCCCATGAAATTCAGAAGGTAAAAGAGCCTGAGGTTGGCCAGATGATCAACTCCTCCTATATTTTTACTTCCACCTGTCTCATCTGACATCATACCGTTCTCCCATGGCCTGGAAGATAAATCAAACCTTATTTTTACCAGCAGCAAAGCTCTAGATGGGCTCCTAATAAGGGCTAAATAGAGGGCACGAGCAAACATGGAGGCATATTTAGAAAGACAACTATTATTTGACATGGAATTTTCTTCCCAGCCAGCACAGGTCATCTCCTGGGGAACTGTAGCTGGATCTTGGTTTGAGACAAGGTGATGACAAGTAGATGTCACACTCAGGATAATTCAAAGATAGTTAATTTATGAAGGGATTATTTACAAAAGTATGGAAAGTATATAGGAAAATCACAAAGGATGGTACAACCTCCCAAGGTTAATAAGAGAAGATTGTCACCATCCTTAAGCCCAAAGGGTCAAGGAGAGGAAGAGCTATATGAATCCTGAAGAAGACAGTCATCTAGAACAGGTCACCATGAGACAAGTAGTAGTGACCTTGTGTTGAGTGACATGGCTAGATGAAGACAACCTCACAGGAAGAGAAGAAGGTATGTAATTCTCTATCTTTACTTCTCTTCCTCCCTATAATTTCCTGCTAGGGAATCTGATTGGCTGAACTGAACCATAAGCCAAAGGTGTGGTCCACACTAGTCAGCCTCCAGAGGCAGAGAGCAGGATGGGGACATTGGAGAGCAGATCTGGAGGGACAAGCAGAAATGTCCAGCAAAAATGAAGCCCAAAAGAACTACAAGTTCATTACACTGAAGCCATCCTCTGTGAGGGTTTTAAGTACATCAGGATGGCATCAGACAGATCACCCACACTCTCCCATTTTTCTCCCAAATGAGATTTTCGCCACTGTCTACAAGAAAATGAATCGAGCAATTTTCTGTTCCCTGCAGTGTAAGGAGAATCTCTTGATAGCCACTCTCATTTAGCAGATGGTAGGTGATACTGTGTGGCCTGTTTGGCTCCCTCAAAAGCAAATGGCCAGAAAGAGAGCACTGGAGTCAGGGGTCCCAGTTCTTAGATCTGGTTCTGCTCCTAAGTGGCTAAGTAACCATGGGGAAGTCACTTTTCTTGGGACTTAGCCCCATTTTTCCAATCTGAAAAAATATATATTATTAGATCTGATAGTGTATAGTCAGGATTCTTAACATACAGTCTTCTTGAAATTATTTAAAACCTTTAAAAGTCTTGTGTTTGTGTGCATGAGAATTTTCCCTCAGAATAATGATTGATTCATCATATCAAACACTACCAATTAGGCACTTAGTCATTGTGCTTGGCTTGTTCTCTGTCTCTCTGTCTCTCTGTCTCTGTCTCTCTGTCTCTCTGTCTCTCTGTCTCTCTGTCTCTCTCTCTCTCTCTCTCTCTCTCTCTCTCTCTCTCATTCACTCTCTAGAACATCTCGATGAATCCTCATGACAACCTGAGAAGCTCATGAGTCTTTTTCTATTTGATCATTGAGCGACTTGCTCAAGACACATGGTTAGGAAGTGGCAAGACCAGGATCCTCTTCACCCCCTGTAACCCTGAAGATCATTTCCCCCTCCCCCGTGTTGCCTCATCTCCTCAGTCAGACACAAAAGTCTGAGGACGCCAAACATGCATTAGCTGCTCCTGCAGGACAGGCCTCAGGGAAATGTAGGAGGGAGAAGGTAAAGGTTTGGGAAGTTGTTGACTGGTAGGCGAGGTTAGGGAAGAAAACTCCTGGACTGAGGGAGTCAAGTCCTGCTGGGCTGACTCCTGGGGGGTGGGAGATACCCCACAGAGCACACCTGAGATCAAGGAGGCTTTGAAGCTGAGCAAGAGTGCTTCTCTCTCGTTGAAGGTGATGTTGCCTGCTAACCTGTAGTTTGTTGAACCATCTGATGAAGAAAATATTACCTATTACCCCTATAGAAGCCTCCGAAGGCTCCTGAGGATAAGCTCCTCCATCCTAAAAGGAGAACCAATCCAGACTTTCCAAAGAGGCATGGAAGGTTGAGATGCTCTGTGATTCAGTACATCCGATCTGCTTGAGCCACCAGAGCGCCATACTAACATTGCTGTTGGCTGCTCTGCCATCCACAGAAGCCTCTCCACCAGGCCCTGGATGCCTTTTGAAAGGCAAGTGTCTCTGATGCTTATTCCAAACAGGGCAAATGCTTAAAGAGCAACTGTGAGGCCAAGACATCCTACCTGTGAAGCTCACAAGGGACTCTGAGACCAAGAAGGGCTTTTGTGACCTATCCTCTGAGCTCCAAAGTGGAATAAATCCCTCTGAGCCAACATGAAGCCTTCTTGTTAAATGTCACATATAGTGAGACAACAGCAATACAATTTCCCTGAGGAAATCCCATTCCAGGGAAGAAAAAGGTTGCTGGCCTCTTTGCAAGGGCAGTGGGGACTTCAGAGTTCATCAATCCTGCACTCAGCTGGGTGCAGGCAGCCCACGAGCCAAGCTAATTTCCTCTGTGCTGGCACAGCCATAGCAACAGCAAACCTTGGCAGCCCTGTTTGACCTGGATCACTGATGTGAAATGCTCTGCATGGCCTGGCGAGGCCTCTAGATTCCACTTTGTTCTGCCAGAGGCCTTCTCTGCACACCCCATCAATCCTTATAATCCCTTCCTTATTGCCTGGCTGCACGAATGGCTCAGGTTGCCTGAAACCTGCAGTCTGCTTCCACTGCTGATGCCAGAAACCCCAGTCTAGTCCCCAGGGCATGAGGGAATCTGAGGCTCTCTCTCTGGGTATCAGGATGGGAAGAGACTTGGACTTACTCTTCTTGACCTGGAGAAATATGACCTTTCCGAGTAGCCCAACAGCAAGGAATCAGTTGACGCAGAATGTAAACCAGCTCCTGATTTGGCCTGATAGCCTGTGCTTACTTACATGTCAGCAAGAAATATGTTTTCCTTCAGTTGGCTTGCTGATTCCCGCAGCTTCCTACCAATGATAGTGACTTTGACATACCTGGGAACTTCATTTCTTCTCGAACTTTGGTAGCTGGCTATTTGAATTGCTTTCATGGGTGGGATTTCACAGATGAAGAAACCGAGATATAAGGAGTTGAAGTAACCCCTTCAAGGTCACAGAGCTAGTCAGTGGCAGAGGAGGAAATAAGTCTGTAGCCAGCACTGACTTGGGATGGTTATCAACATGAACTAGATACTCCATACACATTCCCTTCAATTCCTAACTCGCACTTGTTCCTCCTTGTTATCGATGCCGCTTATGTTATGTATGTTATGAGAACAAATGGTCCTCGCCGTTAGGAGGGATGCAGTCTTCAGCTTTTTCATGATACCAAACTGATTTGTGTTTCTTCCACCCATCTTGAAGACTTGCTTCTTTCACATCCCCTTCTTCTGAAAGCTTTCTTATTTAGAAAATGATGAAGACCCTTCTGGCAGGGAAAGGTGGAAGGAGGGGAGATAGGTGAGTGAAGCAGGAGCTGGACCCCCTGCATCCTTATCCTCTCTCAGCGACTAATTAGCTGTGGGACATGGTACCAGCCTTTGGCTCTAAGGCTTCCCTTTGCACCCTCAACATGGAGAGCCCCCTACTAGCGAACTCTCAGCCTTGAGTTCTTTTTTTTCCCTTCACTTGACTTCTCTGAAGCGATGCTTTTTGTTGTTTGTTTGCTCCTATTCCACATTCTCCTCCCCTCCAGCATTGTTTCCCCTTTCCTAGAGACTGCTGTTAAATAATTAATTCTTTAAAAAAATAACTTTTTAAAAATTGTGCACCCTTCCACAGACGGTGTGTTCAGTCAGTTCTTACTGCTTCTCCTCTTTACAAAACCAAGTGAAGCAACTTGTCCCCAGGAAAGTGAGCAACACGTTCCTCCAAGCCACCAACTCCATGGCCTGGACCTTCATTCCAAGGTGTCTCCTAGCACCTCTGCTGCAGCTGCCCTGGCCTCTTAGCCACCTCTGCCTTCAGAGTATTTTCGCCTGCTCTTCCCTGTCCTTTTCCAATGGCACCAAGACTCTCGGGCTCTCTTGTTTCATCCGGACTTGAGCTCAAATGCTTCCTCCTCAGAGAGTCTTTCCTTGACTCCCGCCTCTTACACAACCCTCTCATTACTCTAGATTCTCTGACCCCCTTAATTTTTTTTCCAATTCATTTTCACCAGTGATTCTCAAAGTTAGCTGCAAATTAGAACCACTTGGGGAGCTGGCTTTTCATGTAGATTCCCAAGTTCCAACCTCTGATTTCATTGGTCTTCAGCTGAGGGTCTGATATTTTTTTAAAAGGGGCTCCAGCTAATTTTTACATGGAAACAGGGCTGAGAACTTTTGCCTAAGCCTCATTATTCATTTGCTATTTGTCTCAACTATTCAAATATATAGTAGATTTCTTTAAATGACCACAAATTCCTCCCCAAACTGTATCCATGCCATTTGCAATGTGTCTTTGAAGCATCTCCAAATGAGATGGTGTACCCGTTACATCTGGCCTGGACTTGTGATGGGTTTCGACCAACAGAATGTTGTAGAGATGACATTGTAGAACTTCTGAGGCTAGCCTATTGGAGGGAAAAAGGCCATGTGGAGCGGACATAAGCTGTCCCAGTGGAGGTCTGCTAGACCTACTAGCTAATAGCTAACACCACTTGCCAGGTGGTAGTCAGGCCATCTTCGACCATACTGTCCCAGTCCAAGCACCAAATGATTACAGTTGCGTAAATGACCCCAGATGGGACAAGTAGAAGAACAGCCCAGCTGAGCCCATCCCAAATTACTAACCTACAGAATTTAGCACAAATGATTATTGCTTTAATCCATTAAACTTTGGTGCCATTTGTTATGGAGCAATAGATTACTAATACAGATAACTAATAGATAACTGAGCTTCATGAGGGCAGGGACCTCATGGGTATTTTTGATGTGGTTTGTTTATTTTCACTGCTCTTTTCCCATTGCCTAGATCAATGCCTAGCAGAGTACATAGTAGGTGCTCAATAAATATTTTCTAAAGAGATCGATAACTTTACAAAGACTTTACAAAGACCTATGTTGCACTTTGCTTAAAGTTCAGTTGGCAGCATAAGAGACTTCCCTAAGTACTTAGAGACAGCTAATGAGACAGGATATGATTCTTCTCTTCTCCCAAGAAATCTCTTAAACTGCTACTGTGAAACTCTCCTCTCTCAGTGGGTCATTTTATAAAAAGGATTATTTAGCATAAGCTTTTGCTGATTCAGGAAATGTTTTTTTCCTAAATGCTCAGCTTAAACACTCCTTAGTTCAGAGATGTGACAAAATTGATTGCTTCCTCCTGTTCTCTCCTGAGAAGAATATCAAGGTAAGCCAGGGGGTGAGGACCCCATACCAAGCAGAGGTCAGGGTGGTAGTGGAACTGGGAGTGGTGGGGAAAAAAGTGCTTGTAAAAAAGTTTTAAATTGGCTGGTGATATCGATGTAGTTCCAGTCCCTGTAATAAGCAGAGTTGGCATTTTATAATAAGCTCTATTCAGAAGCTGAAAGGCTGTCATTATAAGTCCTGGTGGGAAGAAGAACTAAGAGAAGGATGATGGAGTGACCTAACCTAGAATTGTGCCCTGAGCAAGTGAGCTGTGTTCCCTCTGAAGCAGATCCTAAAACTAGGATTTGGGTGGTCTTGGGACACACAAGTAGGAAAACGGGAATGTAAGAGAGGAAAAGGAATGAAACCACTACAGGGTGTGGTAATGAGCAGGTGACCATGTGGGCCACGAGGGGCTCTGGCACATGACAGAGAACACGTTTCAGATGATCTCGCCCCAGGAAGCAAGGAAGCTGGGTGGTACATCCACCTACATCAGGCCTCCCTATGCACTTCCTAAGGGCCAGAGTGAGCCCTGAGGCAGAGCACAGCAGGGTTGAAAGACGGTGAGTACAGAGGGCACATAAATGAGGTAATGACAGCCTCTGCTATAAAGACTGATGGGTTCCGCAAGAGCCCATTCTGACCACACAGCTCTCAAAGGAAATCGGGTCGCTGATGGGTGGGATCTGCCAGACCCTGGAAAGCCTTCATCCAGGCATTGGCCCCAGTCTCCCTTCCCTGCTCTCCCTCCCTTCTCAAGGTACCTCTTCTGCCTAAGGGTTCTAGTCTTCAGAACTTTGGAGTTGTCATAAAGCAGCAGCATGAGGACAGGGCTAGACAAAGATTTTGTCATTTAATCTTCAACAGCATTGTGAGAGATATTGTCCCGAAACATATTTTGTATTTGGGAGAATAGGCACAAGGAAATCAAATAATTTGCCCAAATTACAGTTAGATGAATTGAAATCTCAGTTCTGTCCCCAGATCCCACCACACTGAACTGTCTGTCACCCTAGATTGTCTCCCTGTAATAGGGAAAATAACAAAGAATCTGAGGTCAGATGTGAATTTGTATCTAGGGGCAGTCTCTGAATAGCTGGATGACTTATTTTGAACAAGTCACACAATGTCTCTGAAACTTAGTTTTTTCATCTCTAAAATGGGCTTAAGATTGGTGGCTGGCCCACCGAAGGTGCTTCACGAAAGTGTGCTTTCTTCATCCTCTGGTGGCTCAGCCTTCTCTCAAGGAAACTTTTGTCTTATTCTCCTCTGCGTCACTTAGAGGGCACCCCATGGCTTATCTTGTGCTGCTTTGAGATTTTTGATCCAGGGGTTCACATAGATTTCACTTCCCAGCCAGGCCGTGAGCTTCTTGAGGCAGAGAACTAGGTTTGGCCCTTTGTGATTGTTGTCCTTGTATTCTCCAGAACCTGAGTCTCATGATATCATGCAGTTAGTGCTTGCTAACAATGACTGACACTTCTTTTCGGTAAGAAGAAAATTAAATAAGAAGACTTGTGAATATAGAGAAGTGTACTGTACAGGCAATCTGATTCTGGGTTCTCAGTAAAACATTTTCTGTCTATACTTAGCTTATACTACTCCTTAAGCCAAGCGTTTAGGGTTTGTGATCAACAGTAGGGACCACTGTGACCAAGTTGGATCATAAATGTTAGCCAGTCTTCATAGTCAATTTAATGAGTGCCACCTATTCTCCTTGAGCCAGCAGCTTCATCAGTAGAGACACGGCAATAATATTGAGAGCAGCAAGAATTATTGGACTCACTGTGGTATACCCTTTATAGATGTTGCTTTGTTTGATGCACACACAAAATGTAAAATGCAGGCACTATTACTATAGTTCAGGAAACTGAGGAGAATAAGTAAGTGGCCCAAAGTCACGCAGCTAGGAGTGGGTAGAGCTTGATTGGAAACACGTCTCTTCTATAGAGTTTTTGTAGGCTCTGCTGATAAAGGGCTTGTGTAACTCCCTTTTCCATTCCTCCATAGCTCTTCAACCTCCTCCCCTTCTGGTGAGTGGCATGTTCACTCCCAAAGGTGCAACTGGGAGCTTGCTGAGCTGGTAGATATCCAACCTTCTTAAAATGACTTTGCAAATCTTTGCTCAGAACCCCTGTGTCAGCTACTAACTGTCATTATGGTAAATATGGACTCATTCATTTACTTGTTTTTTTTTCTCTCCTTACTAGAATGTAAGCCCCATCCCAGACAATGTTTGTTTTGTTCGCTGCTTTATCTCATTGCGAGAACAGTTGCTGCTGCCATATAGTAGGTACTCTGTAAATATTTGTTAAGTAAATGAGCCCACTGTTTGTTGATTTCACAGTTTAGTTATCAGAGAATCTATCTTGTTTCTAAGCTATTTGGAGGTCCCTCATTCCTCCCCACTCTCTCCCTGCAAATACACATCATCACTACATTTTATCTTCACAAGATTATTGTGCTTAACTGGTGAGATTACATATGGGAAACCATAAAGCACTTTAGATGTATAACCCTCATAGAAGCAGGGTCCTTTGATGTCCCAGTGTCTGTGGAGCTATGATCTGAGAACCCAGTCCAATTCATACAGTACTGTAAAAGGAAGCCCGGTGTTTACTTGTATCCCTTGAAGAACATTAAATTTGATCCAATTCATAATCTATCACAGTGTTTCTGAAAGCATCTTTTCTCTTCTTAATTCTTTTCCCATGGGCTCTTTCCCTGGTATCCCCAAAGTCTGTCTCAACACCCAGCCCAGTTGGCTTTCCTCTCTTCTTCCAGGCCCATATTATGTGAACCAACTGAGCCTAGGTGCTTCAGTCTTCTGATTTTTCCTACAGCTTCTTTACCACGCTTTTATTTATGAACTGTATAACCTTGGGCATCTAATATAGAGTGTTTATATTTCCACTTTCTTTCATATAAGGTGGGCATTTAATCCTGTGAGGATCAATGAGTTAATGCTTACAAAATGCTTAGAACAGTGCCTGGCGCACAGTGAGCACTCTGTAACCTTAGCTGTTATTGTCGGTAGTAGCAGTAGCAATAAAAATATCATCTAACGGCGGATTGTACATTGCTGAGTATCTGAGAATCAACAGACTAAAACAGAAACTCTAGAGACAGCAAAGGGAAGGGACAAATGTTAGTGTTGTTTCATATGTGTGTGGGAGAGTGGCTTACAGGGAGAGGTAAAAACTCATTATGAAATACCTTTCCTGTCAAACAGATACTGAGTATTACAAGCATTTAGATATTAGGAAAATCCTCTTCTCTTTGTCATGGTACATATTTTCAGTTTTTTCTAAATTCTTAAAATGATCTTTTTTGGAACATCCATTGTCAAATATTTTAAATCTTCATCTAATACTATCTTGAGACCCTGCTTGTATTGTCTGACCCTCTCTTTTGATTTTTTTCTTCCATTTTTATAGCTTTCTGGCTGAGCACAGTGTTAAGTCTCTCAGAGGCTCTTCTGAAGGACTCTCCCTGGCAATTTTCTTGCCACGTGATACCAAAAACATCTTTGCAAGCCCTCTGTGGCGGTGGGGAAAGACAGGATGAGGGCAATCCAATCTATTATTTATTCACCTGCGTTCCACGTTCCAGCAATGACAATTGTTGGGATCGGGGCAGCTGTCCATGCCTCGTGCCCCCCACCCATGTCTGGGAAACCCACCAGAGAAAGGGCGTGATTGTTGTCTGCATGAGGAGACAGGGCTACGAGACCCAGCCACGTCTGAGCCCAGGGTGGGGACTGGATGAATTCTAATTTGGAAAGCCTATAATTGAGTCTGTCTGGGCTCTGTTTTCAATGTATAAATTCGAAGCAATTTAATGGAATTGAACATTTCAGGTTTAAAAGTTATAGTCAAGAGAGGAGCTAGGATGTTTGCATTATAAGCCTTGAATATCCTTTTACTCTATTTTTAGGGTTTCTTTTTCCAATCATATTTTTCTCATAACTCGAATGCAGTCTGATTTAGAAAGGAGGAGTCCTGATTCAAAAAAAAAAAAAAACTTACAAATAGGATAAAATCAGGAAGTGCTGATTTGCTTCTACATTTTGTTCTAAATTTTAAAAAGCTCTTTTAAAGTTGCAAACTCTCCTGGGTGTCTTGCATATCTGTTTCAAAGCAATAAGTCCCTGCTCAAGTCTCACAGGAGTTAGGGTGATATGGAGGAAAGAAGAGAGATACTGAAATCTAAGGCAGTGGGAACCACAGCCAAGAGAAGCTCAAGGTGAAATGAAGATGAAAAGGTGTCTGAGGTTTAATTTAAGGCAAAAGGGAAACAATGAGCTGGGGGTGGGGTGGGAGGAGGTTTAAAACACATCCTTGTTAATCTCACAATAAGAGGCACAACCTTAAGGCTGGTCCCTGCTAATCCAATGACTTGTCAGACACATTTTCTTAAGGTCTTGGAAGCACCTGGGAGCAGATGGGGAAGATGAAGGCAGAGAGCTAGATCTCGGTGACGCAGCCCAAAGACGCCCCACTAGACCCATATCCAGAATCCCCACAGTGGTGAGCAGTACCAACCTGCTGTCTCTTGACACTTCCCCAGGTATTTCTGACTCTTTTACAGCATTGTCATGCCCAAGAGGCAGGAGGGTGAGGTGGTTGAGAGTTTAGGTTCAGCCCCTGAATACCTGGATTACAGTTTGTAATTCAGGTATTACAGTTTGATCACCTTGGGCAGGTAATCTACAGTCTCTGAGTGGTACAACCAAGCAGTCAGCGCCTTGGAGGGATGTGCTGCTCACTTTCCTGGAGACAAGACCTTACACTTTGATCATTTTTATAAGGAGATGAAGCAGTAAAAAACTGACGGATACACCATCTGTGGAAGGGTGCACAACTTTTAAAAGAATTCATTATTCAACAGCAGTCTCTACGAAAGGGGAAACAATGCTGGAGGGGAGAAGAATGTGGAATAGGAGCAAACAAACAACAAAAAACATCTCTTCAGAGAAGTCAAGTGAAGGGAAAAAAAGAACTCAAGTCTGGGAGTTCGCCAGTAGGGGGCTCTCCATGTTGAGGGTGCAAAGGGAAGCCTTAAAGCCAAAGGCTGGTACCATGTCCCACAGCTAATTAGTAGCTGAGAGAGGATAAGGATGCAGGGGTCCAGCTCCTGCTTCACTCACTTATCTCCCCTCTTTCCACCTTTTCTTGTCATCCCTTCTCCCTGCTCAGTGTGTCCTTGTCAGTGTACATCATGAACTGCCAGAGGGGTCTTCATCATTTTACTTTCTCCTATTCCCCACCCTCTTACCCCTGCCCTGCATAATGTGTAACTTTCTGCCTAGGTTGCAGCTTCCCTGGAAAAAGCCAGCTCAGTACAGTGTTACATCACACACCACCATCTGTGTCCTCACTGGGGACAGCAGCATCCGTTCCCTCATGGAGCCATCTTAGAAGGTAATGAGAATGTGGTGTGGCCCAATTCCCAGAGATGGTGCCTCAGGCAAGAAGGAATAGTACTGGGGAAGAGAAAGCTAAGGCCCAAACACCAAACACCAAACCCACCAAGAGCTGGCCACCGAGTGAATAATGGTCAGTGTCCCCTCCCCAGAAACGACATGGCTAGAGATTCCACCAGCCTCTTTCCTGCTCACAGTGGGACCCAAACAGAGTTGTCACTGCACTGGGAGCAGCCAGCCCACAGCCTCCCTGGCCTGGCCCCTCCCTAAGGGCCCTGAGTCCCTGCATCATCACCAGAATTAAGTAGGAAAAGGATGCCTTCTAAACAGACAGACTCCCAAGGCCCTCGCCAAACGGATGAATCAGAATCTATGGGGTTGGGACCTCAGATTGCTCATTTTAAACAAGCTCCCTAGATAATGCTGTTGGAAGTTTAAAATCACAAGTTTAAATGGAAACTTAATGCAATTCCCAACCCCCCAGCAACCAAGCGAATCTCTCACCAGTCTGTTGGGAAATCCCAGACCCCCAAACCCTCTGCAGAACATATCACTACACAAGAGGCCCCAGAACAAGACTGTGAGCCCCAACTCTGGCAGAAAGGGAACATTTCCCCAAGGAAGCGCTTTTAATAAGCTTGGAAAACAATGTACTCTGCAGCCTGCATAGCCTGCAGCAACCTCTTAGCTCGCCATGGCTTAAACGGATCTTATTAAACTCTAGTGAGGTGGCCTGATGATTAGGGGTCTTAGCTGGCTTGAGCCCACTCCCCAGATTTGCACCTAGATGTCACTGATGGAAATCTTTGAACAGAATTCTGGGAGAGGAGAGATGCAAGCGCGGGCTTGCTGCGTTTCTCATAAAGGAAACTGTTTTGCAGAAGTTGGTTGTGCTGGAGACACAGATTTGAATTGGATGGGGTGTGATGATGACAGTGAGAAGCAAGGAAGGAGGAAAAAGGCCACTGAAACAGGCAGGGCCCGCGAGGAAACCACAAGCCACGTGCCACCACCCGGGCCTCTGCGTTCTCTCTTTTTCCTTTTTCCGTCTTTTTCTTTCTCTCTCCACATTTCTCTCTCTTCTTTTTCTCCTTTTCCTTCACTCTCTTCTTTTTTATTTACATTTTTGTGTCTCTTCCTCTCCCATATCCTCTTTCCTTTTCTCTTCCTCTCTCTTTTTCTCTCTGTCTTTTCTTGTCTTCCTTTTCATTTTTTCCTTCTATCCTCTCCTCGCTTTTCCCTCCATTTTGCAACAATCATTTACCAGGTGTCCACTCTGTGCCCAGCCTCGTGGATAGCACTAAAGTAAAAGAAACACACCGTCAGTGGCCTCTAGAAGCTCCCAGCTCACAGGGAAGATCCAAAGAATAGGCAATTGCAGTTCAGTTACAAGTGGTAAGGCAGGGACACCTAAAACAGGCATCTAACCCAGGCTGCAGTTCAAGGATGTGATGGCTAAGCTGACACCTAAGAGGTAAATATGCCTTAGACCAGCAAAGGGCTGGAGGAGGGGTAGAGAGTGCTCCAGGCTGGTATAAATTCCTAATTCAAGAGAAAGCCTGGCACCTCTGAGGGACTGTGAGGTCCAGGGCTGCCATGCACAGTTGTATAGGTCGTGTCCTGCACAAGGGCATTGGGTGAAGGCGCCAAGAGCCAACCTGGGGACTGGGCCTTCCTTATAGATAGTGAGTCTCCTGTGTTGGGCACTTAACTTGACAGAAATGTCACACCAGTTTTTTCTGCTGTTACTCTTCTTCATAGTATGTTGACAAAAGATTGGGACAAGAATAATAAAACAGTGCTTAAGTAGAAGCATCTTTCCATTTCTTTGTTCAGAGATGTTGCATAATAGTCTCAGCCTCTGTCCAGGTGGAGGTTTACCAGATCTAACAAAATCTGGAATTCTGGAATTCCTTACCCAACACTTTATCCTCTGGGTGCATTTGGTACCCCTATCTTCAAATTAGCTTCTCTTACCTGCAGTCATCCATGCCCTTGGGTTGGACCACATGGAAATGTTTAGTTTCCTAATATTTCCAGCCAATATTTACCTAGTGATGCTTCATTACCATTTAGAGAACAACCTTCACAATGAATACTGGGAATCATCACTTATTCTCACCCTCAGAAAGAGGAGGCGTTTGATATATTGAATTCTTTTTCAGAGTTTGGCTCCAAATCTGAGCCAAAGGCACTTGAAACAGTTTGATGCATTTAAGAGACATCTGCATACTTTCCTAGTAATTAAAACTCATTTGACTGGTCAGGGAGATGATTCTCAATTGCAGCAAAGATGGGTCAAGACACCAGTAATGCCATCCTTCACCTTTAAACTAAAACCACAAGGAACTGGGGTTGCTTCTCATGCCATTTTCCTCTACAGTTTAACCCAAAGATAAACTTCACTGGAATTGAAATAGTGCTGACTCAACCTTGCCCATCAAAGTTCTTTAAAGGAAGGTACACTTGACATAGAAATGAGGTTCTGAAATATTTAGGAAAATTAATCTATATTGTTATCTTTGGGGAAGATATTTTAAAATGAGTGGACTTCATTTTCTTTGCATAGAAGAACCTGTTTGCAAATAATGTAAATGAGGGGAAAGATTCCCCTAGCCTTTAAAATTTGTACTCTCAGAAGAGGGAAAAAGAAAATGTGTTCTTGCCCTTCAATGGGTATGACAGGTGACAGAGATGCATATAAATGCAATAGCCTGTCCCAAGTATGGAGATATGGCTAGAAGACAGTCCAAAAGGCATGACTCAATGCCATAGACACAGAGACTAAGAGACCTGGAGGATTGTCCTGCTCAACCTCTCATTCTAGAAATGAGAGAATGGGCTCAGCCACGGCAAGCAACTTTCCCAAGGCCCATAGCCAGTAAATAGTAGAGCCAAGATGAGTCTCCAAGATAACTTAATCTTCTGCAAAGAACTTTCTTCAGCACCACGATGCTCCTTGATGTGTTGTCTTTTTATTTCATTAATTCATAAGAGCTCAACTCTGTATTGAGATCCAGAGAACGTAAATGACATGGTACCCACCTACCAAAGAGCTTGTGATTCTTCTTATCATCCTAAAATTACAGAATTACTGTTTTTGAGTTAGTCCTCTGACTTGAGGAGAACCCTTTAGATTGTGTACAGAGGAGTTGAAAAAAAAAAAAACACACCTTTCTTGTATACAAAGAATAAAGCTTAATTCACAACTACTATTCCCTGGCCATTTACTGGGATCAGAGAGACAATGGCTTAAAACATGGAGGTCAGAAGCTGACAGAGAGGGAGGTACTTTCTTCTCTCTATGATAGACCAGAAATGGGAGTGTATGAGTGTGTGCACATATATGTGTGTGCATGAGTGTGATTTTAGGCATAAATGGCACATATCTAACATACACATGGATTTTGAAACCATACATATAGGGCTCAAATATTGACTTTGACATCTACTGTGTGTTCTTGGCTAAAGTGGGTAACCTTTCTCATCATCATTTTCTCTATGTCTGAAGAGGGAATAACAACCTACCCATCGCTGATGTGGAGCCTTGGTGTGAAGACAGCAAGGCAGAGAATGTGACGTCCCTGCACGCAGTGGATAAAGGAGAGGTCAGCTTCTCTTTTAGGGGGCAGTTATTATTAGGGTGGAGAAAGGAGCTTTATCCTTATTTTTTCATATTCTTACATTTTTCTATGATTAAGTTATTTTCCATCATGAAACAGAAGTAAGGAGGAGACAGAAAGGAGATTTTATTAAGAATGAAAAATGGCTACACTTTTGAGAATAAGCTTGCTGACAGAATCTAAGTACACTTTCAGAATAATTAACAAGAAAGCCAGGAATATGGAAATTAATTGCTATTGGTACAACTGCCTTCTGAATGACAACCTCAAGGTTGATGCACAGTTTCTCAGTGGAGAAAGGGGAGGCCTCTATTCCCAGATTGCTTGCTGCCTTGGCTCTGTCCATCAAAACAGTATCTTCTAATATGGAATGAATATTTATTAAGCTCCTACCATGTGCTCAGGCTGTACTAGTTGCTTTTGCATGTACATATTTAAGTAACTTACCATTCTTGTAAATTAGGTATATTTACGTCTATTGTACAGATGAGAAAGTTAAAGTCTGAGAACTTATGTTGCCCAAAGACTCATATTTGGAAATTGATAGCCATTTAGAACTCAAGCCTGCCTGACTCCAAAGCTTCTGCTCTTTCCTCTCTAAGAAACCACCTTCTGTGAAGTGTACAGTGGATGTGACAGGAGGTAGAGTAGGGCACTGGGGGCCAGGGCCTCACTTAATTGATGATTATCTCACTTGTCCTAGATTTTAAAACCACCACTTAGTCGCTAAGTGACTATGGCAAGTTACTTCACCTGTCTGATTTCCACCTCAGTTTCCACATCTGAAACCATTTTGTAATTTCAAAATATCATTTCCATCCTACAGGAATGCTGAGAAGTTTAGAACCTATACACCACCTACCCTTGTTTAGTTTGCTGCCAGAGCCTGATTTCACTGGATGAAGAATCAGTGAGAATGAATATAGGAAAGCGTGTGTGTGTGTGTGTGTGTGTGTGTGTGTGTGTGTGTGTGTGTGTGTGTGTGTAGTAGGTATAAAACTCAAGTTCCATATTATTTCCCTTCCTCAGAATCAACTGAATCCTTATTCATTATCCTGGAGTTCATCCCTCCTTTTATGTTTCTCAACCTTCTTTGTCCAAATTTTGTAAAGTCTCCTCACTGTAGGAGACCAGGAGAGCTGACTAAATGGCTGAGAACCTGGTAACCCATAGGATCCAGGATTCAGTGAACAGGAGTGAACTTGAGAAAAGATACAAACTTAAATCCAATCCTTGGGGAAACCACGGGGAGAAGCCACACATAGCAGGGGACTGCTGAATCTGACTAGTGGATGAGAACTTATAGCAGCTATGACCTGAAAACAGCATGGACTTTGGAGACCCACCAAAATTACTGGCTGAGTGGCCTTTGGCAAGGACACTTTTAATGGGCAATCTCAGGAACTCCTCTTGGGTTTGGCAAAACTTCCTCATAACCACACTGACTGAACTCTTTTGTCTTAACCCTCCTTTCTTCTCTCTTCTTTCTCAGATGTCAGCTCTACATCATGGGCTAATGGTTTTCCCTGCCCTCTGCTGCTTCTTCCCCTTTCATTCTTCTCAGTTGTTTCTTCCAAGGAATCTCTTGCACATCTAATCTTGTCATCTTGTATCTGCTTCTCAGAAGATCTGAACTGACCCAGGTAGACACTGGGAGTGGGTCTGAGAAAGCTGAGCATGAGTGTACCCACAACTCAGATGGTAATGAGGACCTCATCCTGGGTGGGACAAGAGACATGAATAGTCCCTGGAATGAGGTAGTGGCCCAGGAGAAGATTCACTGAAGCAGCCTTAGAAAATACCCTGATGGAAGGGAATGCCCTTTCCAGTGTGATAATTGAGGTTTCTCCAGAATATGGAGAATCAAATGATAACAAGGACAGTGGAGTCAGCTGGACATGCATAAGTTGTTTTGATGCCCTGCAGAGGGATGAAGAGAAACTAAGGTTGGTCAAAAATAGCCAAATCCTGAGTGTGAGAGCCAGGGAGCCTATCTGGTAGCTAGAAGGAGGTTCTTACCTACTGCAAAAGAAGAACAGACAAAAATATCCCCTTGCAATTATTTTGCTAGAGCTGTATTAACTCTATTCCTCTCTAGAATAGTACAGTGCAAAGAGACATGGGCCTTGTGGATAGTCCACAGAATGTCACATTGGTCCACTGCATTGATGTCATCATATTGATTGAGCAGTCCAAGCAAGAAGTGGCACCTATGCTAAAGGCCTTGGTCAGACACATTGCTAAGGATGGTGAGAGATAAACCCTATGAATCTTGGGGATCGTTCATTTTAGAATTGTTTTCCAGGGATCTAGTGATTAGGGATATATTAGGATATTTCCCCAAAGTAAAAGACAAATAACTTTATCTTGCATTCCCTACCACTTCTTTGAGTTCTGGAGGCAACATATTCCATCCTGAAGCATATTGCACCTGCTGGTGGAGATGAAATGCTTGATCAGGGGGCACCAAGTAACCATGTGTCCATAACTGCACACTCTGAACTAAATTCTGCTAGGCCTACAAGTAATAGAATCAGACAGGTGCAGCAGCGGTCCATCCATAAAATCAAAATTGTACATCTGGGACTGAGTCAGACAGCACAGGAGAAGAGGCACAAATAAAATGCACAGACAGTCGTTCAAAGCCCCATGTTACCCCATCACAGTTGAATTAGTGGTCCCTTTGGCTGCACATATAGCCATAAAGAGGGACCTATCACCAGCTAAAGGAGAAGGAAAATACCCAATCTTGGCTTGCAGGTAGGTCAGCCTAGGATATGGGTACATGCCAATAATGGGAAATAACTGCATTACAGAAGTGGCCTTGAAAGGAGACAGTGGAGAGTGACAATCTTCTTACTGGCTGGGACTGTGAACAGTGTGCCTGGTCATCTCCTTCGTGTAGAAAGATTAGTGGTTCCAGGTGAGAATATACTCCTTGACTGATTGCTCAGAAGCATAGAAGGAAACCATCTGAAGGGTTGTTGATAAAGGTCCATGGTAGAGACATGTGAATGGACATATCAGTGTGGACCTCAAATTTCTATATCTCACATTAAAGCCAACGAGAAAGCATACGCCACAGAAGAGGCTCCAAACAACCCAGCAGGCAACGCGGCTCTGCTGTCGAGGTTATCCAGCCTTCCAGTTCAGCCATCCCAAAACTAGACTGACTGGCACACGAACAGATGAGCCACGAGGACGGAGACAGAGGCCACAAGTGGGCCCAATTCGACAGTCTCCCACTAACGTTCCCCTTGCCATTCACTCCCATGGCACTTCATAGCTCTCCTGTGCTGCATATACCACAAATGTAACTAAATTTCATCCTTTTCTCCAAATTAAGACTGAGAGAAAAAAGCACCTCTCTCTGTTTCAAGATTTTGTGTGTGTGTCACTAAAAGAACCCTTATGAAGGAGCATAGGGTCTTTTTTTTATTCCTGCAGTCCCCAAAGGTTTCCATCTGGAAGGAGGAAAGAATAATAATTGGATTTACTAGCTTTGAGGAAAAGGGCTCTCTGCAGCTTACAGGAACTGAGTAAGTTTTCTTTTCTTTTTTCTTTTTTTTTTTTTTCCCAGGGCTTGGGAATGTACTGTCCTTGAGAACTTAAAAACGTCCTCAGCAATGTGGATATGTGCATGGGTCAACAAGTATCAAGTTAGTTAGAAAGGTCTATTGGCAAAGCGTAATGTCAGAAAAACCGTGCAGGGAGACATAACTTTCTCCCACCCAGGCCCGTGACAGCTGGAGCCTCAGGTCCCCCTCCCCCCACTGGAATGTCAGTAGGTATCTCCACTGTCTTGCTAACCTCCTGGAAAACCCAAGGATGCACTGTTAGGAAATTGTATGCTGAGAATAAGAGAGGAGGGACTGACTGGGTTGCTGATTGTCTCACAAGAAGAGGGGTGGAGCTCCCCACAGGAAAAGATAGTGCAAGAGTATGAATCCACAGGCAGAGAAACCAAGGGGAGAACTGGGGTACCTTTAGAAAGGGGTTGCTTTAACCCCTCCGTTTCCATCGAGTTTTGGAAATGTATTCAGCACGTAGCCATGTTTCCTTTCCTATGTTGTCTGCCCTTTTCTAAAAGTACACATTTTATTGGAAATATAATATAAATGCCAGAATATGTATACTTAAGTACACAACTCAGGAATTTATTTTATTACCATATGATGCATACACACACACACAGACAGAGGCTGCTGACCTCTGAAGAAAAACAGATGCTTGGAATACTTAATTAATAGAATGTGTAGTTCTTTCTTGATATCTGTTTTGTGCAGCAAGAGTATAATCTCCCTGAGGGCCAGGACAAAACTTGCCTTTTACACTACTGTAATCTAACTAATTAGCTTAGTACGTAGCATGTAGTATGCATTCAGTAAATTTTAGTTATCTTTTGGAAAAGACGAAAGAAAGAGAAGAAGCACCACTAAGAGACAGTGCCGCTTAGAGGAGCAGTAATATAAAAACAAACCACGATTACCAAAGAGTCTTAAACCTGACAGACTGCCCTGGAGTAGGAATGGAGCATTTTTAAAACTTAACATTTTGTTAATTTTTCATTCTCCACCGTTCATATTCTTCTGTGCCAGTGGAAAGGGGAATGCAATTCTCATTTCAGAGTCTCCTGGTCTCATTGGATTCCATGTGGTATTGAGTGGATTGTGAAAAGAAAAATTCAAAGAGCGACTAGGGTAGTGGTTTCTGTGAAGTAACTGTAATATTCAAATTAAAGCTGTAAATCAACTATGCAAATGAGCCTTCCTCAGGGCAGAAATGCAATCAAACAGCCTGCAGAAGAAAACTTAATAAGCCCTGCCTCTCCTTCTATTACCTTGTGACCAAATTTCCTGAGGGTTCAGGTCTTGTGGGAATGCTGAGGGAGTGTAGTAGCTCCAGGCATTCCAGAAGCTCTCACAGCAGCTCTCCTGGGACCCAGCGGCATTTTAAAGCTTTGAGAAGGACTGAGCAGTTTGCATCTGTGTCTCCATCAAAAGGCATTAAATATGCATCTGATCAAGATAGTAGTTAAGAATGTGAAGCACCTATGGGGAAAATTTGCATGAAATTATAGCCATATGTACATGATTTCCCTCTGAAATAGCTTTGGGACTAAAATTCTCATAAGAGAATTGGTTAGAAAATGGTAGACTGACTACACAAAGAAGAATGGCTGTCAAGAGTTTTGGGGAGGGCTAAATCAAAAGTAAGGGTCAGTTAGGAAAGATGGGACCCAGTCCTACCCATGGAATTTAATGCGTACCATCTGTCGGTGACCATAGATTCATAGAAGCCAAGTGACCATACAGCCTGATTTGCCCAAGACAATCCCATTTTATAGCTATTATTCCAGTATAATTATTTGTAGTACCCCCATTTCATTCTTAAACATGCAATGGTTAGGATGATAAGTTACAAGACCATTGGATAAAGTCAGTATCTTCAAAATGGTTCACCTTTCAGGCAGGTCAAGCACTCTGTCAAGGAGCTTGGGAAGTCTCACAATCATAACCCAGACCTTTATCCATTAGTGATGAGTCTGGTAGGCTTCCTGTCTCTGGAGTTATCCAGGCAAAGGCTAGATAAAGGAGATTAAGGCAGAAAATAGGGAACTAAGACAATGTCTCTATGGAGTTCCTTCTTTCCCTGAAATTCAGCAAGAATCAGAGATTAGGTGGGAAACACACCCAGAGTGAACACAGTTTCTCACGTTTTTGCAGGAAAATGGCATCTTTGCTAAATGCTGATCAAGGGGAAAGAAGTGAGATGAGGGGGAAACAGTAAGAGTGGTTACAGGTGCTACATACGCATCTCTACTGAAACCCGCACCCTGGCTCTAGTGTGGATGCCAAGGGCAGCAAATTCTTGGTAGATGCAAGAACTCAGGTATGTCAGGGCTTCGTCTCAACCAAGGTAGGTTTGGCTGCAGTATTAAAATATCAGTAGCTCAAAGCAACCAAGTTTTGTGTTTGTCTCTGCCCCTCTCCATCACGTGTTGGCCGGGAACTCGTGCTCATGTCATACTGGGGAACTCCTTGTTTCCATGGTTATTGAAGCAGGACAAAGGAATATGGTGAATCTACCATTAACTCTGAAAGTTTCTGCCTACTGTGACAGTCATTACTTCTACTCACATTTCATTGGCCACAGAAAGCCACATTCACATGGATAGGACTAATTTTTTTTATGGGAAGGGAAGTCCTACCATGTTCCTGGAAGGCAGAGAACATGAATTATTTGGAGACTAGCGCCAGATACAGGTTTAGTAGTTGGGAGAGAGCACGCAGATGGCATGTCCAAGTGCCTGGTACACAGCAGGAGCCAACCACACGCCAGCTCCCTCCAGAGAAACGTCTGCATCCTTTGGAGCACTTCCCTCCCACCTCCTCTGTTCTTTCTTTCAGAGGAGAGGCCACCATCGGAGATAGTTAAGCCTGGTGGCTCAGGAGGGAAAGAGACTGGGCAGCACTCTTCAAACAGGTGGCAAGTTACTACATGGATAGTGGGCAAGAACTCGTCATAGTCTGCCCCGAGCACATCAAAACAGCAACAGCAGCACTAGTATTTAGTATCTGTATGGCACTTACTATGTGCCAGCACTGTCTTAAGTATTTCACTATGGATTCAATCCTCACAACAGCTATTTAAGATGGTTACTATTAGTACCTTCTTTTTAAAGATGAGAAAACTGAGGCAAAAGGTAAAATAACTTCTCTGAGGTCAGTGGATATTAAGGATCTGAGCAGGGATATAAACACAGCCCATTTTCTCCAGAGGAATCAGGACATACCTATTCTGATGCTCTTAGATGCTATTGGATAACAATAGGTGCTACTGAGTAACAATAGATGCTATTGGGTAATAATAGCATCTAATGGCTTAGCATGTACTAGAGCGTTGTTTTGCAGGGAATGGAACTCCTGGGGCTTACAAGATGATTTTATTGATTTCTTAAGAGCATTAGATAACTGAATCACATGATGATAAGTACATTTCCTTTTTATTGCTTTTTCCTCTTTGTTTCCCAATTCTTCTGATTATGTCAAAAATAAAGCTTAGATGTCGAGAACATACTGTTACTAACCATCACTCGTTACTCTCACTTTGGAGGAAGAGAAGGAAGGCCTCAGGCATGGGGCCTTCCGTAGCCTTGTTGTCTGCCTAGAATTAAAGAACATTTGTTTATGTTGTAGTTATTGTTATTGTTACTTTCTCTTATTGGAAATTGGTGCTAGATTTCCATTTATGAAAGCAACATAGTCTCATTTGAAAACAGATTTAAGTGGGGGAAAAAAGAAACTGATACGGTAAAATAGAAAATAAATAGCATGAGTGGCATTCAGACAGACCCCAAACGGAAGTGGTTGATCAAAAGCTAGAAGATGAGGAACAACATTTTGAAGAGATGGGTTTGCAGGACAGCAAGCTGGACTTAGGGGAGACGTTAAGAAATTATTTTCCTCTTGTTGGCTGCTACTCAGTTGTCAGTGACAAGGACAACAATAAGAATCTCCTCTTTCCCACCCAGGACTCAAGTTAAAGCATCCTTGAGCCCTGAGAAGCTACAAATTAAAGACAAAATGATCCTGAGTGAAGTGAAACAAAGAGGGCATTGGCTCAGGCAGGGAGAGAAGTGGCCTTAGACAGGTGACTAGCTGTGTGAACCTGGGTGAATTTCCTACCAACTCAGCGCCTCCAGGTTATCATCTACAAACTGGAAGAAATAAAACCTACCTACCAGGGGTTTTTTTGTGTGTGATTATTAAGTCAGAGCACCTGGCTTACCTTGCTGGCTGTTGTAAAGATCAAGCATTCATTCTACAAATATTTAAGAAACCACCATGGGATGGGCAGTCAGAAGTCAGCCTCAGTTTATACCCTTGTAGAACTGGTTCCTAGTGGGCATTTTCACTAAGAGCTGCAAAGAGAGAAACAAAACCATGGAATTGCCATTTATCAAGGATTCACCAGAGAGTAGGTATTGAGCTCAGTGTTGTCCATGAGTTACTCCATTTCATCCTCACAATAGTTCTGTGAAGAAGGTAGTTATCATCATTTCCATTTTACAGATGAGAATCTGGAGATTGAAAGGGCTGAGGAATTCACATGAGCTTATGGAATCAAGTGTATCACAGAGGCAGAACTCAAACTCACTGCTGCTTTCCTCTTAAAACAGGAGTTATCCAGAAAATAGAGGTTGGATAGATTTTAGCAAGGAGAATGGAGCTGCAGTAAAAGCACTTAACAAAGTTGGCCCGGAATCCACCCAAGTACTTTGTGGATTGTGAGGCACTAAGGGAGGAAAGTTGTTGATGCTCATTATTCCTATTGCTTTATTTTTGGATTATTTTTAGAGTCAAATCTTCCCCATGGGGCATTTCAAGTGCTCCCAGTGCTTGTGCAAGCCTGTAGGGAAATTCCATTATTAGAGCAATGCCCCCCAACCGCTTCCCAAGCTTTCACACAAACAGGAATCACCCTGGGGAACTTATTAAAATGCAGATTCTAAGTGTGGAGTGAGATCTGAGATTCTGCATTTCTAAACAGCCTCTACTTCCCTGCTACTGGTTCACAGACCACAGTTTGAATAGCAAGACATTCAAGCCCTCTGACCCCAGGGTAAACATCTCTTCCCCACCTTCTTGTGGAAAATCCCTTACTAAGCTCTAAATCAAGGTACAGCCCTTGTGGCAGGATGAGCAGCCTCCCTGCCTTGGAGGAAAATGGTGGGGTGGGAGGTGGAGGGCACTAGGTAGGCCAGGAAGCAGAGCACAGCAGCCTCAGCTCCAAGTGGAAGATGCAGGTAAGGAACCTGCTGACTCATCAATTCCCGCCAGCAATTAGCCAGAGGGAAGCTGGTCTGTGGAGCCATGATCATTTACAAGGGGCTTTAACAGCCCTCCCCACACTCTTGGAAGGCACCACTAAGTGCTCACTATGAAGGCTAATGGAAAATCCATAAAATGTGCAGCTAATTGCACTTACTCTCAGAGCGCTAGCCCTTTTGAGGAGGGGAGTCTCTCTCACCTTGGTGGTGGCCTTTTGCTTAGTTATTTGCTTGTTTTCCTGTCTCTAGCTGTCCAGGTGCTGGGCTGGTGTGCGTTAAGCAGGTAAGTGGTGTCAGGCTCTTCCTTGGGGTCATCGCATTTCATCCTCCCTCCTACCCAAATGGATAGCTAAGGATGTTGAAACTCAGATTCAACCCCAGGGCTGTGGACTCCAAACTATAGTCTGGAAATGGATTGTTGGCGGTGGGGGAGGAGTATCTGTGAACTACCTGAAATTGTATACAGAGCTGTGTGTGGATGTGCATGTAGCCGGAACTGTATTTCATTAGATTTTCAAAGACATGTGATTCTCCCAATAGGCAACAGCCCCCTGGCTAGATTGTACAGCTGAAAAGAAGCGCCTTGGGCCATGATTCTGTCTTTGGGAGAGGGCCTGGTTTTTTATGTCAGGTTTTCAAACGACCCATCAAGAGGTAGTTGGGAGTTCAGAATCTACAACTTGAGAAAACTCAGAGCAACAAAAGGAGCTCTAAAGTCAGGCCTGCTCTCAAGTGAATTTGAATTTTAATAATTATACCAGCATCTGCACACACATGGTAAATAGGAGAAAGCGAATGTGGCAAATATGGATTTTCCCCCTCCTTCCTCTAATTCTGACCAATATGCTGCAAGGCTGAGTCTAAATGGCAGAGATCCCTAGCCCTGACTCAAAGCTCGTGCCACAATATCATGCCTACAACAAGCAGCTGGAGTCCAGTCCCTGTTTTAATCACAAGAAGTGGTTTGTGACAGCGATTAAGAGCAATCGCTGTGTTTGAAGTCTGACACACCTGGGAGTAAAGTACGGTCATAAGTAACCATTGGCCAATCATCTCAGTTTACCAGTCTATAAAATGCAGGTAAGAACAGTACCTACCTCATCAAAGATGTTATCAGGATTAAAGAGACGGTATACATAAAGCCTCACAACCATTAATATAGCATTTTCAAGGTGCCGGCCACTTTACATTATCTCATTTAATCTTGAGCCTTTGAATGTTTGTGTAGCTTATTCAAAGTCCCAGGGAGAAAAAAAAAATTTGAATTAGGTGTGTCTAGAAGCTAAACCCATAAACAGTGTGCTTTCCACTCTCTCAGCCACCTCTCTAGGCCCTGAAAGCCACAGTAGAGCCATGTACGCACAGACACTTAATAGATAAGGGTTCATGTAAATTGGTCTAGCTTCTAACCCAATATGCATATTTGGAAATGAAACGAACACTAAGCAGCAGCTGGAGGCCTCCTCTGGAAGTTTGGGCTGCTGAGAAACTTGCCCCGGTGTCAAAAAAAGGCTTGTTGACAGGCATCAGAGAAAAGAACCTGGGGATGGCATCAGATCACGCAGTCCCTTGACTGGATGACGAAGTGGTCGTGATTTCACTTCTGAGCTCAGCTATCATGTGAAAGTATCCATAGCTGCCTCCTCTGTCCCTCAGAGCTTGCTGTAAGGAGGGAATGAGACCATTTCTATTAAACTGTCTAACGTCGTAGGTAAGGTTTTCTCATCTTTGATGGGTATTACAATCATGGTGACACATAGAAAAGTCCCAAGAGAACTCCAAAACAATTCTGCTTTAGGGAGGAGATGTTGTATTTAAAGAGACAGAGGATAGGAAGGAATGTCCTCAATGGAAATCAAAAAGTAACTGATTCTCAGCCTTAAGGCGCCTATTTAGGGGTGGGGGTGGGATGGCTAAAATTCATGCCCTTCCCAAGTTCATCTTATAGAAAGTAGTGATTTAAGTGATTTAAATAAGATACTTATCAACATTCAAACTTTACCCCCCACCCCAATGGACCCAGTTTTCCTGACAACACTTATAGCTTGGTAGCAGGGGGACAGGAAGAGTCCTATTACATAAAGACAGAAAATTTAAGGAGCTCTACAAACCAGGAAGGCTCCATTCAAAACACTCTGAGTTGAATTTGTACAGCTCAAGAGATGGCAATAGTCAGTAAGTGTTTTCAGCAGAAGACAGCACAATCGGCCAGTCTGCCTTTCAAGCCAACTGAGCAAGGCCATCAGAGCTGAATAACTTTTCCCAGCAATGAGCAGGGTCAGCCTCTCAGCACACCCACATGTGTTCCCAGGACTGGCCAGGCCACCAGCTTTAGTAATCAGGCTTAGAAGGCTGCAAGCAGCCCCTTCCTTGGGAAGCTTTCCTAGCAGTTACAAAGCAATGTCCTATCAGGAGCTAACTGAGTAAGAAGCCACTGACTTTCCTGGTAATTCATTTACCAAGTCAAGCTTAGGGATCAGAGCAAGCAGATCTGTATCCGACTCACCCCTCTATTTTCCAAGCAGAGCTGTCATTGGAATTAAAGAAGCTGTAATTAAAGTACCTTATTTGGGCATGCTGTAATTAGCTACCAATTTAGCATGCCATCAAATGTAATCTGAATATAAACACCAGGGCTGCAGGTGCCAATACCCTGGAGAGTTCTGGGAGCTAGTGAGCCCAGCCTGCTTTCCTTATAAGACTTCATTACCCCCAAGTGACTCACCTGGTGAGGCAGACTCGCTGGGACCCACGAGAGTGAGCCCCAAGCCAGTCTGTCTTCCCAAACACTCCTAAGCCTTGAAAGTTAGACTTCCAGGGAGCAGATTTATCTCTTCACCACATAGAGAAACTTGGGGTGACGGTGGCTTCTTCAATCTACACTTCAAAGGGAATAATATGGTTTCATGATTAAATATAAGCTGCAGGGATATTTTTCATCCATTCAGTGTTTACTGAGCCACTGCTATGTGCAGGACGGTGGTGATTCAATAAGGAATAAGACAGGATGGATGATCTGATAGAAGCTCCAGGAGAGTGAAGCCCTGCACTCAAGCCGTGTGACCTTGGGTAAATGAGTTGACTTCTCTGAGGCTGCTTGCTTATCCATAAAATGGCAATACTAGCATTCATCCCACAGTGGTGCGATGAAGGTTGAACTGGAGAAAAGATATAAACATCTGGTATTTTGTCCAGCACAGAGCAGAGCTGACCTAGGTCAGTCTCTCCAGATGCATCCAGCCCTCTGATTCTAATCTGGCCCTACTGGCTATTCTGCTGTACCTCAGAACAGGGCCCTGATGAGAGGAGGACCTGGGACTGTGAGCCAGCGTCATGTGACTGTTCTTTCTCCATTTGGAGCTCGAGAGTTTTTCTATAGCCACTGAAATGGTGTGGAATTAGCCATACATGTTTGCTTTGTCCTGGAAATATATCTGCCTAACATATATGTGCCTGGCTATTTCCTGCTGGACCCTTAGCTCCAGAATACCCCTCCCCTCTCCTACATCAAGCATCTCCCAGTTTCTCAGAAGATTTTTCCTAGTGTTCTCTGCATAAAGGTATGGACACTTGCTGCAGTGATAAGTGGGCACATTCAGCCAGGCTGAAGAAGTAACTCAACGCATATTCTCATGACCCCTGGGCAGTATTTTTCTTCCAAGAGTGTTGATCAGCTTCCTGCCCTGATGTGCAGCCTGCTCACTCGGTGCATCCTCAGAGATATTGACAAAAGCACCTACTACATTAGACACGCTCAGGACTGCTGTACGTATGTCATTTTATTTTCTCCTGGATACCTGACTCCATCAACTGCCATTTCTTTAAGCCAAAACCCAGATTCTACCCTTGATTTTTCTGTCTTCACATGTCCTAGGGACTTGACCTTCAAAATGTGATCCCCATCTGTCTATTTCTTTCCATCTTCATAATCACACCCATCCAAGTCCTCATGCAGTCACCTCCCAATCAGGATCTCTACTCCTTACCATCTGTTGGCCAGAAATATCTTTTAAAAAACACAAATTAGATCAGGTTATGGTCCTAGTCAAACCCTGCCAAGGGCTCCCATTAAACTTAGAATCAAGTCCAAACCCTTCACTCCAACCTCATGCCCCAGTGCCCTGCACCTGTCCCTGCCCTCAACTCTGGTTCCGTAGCCCCAAGCTCTTTGCATTAGCTGTTGACTCTGCCTGGGAACCTCCTCCTCAGTTATATGCAAGGATGGAAGCCTCTTGAATGTAATCATCTCAAAATAGACTTTCCTCACCTAACCTAACCCAGACTCCTTTCAACCATTCTCTATCAATTCAGTCTTTTAAATTTTACATCCCATAAATGTCTGATAGTTTTTTGCTTATTTCTTTAGTCTGTCTCTCTCCCACCTAAAGGAGGTTCTTTCTCTTTGTATGGATTCCACTCCCTGGCAGGTCCTGGCACATAGCAGATATTGGGTATATTTGTTGAGTGAATGAATCTTCATAACAATTATCTATAAAATGAGGATAAACCCACCTAAGAGAGGTCAGGTAACTCATATGACTCAGCTGGAATGCCACAGAACCTCAGTTCAAACGCAAGTCTCGGCTAATCTAAAGCCTGATAGCTATTTGTGGCAAGAACTCACAGACAATTTCCCAAACAGAGCGAACGTGGCTAGACCTGCTCTTACTATGATGGCATCTCAGCAACAACCATCAGGGAGCTTTGAAAAGACAAGGTTTATTACTCACAAGTCCTGGGGTATACGCAGCACACCCAGGCACACAGCAAGGTCAAGGGGTCACAGAGAGAGAAAGAGAAGGGGAGGGAAAGTAGGGTGGAAAGGAGAGAAGGGAGGGAAAGGACCTAGGATTCTGCTTTTATTGGGGTCAAAAATGGGGTGCCTAATGTTTTGCTGGTTCACTCTTTCTTGGTGAATTTCAAATGTAAGAGCAAGAATTAAAGCACTGGAAGGGAAAAGCAACTCTGTCAAATGGTCAGTCATCGAAGTCAATCAGGGCATTTAAAAAGGGACTGTCAGGGGTAGGGAAACCTGGCTCCTTATCTTGTTGAATAGTTGGCAATGTATTTATTCAAGATGGTTGTCTTTAAAGTGGATACACGGCAATCAAAAGCTTAATGTCAGGCGCTTACATTGCAATCAAAAAAGCTAATTGACAGATGCTAACGCTTCCAGCACACTGCATTCAGTTCAATTCAACATTTATTTTTTGAGCACCTGCTAGATGTAGGCTAGAGACCAGAATGTTCTTACAGGATCCAAAGTTCTGATTCTGTCGTTTGCTACCATTGGGTCACCGTCATGTATGTGACTTAACTTCTACAAGCCTCAATTTCTTTATTTGTAAAATGAGGAACATGATAAAGTTTATTTCATAGGAGTTGGATGATGTTCCAATACAAATGCATGCAAAAGTGATTGTAAATAAAAAGTGCTATTCGGTTGTTAAATAACCCCATAGATGTCAGCAGTGGGAACAGAAAGTGTGTACTGAAAGGCAAGAAGACATTGTCTTCCTCAGCTGGTTGGAATAACAACATGGCTTAATAACAGCTTGTCTGTGCCTCAGTTTGATGTTGTGATGTTGTGAAGGCTAAATAAGTCAATATATGTAAAGAACCTAGAACCGTGCTTAACACAAGTGAGTTCTGTGTATGTTTGCTATTGGTTATTATCACATAGACATTTAAAAGGCAGGTTGCTTCCTACTTGTTCTCACCCACTATCCACTCCTTGGGTTGTCAGATAAAATACAGGAATCCTAGTTCAATGTGAATTTTAGAAAAATGATGAATTATTTTTAGTACAAATATATCTCATGCAATATTGGGGGCATACTTATCCTAAAAAAATTTTATTATCTGAAAGTCAAATTTGACTGGGTGTTGTATAATAATCCTATCAACACGTTATCCTTTTAAAGAATTCTAGGCAGTGAAAAGTGCTGATGAGTATCATTTTTTAAGTTGTTTATCATAATGTCTCCTTCACTAGGACGTAAATTCCATGAGAGAAGGATCTTGTCTATATTATTTCTAGCTATGTTCCCAGAGCTCAGCAAAGTACCTGGACCAAGAACTTAACACACAGTTGTTTTTATAAGGGGATTCTTACAGAGCAAGGGAGAGGCCCTTGAAAGCATCCAACTTCCTACTCTCCTGGTCTTTCTTAAAAGCTGCTTTAAAGAATTTTTCTGAACATTACTCCAGTCCATGTTGCTAGATCTGGGGACCCCACTCCTTCTCAGAGCCTGGACTTCAGTCTGGGCTTCCCATGGGGTCAGGAAACACATTATATTTTTCCTTCGAACTGTGAACAATTAATTCTCTGCATTCTAATTCTGTCACAATTCTGGGCTCCACAGCCAACGAGCGATGGACTTGCCTTATGATAATGGCATTGCATTTGTCATTATGGCGCCAAATGAAAGGAGACCATTAAGCTGAGCGTGATGTTTTATTAGCATGTTTTTCTGAGGCCTATGATTCTGCATAACACAATGAATAAAAATGACCTAAATTTCACTTTGTGAGACATTTTCAGGCTACACTTGCTCAGCCACCCAAGTCTGGCGATGCCTTTGGAAAATAGCATTAGATTCGTGTCATCCCTTTTAAAGCATGGCTTTAATGTAGCTTTATTTGAATTTTTTTTCTTTGATAGTAATGCTGGTTTCCCATAAAATGAGACTCATTTTATTCTTTCTGATTTTTAACTTAAAACAATACAGACTTTAGGGATTTGGGAGCCAGAATATCCACCCTATGCCTGAAATTGGCAACATTTTGCTCAGTGTTAAAAAGGTGTTTCTAAGTGTGGTCAAAATTGTTCATAGCCCTTTCTGATTTGGAGTGTCATATTTCCTGCATTGGAATTTGGTTTTAAATCAAATGGGTAGTTATTCAAATGGCACTATTAAATGAAAACACTGGTTCACAAGGGACCGAGGAGGGCCACTCTGTCTTGCATCCCAGACTTGGCCTTACGTGGACCTAATTATGTACATAAAAGTGAACCACTTTCCCCTCAAGCTTCTGTAACATAATTTTTAAAAGAAAAAAAGGGGAAAGAGGAACAATAAAAAAAGTGGATTTGCCCAAATGCCACTGGATAGTCTTCATAGGTCTTTTCAAAAGGGTCAGCTGATAAAAGCTGTGTCCCAAACCCTCCTCTCTCACTGGAAATAAGAGGGAATTCTACAGATTACATACAACCATATTTTGAGGATGGAAATATTACTTCGCAGATTTTACCAGTTACTTTTGAAATACATGAGAGCTTTTTTTCCCTGTTTAAGAATCAATAACTCATCAAGAAAAATAGCTGTGTGCATAAATATATTAATTAACAACATTATCAATATCAGCAAGAAGAAATGGGAAGCAAGCTCTATGTGCAGCATTCTGGAAATTGTTGAGTAAATTGTGGTGCATGGACTGTGATGAAAGATAATGCAGTCATTGAGACGATAATTAGAAAGACTTGGATACATGGAAAATGTTTAAGCTAAAATATCAAACGAGAGAAAAGTTATCCAATTATATGAACACTGTGATTGCAGCTATATCCATATAACTAGGTGGATGGATTAAAACAGAAAGAGGAGGCAATCATGAAAATAGAAGTTGTGAAGAATTAGTTAGATTAAAGGTAATTAAATACTATTATTTAAAATCATTTCAGAAAGCTAAAAATTCTTTTTTTTAAAAGTAACATATTATTTAAAAAAGCAATGGCAGAAATGTGCAATCAATTAAAATCTTCGAATCTAGTGTCTACCACTTAGTTCACCCAGGAGCTTGTGAATAAGGTAACTTCCGACTTGCAGATTCATTTAAATTCTCTAAATATGACTTAGAAGGATGAAGTAAAAAGTATTCAGAGAGAGACTTCAAAAATAAAAAACAACAAGCCATCCTGTTTTAGGATGAGAATCTCTCAGACATCACCCACGATTAGCTCCTCAGACTAGAACTAGACAGGGCAAGTCCATGGTGTGTGACAGACCCAGTGTGTGAGTCACAGAGGATCCTTCTGGCAGGGGGATTGTGACAAGGTTCATATAGCCCACTGCCAGGTCCAGGCAAGGGCCCAAGTTCAGCCTCTTTCCCCACCCCAACCAGCAATGCACTAACTACACAGCTGTGCTCTCAGCCATCTGCCCAAAAAGGATGAGGCTGGACCATGTTCTCTTGCCCTTTCAATGTGTGTGGAGTGGTCCTTTCTCTACCCTGTTCAAGGCCTATCTGCTTGCCTATCTGCCAGCCTTCCCTCTATTCTGCCCTTGACCCACTGCCGACTCCCAGAAATCAGCACCATCTACTCAGTTCCTAGAAAGTATTACCTCTTGTGTGACCAAGTGCTGTCCTCACAGCTCTAGGCCCCCAGGAAGAATGGACAGGGACTTCACCTGGGGACAGCCACTCTTTACCTTTAGGACATTCTAAAATATAAGTCCCACTGGCCACACTGTATCTCCCATGGGCACAGCCCAGAGGACAAAGTGGTCCTGATTGGAGAAGCTATGCTTTTCTCTATGACATCCACTATGTCACTGCTGGCACCTGGTTCCAGGTCAAGACCTAGAAGCTCAGAGTTGAGAAGATCTGCTGTAGGTTCCCATGTGTCTTTCAGCCAAGTTCTGGCTTAAAATGTTCTTTCTGACATGCCTATGCTTTGTGCTCCTCAGCCCTTAACACAAGGAGGCAGCTCAACTGGAATCTGTAGAAAATGGAGTTTCGGCTTAACTGAAAGCTTGTAATCGCAGCCTAAGCAGAAAGAGGCAACACGGTTACCTACCGGCTCCATCACTTGGATGAGTTACTTAGCCTTCAAACCTCAGTTTTCGTATCCATAAAAAATGAGGATAATAATGGTAGCCACCTCGCTGGGTTATCTGAGAATCTGGTAAAAGAGTATATGTAAAACATGTAAGACAGAGCCTGTCATACAGTGAGCATTTACTACATTAGCTGTTTATTTATCCTAAACGTCCTTGTCTAGAAAATGGAAAGTCCTTGCTTCATCACAACCCTTAACAGTTGTGGCCATCCAATATGTTTAAGAGTCGAATCTGCTCAGTCAAGTGTCAGCTGTGCAATGCCAAGCCATGTTGTCACTGTGTGGTGCATCCCACCCCCATGACATGGCCACAAAGTCTTGGGTGATGGGAACCTTTGGCAGCTCAAGTCAGCCTCATTACTGCTGTGCAGGAGGACAGTGATCACCCACATCAGAGGTGAGACTAAGATTAGTGGGCCAGAGTATGGAAGGGACTTGTCCACAACCGCTAAACCCATTAGTGGCAGAACTTCATTTAAAACCAGATTTGTCCAACTGTAAAGCTCATATTCTTAACCACTATTTTGTAATACATTTCTGCTGTCAGTCAAAGAATCGATTCTGCCATACATTACAGGAAAAATGGTCACTTATACTGTCTATTGAACTGAGAGTATATAACACACAAATCTGTCCTTTTTCTTATGTTTTTTTTTTTTGGTTTTTGTTTCACCTCATTTGATTTGCTTCTGCATTACCTCTTTATCCTGAAATAGAGCATGAATGCATGTCTATGTGGCTGGGCAGAGGAGGGTCTTGGATGGGGAGAGGCATCATTCTAGTCACAGAGAACCCTGGTTATTTAGACCTTCTGAGGCTGCAGACTTTTTCTTTTTTCAGTTACAGTTGGCATACAGTATTATATTAGTTTCAGGTACAATAGTGATTAGGCAATTATATAACTTATAAAGTGATCACCTCGATAGGTCCTGCAGACTCTTTAATCAAGATTCAAGGGCCCAGGGAGGCTGTGGCTATGAATTTCTCTTGAGAATGGTTTTGGTATTAAAGAATCCTCAAGTCCTGTTTCACTCACTGTCTTGCGCTGGTGGGTCAGAGACTGCTCTTGAACTTAAACTCTTCTTCCTCCAGTCCTGTTAGAGAGAATCGCCATTCCTCCAGAATACATTCTGAGCCTGTCAGTCATTTTGGATTCTGGTTTTTAAAAACCTATTGATGCAATTTTTCTTCTAAGCATTGGAACATTGGGAAATAACTTAAGCTTGTATTAACAAGAGAAAACAATAACAGTTGCATCCACATATTATGATCTAGTCTCAGATTCGATGAACTCTGGAATGAGATGGACAATATTAACATGATTCTGTAAACTGAATAATCAGCCTTCCATGTGGTTCCAATTGTAACAGATGGAAAGACATAAGCGAAATAAAGAAAAGGTTCACTCACGAACTTTTCTGAGACTCACCATAAAAGTAGACCGATCTCTCTCAACTATTGCCCGTTGAACTGTGGAATAAGAAACACAACTTTCAAATCTGATGTATCACATTTTAAGTCAAAGTTTGAAAAAACAAAACCAGACACTTTTAAATTTATAGGCTTAATCTTCTGTCTTTCCACCAGTAACAAGAAAATTAAATCTGCAAAATTGTGTTCAGCATATAGTTTTCAGCTGTGTAATTATTGTTTAAAGATACATGTCTTCAATTTCTTCTGCTCCCTTTTAAACTCAAGTCCATTTCAAATCTTTTGTTAATAAGCAATTTAGTTCTCAGAGAATGGTTTCTTTGTGTTGATAATTAAGTGTTATATTTACCCAAAGGAAATAGTGAAATACAATCTCTTCCAAAAAGAACATTCTAATACATTCTACTCAGTGCAAATCATGACCCTGCAGTGTTAGAATTTCTTCTGGTGATGCCAACAAAAACTCCTTGAACTATTTCACAAGAAGCTTAGAAAGAAAGTCTGATTCCTCTGGATGATATATCTGTTCCTTTTACATGTGATAGTTGAGGAAATAGTGAAACAATTCAGTTGCAATTGTGAAGTGACTATGCAGCAACCAAAAGTGTATTACTTGACACGTAGGCATTAGAATCTGCCGCTGTGACATGCATTTGCCTTAAGCAGAAAATACACTTGCAGGCAAGTACATATATTCTGCACATTTAATAAAGTTACAGATGTGAATTTTTTCCTAAAGTGGAAAATAGATTTTAGTTAAGATACCAGCAAACATGCATGGGGCATCTGCTAACCAGGAAACACAAATCTAAGTAAATGGTGCCGACTCTTACTAGTGTCCAATTTGGTCAGGAAAATAAGATAAACTGGATTTTGATAAGCAAAGGAGAAAGAGTAAGAGATTCCACTGATAGGCAATGGGGGAGAGAGGGGAAAAAGGCTTGGAGGGAGGAAATGAAAGGTATGTTTAGCTAAAAGGAGGTAAAATAAACACGATGATTGTTATCATATTTATTATGGGCCATGTACAGTGCTAAATGTTTTATTTGCAGTACATCATTTAGAGTCACCACCTCATTCCAGTTTGTGGGGTTTTTTTCTGTTTCAGCACTGAAGTCCTGCTTACCAGGGTGCCTCTGAATTCTGGGCAGACTGAGACTGTTGGTCACCCTACCTGCATTCCTTACAACAGCTTTATGAGATCTGTCCCACTGTCATCCTCAGTTTACGGATGAGGGGGTGGAAGGCCAGGAGGCAGGGGAACGAATCTGAGATTTCATCGTTGCTAATACATGGGGAGTTAAATACAAAACAGAGTGCTCTTAACTACTATTGCAAGACAAAAATCCTAAGGCTAACCTGGGGCATTTATTTGCATGGCACGGTTCCATGGCATGGTAAGAAAAAAAAATGGAAGTTGGTACAAAATTGTGGAATCCAAATTCAAGGACTTTTCCTGTGGGTGCTGGAGAGTCACGGAAGGTTTCTGAGTAGTAGAACATGGAGGAAGCTTTCCCGGTCAATTTGATATTGATGGCACTAAAGCAACTAGTTCAAATAAACATTCTTCCCAACCACTCTTCCTATCACTAGAAACCTACATCTCACCACCTAAGGCTATTTCTCCCAAATCCTAAACAAAGCAAAGTAAGCATTGCAAAGATCAAAGAAATGTATCCTGTTCCCAATTCATTTCAAGATTTTTTTCCCTTTACTTGTTAATATTTTCCCCCATGTTTCTCTCTATAGCAAAAACTAGAAGCTGTTGAAATGTTGTAAACAGCTTTGCTTAAATGTACTTCTTTTATTGTTTATCAAATCTCATTTTCTTAAAGAAATAACCGGTAGAAGAGGTGCTGAGTCCAGACTTCTTTCTGAGAGATGCAAGCAGAAGCAGGGTAAATAAATGTGTGTGTGTGTGTGTGTGTGTGTGTGTGTGTGTGTGTGTGTGTCTTGATTTAGAGGCTGTGCATGTACACCTCTTTGTCATTTTACTAATTTCCTGTGAGTCTGCTCATTCCCTTTTATTGCCTTTTATTCTGAACTATTATGTGGTTTATTTGAGAGGGGGTGAGGCAGAGATGTTCACATGCTACCTGTTGAGATGTGTGCCATCTGAGACCAGCATAAATAATTCCATGGTCTAGTGCAAGACAGCTAAGCAGAGTAAAGTCCATTCAGAGGGAAGATGGCATTTTCACGAGATGCCTCTCCCTATCTCATTCAAAGAGCTACGTTATGCAGAAACCACAACAGCGAGCCTTTATGCTGGTAGCATCCATTTAAATGCATTCTACAATGCTTTCTGCCAAGTCACCAGGTCCTTAGATTCCCAAGCTCCTGGTTATTCAAAGTGGAAACCATTTCCTTTGCAGAAACAACCCATCCTTCTCTGCGAGGTCCCATCCAGTTGGTCAGAACTCTTTCCGGGAGTTTATTGGATGATAAATTATATCAAGAAATTAAACAGAAACCCTATTATTAATGTTGACAATATTCCCACATGCATAAAATATTTAATAAAACTCAGGAGCCAGGGAGTTGAGTTTGCACACAAAGAACCTGTATAAGATAGATGTTCTCTGAATACAAATGCAAGTTGCTGGGTTTTTTTCTAAACAATAGAAATATTTTGCTTTGCAAATACCCAAGAGCTCCCTTTGTTTTGCTTTAAGTGACAGGGGAATATCCATTCACTAATTTCCTGCCTCAGTTGATCCCATCAAGAATGAGAAGTTCAGGGACATTCTGAATACAGAAGTAGAAGAGAACCATCCTAAGTGACTAACACCATCTGCTAAAGAACCGGAAATGTGAATGGCCAAAAGAACCCTTATTCTTCAATGGATGAGCAGACTTGACCAAATTATAAAGAAGGTGGTTTCTGCTAAACAGGAGTACAGGCAGCTGAAAGAATTGTTTAAAATGGGGACAGTTCAGATGTACTGCTTTGAGTACATCTCACCCTCTATCTTTTAAGTCAGCTGGACCATTACAAAAAGGTAAACAAGAACACTCTAGTATAGTGGTCTTCTACCCTGGCTGTGTATTTAAATCACTGGTGGACTTTTTTAATATGCTGTGTCTAAACACAGCAGACCAATTAAATTGACATTAGATTATGAGAGAATCCAGACATCTGTATGTTTTTTAAATGCCAACAGACAGGGTCCTGTCAGGATGCAGAAACCAAAAACAAAGAACCTGATTAAAATAATTTTTAACAAGTTAACCAGTCATTGAGGAATGCAGAAAGCAGCAGCTACCTCTAAGGAAAAACAAAGGAATGAAGTCAGGGCTATTAAAATTTGGAACATAGAGGGGGGGCCCTGCAGATCAGAGTCCCTGACCTCAGGGAGTGGGGTGGGGGGTGTGCCAGCTGTTGCGGGTGTCTGAACTCAGAGAAAGGATCTCCTGGAGCTGGATGAGACCCAGACTTCAGAGGAAGTGGCTTGTTAGAGCTTGTATCTCATATACAAATGGTTCTGGGATTGTGGCAAAACTGGGAACTAAAACCAGCTGTTCCTACTGAAACTAATTGCTGTGGCCAGGGTGACACTGACAGTAAGAGAAGGCTAACAGGCTAGAGCAAAATCCCTTCCTTGGTTTTCTATCCTTTTTGTCTCCTCTAGTGCCCCCTGTTGGCAGAGCTGATAAAGGAGAAATGCTATTGATAGAATCCCAACTGTTATCATTTCAAAGCAATACATAAGAGGGTAGATTTAAAGTAAGAAATAAGAATTAAAAACCAGCACTGTTCCCCAAGGCAGGGTTGAGAACCATTAACACTTGAAAGCTGTGATTTAGGGCTCTCCTCAAATGTTTCTGATTTGCTTTTGTTTTTCCCCAGTAGGTTCAACTTGCCCATGATCATTAGCCTGCTCCTTTGGTCTCCATCCTTACCTTTGGACTCTTGACCTTTGGGTCCCCACAGTTATGGCTAGATTTGGCCCATGGGTTCTCCCAGCTTTGAAAAACAATGGCATTCACTGGCCCTACAAAAATCCAAGACTAGGCAATTAGAGGGATCGGATTATGATGTCCATGGAGCTGGTTCTGACTCATAATTTCAAGGACCATATTTCTACGGCAGCAGCCAGTTTGGGTGGCTCATGACCACTCTGCATTGACAGCCCGTCCCAGCAGCAGTCCATTGCTATTGACTTTGGTCAGAACCTAAATAGGAAAAATCTGTCATCCTGTGAAGTGTGATTAAATGAAAACATGACCTTTCATGTCTCTCCTTTTGTTCTCCAGAAAGCCCGGTTGGGTTCTTTCTATTGTTGTGGGGTTGCTCACTCACCGAAGGCCCAGCCAGCAAAATCAGAAGAGCACTAATAATTCTTCCCATCATGAGGACTTCCTGTGTCCATGGAAACACTGTAAGTCCCCACTCAAGTCATCAGAATGAGTGTCAGCAGGTGTCAGTCACTCACTCATTTAACAAATGTGTATTAGGCTACTGCTATGATCTAGGTAGTGTTGTGGGCACTAACGGTACAGCAGTGACTAAAGCTAGTTATTGTCTTCATGGAAGTTACATCCTACTTGGGAAAGAGAGATGATAAGTAAATAAATAAGTAAACTTATAATGTACCAGGTGGCATATTAGTTATGTATCATGATGTAACAAATTACCTCAGATTCAGCACCTTAAAACAACAAAGATTTATTATCTCACAGTTTTTGAGTCTTTTTAAAGAAGAGCCTTGGAGCAGAGTAGTTGGGTGGTTCTGGCTTAGGGTGTTTCGGGAGCTTGTCATCCAGTTGTCACAAGAGTTGTGGTCTCACCTGAAGATTTGTCTGGCTTTGGCGGATCTGCTTCCAAGTTCACTCAGGTGGCATTATCCTGAGGCTTTGCTCTTCACCATGTGGTTTCTTCAGAGAGTTGCTCACATCTGGGCAGGTGCCCCCTTGCCCCGGAGTGAGTGATCTAAGAGAAAGAGAGAGTGATCAAGATAGATGCCATGGTATCCTTTATAACCAAACCTCGGAAGTGACATACCACTGCTTCTGCCATATTCTGTTGTTCCTAAGCCTGATAAGATGTGGGAGGGGACTGCAGAAGGGCATGAACACAAGGATGCAGGGATGCTCAGAGCTCTCTGGGAGGCTGGCTGCCTTGGATGGTCATCAGCTCTTCAGAGGAAAAAAGGCAGAGTGAAATGATAGGGAGAGTGTGGGTTAGGGATTAGCACTGCTCCTGATGCCGATGGTCTCAGAGGACTTCACCAATGCAAAGCAGAGATCTGGAGGAGGTAAGGGCATAGCTTTGTGGCTTGCTTTTTAAAGTCCTTTTCCAGGAAGACTTCCCTTAGCTCCTGCCCCACCTCAGGTGCCCTAAGAAGTCCTACTGTGTACCACCAGGGTACTCACAGTTAACTCTCTGAGAGCTCTCATCACCCTGCAGTGTCTTCTTTCTTTCTCTTCCACCAGAGGATGGGATCTTCAGTGCCATGGACACTTTATTCATCTTTGTATCCCCCAAAAAGATCAGTAAATATTTGATAAATGAATAAAATGAACAAATTTATTTTCTCTGCAGCCTCTTAGGAATTTAGCTTGAAATCCTCATTAACATTACCTTTTCTTTTTTTTTTAATTAAACACCAATTATCGTTTGTCTAAAGCAAAAAGTTGTTGGACAAGGGTTTATACAGCCACTTTAAGCACATAAATTTGCCCTCTGCTGCTCTGCCAGTGGCATTGCCTACAGACACTGTGAGTTTATGAAGCACCATATGGAACAAAAATATGTGGCAACTTATTGAATGGGAACATTTTGTGAGAAAATATTTTTGTTCCCATGCCGCCACATTTCTATTAAATAGTTTCTAAATATGTAAAAAGAAAAAAAAAACTCAGAGTGGCAATAGAATACCCTAAGGAGTCTACAAAGCACGCAAAAACAGTTATATTATTTTATAATGAGAACCAGATATGAGTGATATTATTTCTTCATACCCTCCGTTCCTTTGGCAATCATTTCTTTCTAAATATGTGTCCCTTGTCCTATAAATCACATGTTCTGATTCACCCACAGCCCAGGGCCAGAGGCAGCCACTTATACCAAAGGACAGTTGGTCACTCATAGAACTAAGTCTCTTGTTTTTGGGAAATGAACTATTATTCAAACATCAGCAGTTTCTCCCGTGACTTCAGAGGTCTAGTATGGCATCTCGTTTAGGATTGCTCCCAAATTTCAGCCCTGAGAGCTCAAAATACAAAAGCCATGGAAACTATAATGTGCACAGGAATCACATAAGTATCCTGTTCAATGCAGGTTCTACTTGAGGTCTGGGTGGGACTCAGATGTCTAGCAAACTCCCAGGTGATTCTTTGAGGCTGGTGCTCACATCATGCTTTGAATAATAAGGTACTAAAATAGGTTTGGAGAATTTACCTGTCTGCCTACATCTTTCGATGATTAGAGATTTCTTTTTCCTCTTCCTTATTTCTAAATCATCTTCATGAGGAACACTTAATTAAGAAACAAGTTTATTTTATTAGTTTGCAGTCTTGTTAAACAGTTTATTCTCTATGAGATAATTCACATTTCAGGTCTCTGTTTCTTCAAGAGCATAGTTTGGAAAACAACAAAAACATGTTCCAGCATACATTTGGATTTGAACAAGTGCCAGTGCTGGGGAATCTATAATTTAGATTCCAAACCAAACTAAATCCTTACCTCTTCCCTCCAAGTCAATATCTTGTTTCATACATTTCCAAATAGGAATTGAGCAAAGAAAAATGTAGTCATTAAAAATAAAATTAAAAAGTTATATTGTTCATCCCACATAAAATTCCAGGTTGGCACGAAAATGGGGATTTCACCTATAATTTGTTTTATTTTTATTATTTTAAGATTTATTATTTTTACATTTTAAGCTTTTACTTAAATCTTATTATTTTTAACATTTTAAAATAATAAAAATATTTTGGATATGAATTGGATCTATATTCAAAGTAGTGTATAGAGTATGTGGGGTTATTCACTAGTCTTTGGTATATGTGTAATCAAGTTATCAAGATATACAAATATAACATCATATTGGCTGGAGGTGGTTGGCTTTTGTTTATTTTTTCAAAGATTTATCAAAGTGCAAAAATGTATCGGAATGAGTAGTAGCTGCCCTAGCTTATTATCTCTTAAGCAGACGGTCCCAGGGTCCGTCTGAACCCCACTCCACCCTCACCCTTGAGCCCTCACCCAGGAGGCCTTAGGGACCCACTGACTGGGTCTCGGCAGCGGCCAAACCCAGCTCAGCATTCTTCCATCAACAACCAACAGCTATGAGTCATATCAGTCCCCAGCTCAACGTGTCTCATAGCACATATAGTTCAGACAACTCACAGAATGAATTTGGATATTTTTAAATATCTATACTTAGTGAATTTGGAGGGATCACAGTTTTCTCATCTCACTTCAGTTGTGACCCTCCATGCTACCTCAAGAATGCTGAGGGAAATAATGAGGAAATTCAACAGATTTCTGCCTTTGGTCAATGACAAGCTATTTACACCTGTTATTCTCCTCCACCTGCTTTTAACCATTTTATAAATTTTCTTTGGTTAATGTAAACTAGAATGCTAGTTTAGATCTGTACCTAGCACACAAACTTACTTAATAAGTTGATTAAGTAGGTAGACAAATAAAAAGTGGGATCTGTAAATATCTTCAGCTCAGTTACTTCAGACAGAAGTGGTCATAGCAGTAACAACACATGTGTATAAATAATTAACATTTTACAAAGGTTTCACAAACATCAACTCAGATGATCTCCCTGTGGTGCTGTAATGATCAAGGGGAAGAAGCACCTCTGATCAATGAGAATGTTGAGACTCAGAGAATAATGATTTGTCAAGCCCACCAGCCAATGAATGGCAAAGCCATGATTTGCACTTGGGTCTTTTAATTCCAAATCTCATGCTTTTCGAGCTTCACTACTTTGCCTCAAGGAAGGCTGGAAGATGATTTTGAGCCTAGAATTGATTAAACTGTTCTGAATACATTTCTATTATGTCACCATTCTCTGTCTTAAGACTTTTTTTTTCTTGGCCTAAACATTCAGATTTTAAAATAAAATAAATGTACATTTAGAATCTAATCTGGGTCAGTGCATGCAATATGGGTGGTTTTATGGGGACATCACAGGAGGTAAAGGGGAAGCTGAATATGAGGATCACCCAGTTCCCACTTTTTCCAAGTTACCTCTACTTTTTTTTTTCTCTTTTATATGTTGAAATTCCATTTGTTTTTAAATGCACCAACTCTTAGGGTGCAAAGAGTGCCAGAATTCAGGAAACCCAGACCCACATTTACACAAGCCTAGTCACCACTGTGTCTGGTTAGCCTGGGCACTCACTGCTTATTGCCTCTCTGTGACTCAGTTTCCTCATTAGGGAAAAAGAGCTAGCAGAGCTATTATGAGGAGCAAACAAAGCAATACAGTCTCACTTTGGGAATAAATGCAAGGCATTCTCACATGCATGCCCATGCGTGGGGCCAGGGACAGAGAGAAGTCGCTTCAGGGGTGGTTAGGATGAGGGGAAAACAGTCAAGAATTCTCTATAGCTGAGAACATAATAGAACCTGCAGGGAAATTCCCAAAACTTTCCCAAGGAACATCTTGCCCTGGGAAAGTACTTGACTGATCCTGCAGAGAAATTAGACCCTTTCCCTCTTCTCCACTAGGAAAGTTGGTGTTATCAATAGAAGTGGAATCTTTTGAGGACAGAAAATGTGTTTGCCTTGGTAATACTCAGTTCTTTCCCAGCAGGTCCCGTGAGAAGATCATTGTGGAATATACCTCGTGGGAATAGATCAGAGTCTTCCTCAGCTGAGAGCCTGGGAGCCAGCAGGATGTCCAAAGCTGGCTTAAGTGAATCCATAACTTGTGGCAAGTGAAATTACATAATTTGACTATGAGACCTTTTTTCCCCCTCCTTTGTTCATTATAATTTTAACCTGAAGAGGCAGCATGGAGGAACAGAACTAGAGCGAGGAGGAGTCTGGGTTGAGTCTCTGGGTTCAAATTCCAATTTATCTCTGCTCTGTTATTTACAAACTGGATGAATTCAACTTCCTCATATGTCGAATGGGCTTATCTTGGGATTTGAACAGGATGATAAATCATGCTTTCAATGCTTTTCTCCTCATCCAGATAAGAACCTGAATAAAATTAAAATAGGCATGAGTCAAATTGGGGTGTCAACATCAGCTTAACAACTGGTACATCTAATTATGGTCATGCAGCCTGGATCTAGAGCCAGTACACTATCTATAACACTTCTAATATTTTACCCTTCCCCCCCCCCAAAAAAAAAAACAAACCAAGTTCAGGCAAAATAGCTAGACAGCCATGCCACGTACCTTACCCAAAGGTCTCTCTTGGAAACAAAGAAAAGAATAATGGGGATGAGACAGAGGATGAGATCACTTCCAAAACAAGAAGAGGAAACGGAACCTCTATGGCCTCAGATCACCTGGGACAAGAACAGTGGGCCAATGGCTCAAACGCTTGGCACCTCATCCATCTGAAAGAGAAAGCAGCTACTCCTGGCAATGCAGAGGCTGGAAAGGTCTGTGATGGAAGCCTGAAAACATGAGGACAAAGGAAAGAGTTCCCCAGTCAAATACCACCACCACTCCTCCTTGTAACAGGTGAAATAATCAAATGAGAGCAAGTAAATGGAGCATCAGTCGGAGAGCCAGGAACCATGGGATTATTTTCTTTCCTTCCTTCTTTTCCCCCCTCCAACCTGCTTTAGAAAATGAGAAGCCAATTCTGTGGCAGCTCCACTGAGACACCTGCCTCCGGGCCACACCATGTGCCTCAGTCACACACCCAGTATCCCCAGTGCAGGCCAAGCTTACTTACTGCTGTGGTCCCTGTGTCTTCCCAGCTGAGCGTTTGCTTGACAAAAGAGTCCTGGATGGGTAACATTTTCCTAGCCACTCTCTTTGTAACCGAAAATTTTTAGGCAGACTAATCACAAATTCTTCTCCTTTTCTTTTGAAAATCACTGCGTTTCCTCACCTCTCCTCCCATTCCTTCTCAGATTCTTTCACCAGATTCTTTTAAAGGTCAGCATTCCCCAGTGAGGGTTTCTTCCTTTTCCCTTCCTGCCTGCCGCCTGTCCTCTCTGGGTGAGCCCACCCGCTCATCTGCATTTGTGCCGACTCCCAAGTCCCCATCTCTTGGCCTGAGTTCCCGGCTTGCATTTGCAGCTGCTGCAGGCCCACTTGGATTCTCTTTGAACATCACAAAGGCAAAGCATGTTCTTATCCTCCTCCCCTCAGACTGCTTCTCTTTCTTATACTCTCCAGCTCTACTTTAGCCACGCAGTTTTCCTAAAAACTAAAAATCTTAACTAAAAATCTTAAAGGCATCTCAGTTGCCAAATCTTTCTTACTCCCCACATTTAAGAGACACTCAGTTCTGTCAGTGTCTCTTACATCCAGCCTCTTCTCTCTATCCTGGCCATCGCTGCCTTAGGCTAGATCCTCATCTTTCATCGGCCTCCTTGCAATGGCATCATAAATGATCTTCTAGTACAAGTGTCAACTCCTTCAGTGCGTTGACCCTCATCCACAGTCAAGGTCATTCACAAAAATCTCTCTCTCTCTCTCTCTCTCTCTCTCTCTCTCTCATGTACATGTGCACACATGTGCATCCCACATAACTTGCAAGGCACACCTGACTCTCTTCACCCAGTGCTATGAGTCTCAACTTCTTAGAATGACCTGCAAGCCCTCTAGTGTCCAGTCCCTCCTGCCTTGTCTGTCATTCATCCACACTCCAAGCTTTAGGACCCGATGGCACTGCATTTATATTCCCAGCAGAGTCCATGCCCTTTAATACTTCTCCGTTTATGCCCCTCCTGTGCCCTCCACTTTAAGTATCTTTCCCCAATACATGCCAATTCCCTTGATCGTAAGCACATTTTTCCTTTAAGGATCGTCTCAGATGTCTCTGCCTTGGCAAAGCCTTCCTTGCTTTCCCTGCTTGTTAGTCATGTGCTTTCTGTGTGTCCTCACTCTTTAACTGCTGTAACAGAGTTATGCATAATCAAATGGCAGCTAATTAATCGGCATTTATGATTCTCTCATCATAAAGGTAGCTTCTGAGAATTATTTTTTTCACCTATTCCCAGCATCTAGATATTGACCCCCTCTGAGGTATAGCCACTGTGCCATTTATCACATGTAGAGATAAATGGAAGGATAGAGACTGGTATACACTAGTGTGATGAAGCATCCCCCTTAACCACAGGTCTGGGAATCAGTAAACACAGCCCCAGAAATCAGTGTGGCCTCTGCTTGGCCTTGTGAACATAGACAAGTCGCTCCTCAAAGCTGTGTTTGGTTCTTCAGTCTGAACAATGATCAGTAATAATTAAACAGCTCTCCTAATTAGTAGTAATGGCCACATGAGACGTTATTTGTTTCAGAGTATGTTCATGCCTAGTGTATAAGTTGAATATAATGAAATATGTTACTACTGTGAATTAGACTTTCTGGCTAAATGTTCAGGTGACTCTTTTCATCTCAGATACTTTGGAATAAATGAGTAAAAGGGTGATATATGGCAGAAGATTTAAAAAATCAAACATACAAACTCAGTCTATAGTTTTCTTATTAAACCATAAATATTATCAATTAGTAGTCTGTAGCAACCTGATTTTATATTTAGAGCTCCTCAGATTTTTATTCTTTTTATAAATCTTTACTTTGAAGTGAGACCCCTCCCATGCTGTGACTTCAGACTAGCTCGTCTTCAGAAACTCTTCCTAGCACTTTGAGAAAGTAAAGAGGGCAATTTACAGTGCTGTGGAACTAGAACTCAACGTATATTAGAATCTCTCCTATGAGAATAATTTTAAATACAGAAAACTTTAGGCACTGAGAGTTCGTCACAATATCTTTTTCTACAGAAGTAAAAAAATGAAAACAATGAAAATGTCCAACAAGAGGGCAATAGTTACATGAATTATAATGTATTTGTGTGACAGAAAACAATGCAGCCATTATATATTATGTTGCAAGGCTATGAAGCAACTTGGGGAAGCACTTGTGTTATGATATTACGTGAAAAGGCAGGATAAAAAGTATGTATCCAATATGAGCAGCAAGAAATTAAGAAGTGTAGCTGTATAGCCTTTGTTTATTTTTGTTGCTTCTCCCTCTGCCAGCTGTGAAAACTGTTGGTGGGGGCCATCTTGGTGTCGGGAGTGGGAACTTCTCCACCAAGAACTTCTCATAGTCAGAACTTTCTCTGCCAGTTTGCCCTGTGGGGAAAAGATTTCAATGCCCTCATATTCTTAGTCCTACTTCATTTCTCTGAACTTTTTTTAATAACAGATTTGATGACCAAAATAATATATGTTCACTTGAAAATCTCCGTAATTCAAAAGTTTATTAACCATGTCTGGTTTGAAGTGAAATTGGAAAATGATTGTTTTTTCTGCAGCCAAACTTTTGGCGGCTTGCCTTCAAGCAGAGCTTAGAATTATGTAACTCTAGCATAAAAACTTTTCTAAAGGGGCCAACTTCTCTTCTAGAAACTGTCATTTCAAAGCAGTTTTTAAGCAGATTGTAAATGGACTTTACGATCATGGTGCTATTTCCTGCATACACATTTGAAAATGTTATACAATTTATGGGTTTTCTTAATGCCTTGTGATAGGTAGTGAATTAAAGATAAACAAAGGATGTTTCTCCTCTCTCTCAAGAGGGCTGTTAGTGAATGATTACCATCTAGAGGTGACTAAAAACAGAATAATAAAGATAGTTAAAGAGAAGTTGTGGGCTAGGAGTTGGCCAGCGTCTCACAGAGTCAGGCAGTAGGCTAGATGTACACACCTAACAGCACCTGGCTGACTATCACATCTTTGTCATATGTTCAGAGGTCTCTCTGTGGTCCTCACTCATCTGAATAACTCTCCCCTGGGCCCTAGTGTCAAGAAACTTACACACCACAGTCACCTGGTGTGATGATTACAACAAAGACACCTGGGCCTTACCCCAAGCCTACTGAATTGCAATCTCTGGGGTGGAGCCCAAAATTCTGAGTCTTAGCAAAGTGCCCTTGTCTGTCTGATGTACCCTTTACAGGAATAGAATCTATCGACTAAAGTGGGAAATAGACTTGCTGGATGTCACACTGTAGGGTGGTGGCAGAGTCTCCTAGCCTCCAAGTCAGCCTTCTTCTGTGGGGACATTAGGCCTTAGAAGAACAGACCTGAGTAAGAAGAGAGGGATGGACATGATGATTGCCCAAGCCAGAAACACATTTGCTGCTAATCATTGGGCCACCATTCCCCAAAAGTCTTCCTTGGGTCATAGAGATGTGTCTCTATAATTTTAGAGGGAACTAAAGAAGAAAATTGCAAAATAAAGCAATTTCTGAGAACATTTTCTCAGAAAGAAAAAAAAAAGTCCTTTACAAAGTAATCCATCAAGAAAGAATTCTGTGATCCAAGAAGTCACTAAATCCTTTCTCTCTGCCTTGATAATCTCAAGGAGTCACTTTTGCGAGCCTGTAAAGTGGCTGAGAAGTCTTGCAGTAAAGAAGCCCATTTAATTTTCCTCATCCTGCTAGCTTTCTGACTCATTGGACAGAAGTTGTGTATAAGTGTTATGTATGTAATATTTTTAACATTTTTGAGGAACTAGGGTCCTAGAGAAACCATCTATGTTCACCCAGAAGTTACTTTACTCAAGTCTCTGTCACAGGCAATGAGTTGGCTGGAATGATGAGAAAGGCATTAAATTTGGAGTCTGGAGAGCAGGGTTTTAGATTACTCTCTGGTGCTTGCTAGTTGGGAGGCCTTGGGAAAGTTTCTTGCCCCATTTTGCAACTGAGGAAACTAAAACTAGGAAACTGTTCACTCGCCAGGGTTGTTTAAAGGACCACTTACAACTGCCTACAGAATAGACAGCACACTAAAAGTAGTGCCAGCATCTCTCCTCCTCCCCCTTCTCCATTCCCCTCCCTCCTCTTTCTCCTCCTCCCTCACATGCTCATCACACAGAAGGTCATCTCCACCTCAGGGACCTCATCCTGTCTTCAACAGCTGGGCCTTGACAAGATGACACCAGGAGTTGGTCGTGATAGAAATACACAATCAAAGGGTGACCAGCTAGCCCTCGAATAGCTGGCAACATCAACATTCTCTTGTATTCACAGTAAGTTCGCAAAACATTGACTGTAGAAGGTATTGACTTGGGGTTGGAACCTTTCTCACTGAATTACAGGTCAGTTATTCATGTAATTGATTTTCTTCTCTGGAGACTTTGACGTTGCTAATACTGTTCCCAGCCAGATGGCAGAGGACAGAACAATTTCCCTTGGTTTCCCTGGGTCATTGTTCCACTGGGTGGTCCTCTGCTCAAACATACTTCCATCAGTAGCAGCCCCTCCTCTTCTCCCTAAGGGAGGGACCCCATTGCAGAAGAAGAAGATAAATGCTAGAAATGGAGGCACAAGGTGCCACACAACAACCTTAGGGAAACAGCCACTGCTGTGTGTCCCTGGCTCTGGTGAAGTGTGACTCATCACCCATCTCTGTGCCCCCCACAGTGTTTGGCACATTTCCTGCCACATCCTATGTGCTTGAGAAATATTTCTGAATGAACAGATGAATAAATGAATGAACTCTGTCCTACAACACCCCAGCATATCTTCTCTGGGGCCTTCGTGAGCCATCCTTTTCACCCATAAAAGGCCAAATCTTCTCATGAGGTTGAAAAGTTAATAATGAAGACTTATTAATATACTCAGAAAAATAGGCATTGGAGGTTGAGAGATAAGTAGAATGTTCTTTGGACTCAGTGATGTCACAGTGCAGCAGGGGACATTTATCGAGCTGCAAGTATCCCAGGGTGAGGCCATAGCAACATGGGGACTTACTTTATTTCCTCCCATAGATTTTAAGCCCCAGAGGGCAGGAACCATCTTTTGTATAATTATCATCATCATCATCATCATCACCATCATTATCATCTTCTTCATCTTCATCATGTAATCTCCATGAGGACAAGGATTTTTATTTTGCTTGCTGATGTACTTCAAGCATTCAGAACAGCTACTGGCATATAATAGGTGCTTTTGAATCCTCAGGGAACATTGAATAATCATTATCAATGCCAGAATTTACTGCCTACTTACTTCCTTCCAGGCACCATGCCAAGACTTTGTAGTCATTTTTTCAACATTATGAACATAAATAGGTACAGAAATATCCTAAATTGATAAAGTCACACTTGATACCTAAGCAATATGACTCCAGAGAACACATTTTTCCCACATCCCTGCCCATTCTGCCATCCCCAACCACCTCTAATGCTTCTCTTTGTCCCTCACAGTTCCTTGTAGGACAAGTAGTGAATGTTTGTCAGATGACTGAGATGACAAGATTCCAAGCCAAATTAATGACTGTACCTGTTAGCTCTGATTTTGAAGGAGCCAGCACTTGAACTGTGCAACACCAAACCAGAGTTAATAAGGAATTAAAACAGAATTGACCAAATGGGCATGCCAGTGGTAAGCCCAGCCCAGCCAGGTAATTAACAAGATTTTTATTGACAGGAAAATAAAGACTTCAGAGAGAAGTACAATTCACTCTGCCCCACCTTTTAGTGAAAAATGAGTTGGATCTGTGAAGTTTCCCAAAGTTGCCCATAGAGTAACAGAGCTGATATTTAAGCTAAGGAAGTCCTTGATCTGAAATTGAAGGCTATTTTGTAGTCAGTTAACTAATTAGCTCAAGATCATGCAATTTGCCAGAGATAAAGCTCCACTCATACCCAGAGTACTTTTTTTCTACCCCTGCTGCTTCAGAAAGTTATTTATTAATATTGGAAAGAGTCCCTGTTTTAAAGGCGTTTATCATAAGAGAAACAACATAATATAGAGCTAATATCAAGGCAAGGCCAAAGTCTGGCCTTCAGTCAATTAATAAGGTCTCCAGGCATAAAATATTATCTATCTGTATTCAGAATAGAGAGAAAATCAATTGGCCCTGCATCTCGCTATGAGCAGACTTTTACTGAGAATTTAGTGTGCTCTAGTGTTTTACTTGCCTTGGCAGAGGCATTTACTGCTCGTGGGATAGCCAGATGCTGCCCACACCTCCTTGCTCCTCCTATATACTTAAGCAGAGCCAGGTGATTTAATTTGAACAATAAGCTGTGAGGGGAGGGGCAAAGCAAGAAGAATACATGAACTTTCTATTTTCCCTTTTTTTCCCAGAAACATTCCATGTTATGGAGTCTTTGTCAGCTGGAGTTTCTAAGTTTATTAGAGGAGAAAAACTTCCTGCTGAACTTCACTGGAAAGTGGATCATGAAGGAGAAATAAATCTTTACTGTGTGATCAGGCACTGCAATTTGAGGTAAATGTGTTACTGCAGCATAACTTAGTCTGTCCTAACTAACACGGAGGACTGATATCATTTAAAAGGGGAACACATAATGAAAGGTTGGAACATATTTTTTTCTTATTCAAAGGCATAATGTATTATATGCTTTATTATTATTTAAATTGTGCCAGGGAGAGACAACATGGGATGTTGGTCAGCCAGAAGAAAGAGTAGAGAACAGACCCACTACCCAGGACACTGGGTGTCTGCTAGGAAGCAGGGTTGGCTACAATTGGATTGGGACAGTGGGATGATGCCAGAAAAAGCCCTTAATGCCATATCCAGGGGTTAGAATTATACCATGATGAGGTGGTTGGGAAGTGCTGTAAAGATCATTTTATATTTGAGGGAAAGGATACATTGAGAGGAGGATTAAATTGTCCTTAATCATACCATTTGGGCTCCCTCCTGTACATAAAGTGGACAGTGTTGGGTTTTGTGCAGGAGAATGACAGATTGAAGGCTCTGCCTTAGGAGATGCAAATGGCAATGATATCAGGGTGATTAGTATTTAGAGAAATTGAAGCCAAGAAGAGAAGCTAGAAGGCCATTTCTAAGGCAAAAATCTAGAAAGTTCATAATATGGAATGCTAAACCTAACTCTCTCAGACTTTACTCATATAAAGATGAGAAGAAATTTTTAGGTAAGAGATTAGTCTGAGGCAGGCCACAGGAAGCCCAGGTCCCAATATCTAAGAATGGGTTTATCCCCAAAGGATGACCCCACTTTCTAAATTGGAGCCAGTTTCTTGTCCAAGGCTAATATTTGTTTGTTCTTTGCAGTAGTCACATTCTGTTGGCCAGGAGCTAACTGAGAGAGAGAGAGAGAGAGAGAGAGAGCAAGCACACGCGTGAGTGAGCAACCCAACTACCAGATTTACAAAGAAGTTTTCTCCCAGGAACTAGCTGTCTTTCGTCCTTACTTATAGCTATGTGGTCCATTTGCCTATTAATTTATCAACCAATTTATTCATTCACAATAAACGTGCATTAGACACTACTAGGTGCCAGAAACCTAAGATAATAGGCACTATCTCCCAGGAAAACAATAATGAGAAATAAGCCCTGGTTTCTTTGATTCCTGATGTAGTTTCTATCTACTAATAGAGATGTATTCTTGTCATTTCTTAATGTCTAATTGTAAACTGTGATAAAGTGCTGAGTGAGAAAAACAGGCTGCTTCAGAGCCCATCAGAGAAGAATGTGATCTATTTTGTTGGATAAAGGAAGACTTTCTTGAGAAAATGACAAACTGAAAACTCAGAACTAAGCTGAAACCTGAAACAGGAGGATATGCATTCTAAGCAGAGAGAGAGGCAGCCTGAAAATGCCATCAGCAGAGGCTGTGACATTTGGAGTTCAGAGAGAAAGAGTCCTGGACGATGAAATTGCAGAAGTAAAATAGTTTCAAATTCCTTGCTGTGACCTACCAGGCTGTATGATTGGACCTCACCTGAAAGCAATAGGAAACCCCTGGCCAGCTTGGAACAGTGACAGAAAGAATGAGCCATAGATGTAATACCAAACTAGCTGACTGTGGGAGTGGACGCGAGGGGGTCCAGAACACATGGGCATGAAGAGTTAGAAACTGCTGCGATTATCTAGGGAGGGGATGATAATGGCTTGGTTAGGGTGCTGACTAGAAAGTAGGGGATAGATTTGACTGATGTACATAAAACCACAAGATTCGACAGTAGATTAAGAATGGAGGATGAGAAAGATAAAGGGCCACGGATGCCTTCTAGTTTTCTGTGGATGGCGTTGATTCTGAGTGCAACAGTAGAAACATAAGAAGCAGCCAGGTTGAGGAGAGAGAAGGTAGTTTGGTTTTGAGCAAGTTGGAAGAGCTCAGGCCAGAGCCGTAGGTGCTGTGTCTTCTATCCTGTTGATAAGGAGACTCGAGGACATTTTGTGTTCTGGGTGGTGATACATCCTGTCCTCCCTGCCTTCCTGGAGGACCTGAGGCTTTAGGACCCACTGGTCCATTTGCAGAACCCCGATCAAATGAGCTGGAATGATGCTGTCACTCTCTTACCCTGTTGGGTACGTTTTCAGTGAGCTCCTTCAGAGTTTCTGCTTTGGAGCCTTTCATCCTCTCTGTTTTATACATGTTATGTTTATTGAGCCCCAGCGTGGCAGTTGACCTAAGATCCATCATAAGAACTTTTTACAGAAACAAACACACAGAGACCACCCACACATTGTTTACAGGAGAATCCCATTCATATCCCATAGGAATATAGGAATTAAAGGTCCCAGAGAAGCAGTAGTAGCTTCTGGCTGGGCAAATTAAGGAAAAATTTCCTGTGAAACTTGCATTTGAGTTGCTTGGTGGGAGAGTATGATTTAGACAAAAGTGATGGGAAAGAAAGAAGAATTCAGATAAATTAAATAACTAGAGCAAAGGCAGCAAAGGCAGCAGGTAGGTAGGTAGGTAGGTAGAAGACGTATTTCCTTCTCCTGGCCACCCTCCAGAATCCTCCATTCTGGTGCCCTGTCCTGAGCACAGAGCCCTCACAGATCCTTACGACCCTAGCCTGGTGACAGCGATTACTACCCAGGAAAACGTTTCAGAGAAACAGTCTGGGGTGTGGCCACACTGGACTGAAGCAGAAGTGGTTGCAACAGGTAGGAAAGAAAACACAGAAAAGATATTTTATTTTCCACACACTTTCCTCTCTTTTACATGAGTTCCATGTCATTATCCTCTAAACACCCCCTCCCCCACTTTCTTCTCTCTCTACCTTTAATTACAGTGTCACCTATGCCAGAAATGCCTTCCCACCTCCATCAGCTTCTGTCTGTCAAAATCTGTTATCTCTTCCGTGATGCAACTCAGGCTATGCACAGTGCTCGCCCCTCCTTTCCCAGCCAGCAAATTCCCTCTGTGCCTCTGACTCTATACGTCTTACTTTCTGAGCTTATGTTCAGTCTGCCTGGGGTCATGCTGTGATGCTCCTTGAGGCAGGGTCCCTCTCTGAGTCCTCCCTGGAGACCTAGACCAGCATATCACATGAGTGAGAACTCCACAAACGTTAAATGGAAAACAGAGCCTACATTTAGGACACCCTGGGCCCCTTTCCAGTTCTGACTCTGAACTACAAAATACACAGGAGTAATGCAAAGCCAGCTACATCCATAAAATACTTTTTTTCTTTTTTTTCTAGTAAAACTCTGAGTACCTGGGGGGAAATATAGCTCACTTCCCTTTTACTTTATTTGAATGTTACAACTTTATCTTGTGGGACCAATTTATTAAATTGTTTCCTGCCAGTGTATTGGTAGTTCCTCTAGAACCCAAAGTGCTCCACCTGGAGGTAGAGGAAAGAGGACTACGGCCAATAAAAGTCTTGCTCCTGTGCCTACCAGCCTGCCTGCCCAAGCTGAGGTCCAAAGGCCACGGTGTGCATGTGCCTGGACACATGTTCACATATGTGTGCAAATGAGTGCATGTGTGACAGCGGACATGGGCAGTGGTGGTGGGTGTGGACATGGGTGTGTGTTATGGCCTTACCAACTCGATCCTCTATTTGGGGGAATTATTGGCTTTGGCTCATTCACAAGCTGAGAGGATGAGAGACACAGAAAGAGGAAGAGGGATGTATTCCCCAGAGGTAATCATGTTACTGAAAACCACCAGCAGTCATCATGTTTATCTTTCTCATTTATCCAAACCTCAAACAGCCCTCTGCAGCAAATCACATTTCAGCAGGGCAGATGATTCTGTCTGTAGAATAAACTTCTCGCTGCATCTCTCTCAGGAGCAGCCTCTCTAGGTAAATATAAATCTGATTCTAATAGCAACATTTGCAGAGGTAATGCTATTTGCCCTGATTTAGAGAAAACACAACATAGGCTCTGGCAAAGCTGATCTTTTTCCTTAGAAATCAATCAGAGGCGTATAATTCAGAGGCAACCCGAATGCTCCTCTGGCAGAGTGGAGTGCTGGTGTGTGTGTGTGTGTGTGTGTGTGTGTGTGTGTGTGTGTGCACGTGCACACGTGTGTGCACATGTGTACAGAGGTTGGGGGACCTCGATGAATTATTCTGGCCTTCTAACTCCTCCAATGGACAGATGGAATGAACTCTCTTTTATTTATTTTCTGTCATGTGAGTGGTTTCTGGAAACAAGTTCGTAAGATTCATGCAGAGTTGAAATAGATCAAATGGCCTTTTCTCACTGCACAATGGAGAATCTGCAAGTTTTACCCCCAAGGGAATATGAAAATTCAAACGGTGTTGACCTCCCCTGCTTTGGGAGGCAAGCATCTAAGAGTGCAATGCTGAAGCTCGTGGGGAAGATGAGGGAAGATGGGGTGCTAAGGACCACAGCACAATGGGACATGTTAGAGAAGTCACTCAGCTCATTCCACCTCCTGTCCCTAGGGACAGGGAGACAGAATCTATAATCGAAGATTTTTTTAAAAATTGCAGTGCAGCCCTGTTCCAAGGAGTCACTAGCAGAGCCTGAGGCAGTAGGGCATCGTGGTAGACACCGGCTCTGGAGTCAGACTCACTAAATTCAAATCCCAACTCCACAATTGCAAGTTGAGTGATTTTAGACTTGTTGCAATCCATACCTCAGTTTCCTCATTTATAAACTAATCCAATAAAATTATTGAGAGAATTAAATGAATTAATACATACAAAGGATTTAGAACGGTGTGTGGCACAGTGAGCATGATGTGTTAACTATCACATCATCAGCATTATTTGTAGTGGTAATTAAACCCTCCATGTGGACCTCTTTCTGGCCCACATTCATGTGAAAACCACATTGCAAGAGAGGGTCAAATGGACAGTTTTGCAAACATCACAGGTTACAAAAAAGCTGCAAAGGGCTCAGGATAAGAGGTAGTAAAGACTGATCCATTCACTCCTTTGTAGTTTCGGAGATTTCTGGATCCAAACCAAAGACATGCTAAAGCAATCGATTCTTCTTGGGCTGGTTGCACAAAATCAGCTTTTATGGTCAGAGGCCATTTTCTGTCTTCCAGAGCAGAAGTGGGCTTCTAACTATATTGGAAAGAGCATAAGATGCCAAAACAGGGCCAAATTTAACATCATTTGGCCATATGATTTGTACAAGTCCCTTATCCACTGCGGGCCTCAGTTTCCCCATCTATACAATGAGGAGGTGGCATCAATAACAGCAGCAGCTGTACATTAACTCAGACCCAGGTCTTCTGACTTCTAGTTTGGATTCCTTTCTTAGCTTGGCAGCTGGACGTTGTAGGCAGAGGGCCAATTTCTAGGGTTGTCTCTTCTGTCATAGGGGAGAAATTATCTCTAAAAATCACCCAGCATCAACAGTTCATTCACCACCCTGGTCCTCTAGGTAGATCTGACATGGCAACCAGACTTCAGCAGTGAGCCATCCCTTGGGGGTCATGCCTGGCCCAGGACTCAGGCTGGAGAGGTGAGCAATGAGTTAATGACTTGTTTGGTTACAGGCATCTCAGTAGTTTGGTTTATGTCTCAGGGAGACAGAATCACAACGAACATGAGTCTCCTGCCTGATTCTCACTGGAGTGCTCCCCCAGTGAGACCGATAGCAAAGACCAATCACGGGGAAGGCACTGGCTTCTGGGGATCAGTCACGTTCCCTCCAGAGGGCTAGTGGCTCTCAGACTTCTCTCTGCCTTGCATGACACTCCAGGGGCCTCTAGAGTCTCTGGGCTCTGATAATCTCACCTTCCAGAAGACACTGCTCGTGGGACAGGCCTTGCCATCCCAAATAGCCTCTGGCAGCTCTGCACTTTGTCCCCATGTCCTGTGGCCCTTGTCAGTCCAGGCTCTGGTGGCCACCCATGGAGAATGGAGGCTGGTCCAGCTTCCCCTGGGTTTCCATTCCCTGAAACCACGCACTTCTCCTCCATGACAATTTCAGAGCAGGGTCTGAGAAACTTTGTGTTTCGAATACCGTAGGGGCACTACTGTCCAGATAAGATGAGAGAGTTGAGTCTGTATTCAGCTATCAGAGAATAAATCAATCAATAAATCCTCAAACAGGGCCTGTACAACTACCACATGCTAATAGCAGTGGAGTAAACTTTGAGTAAAAATTAGTACTAGATATTGCAGCAGCAGCCTTACGCTTTTTATCCCTTTAATATTTAAAATATCCTTATGAAGGAGCCCGGTACACATATTGGAGAAACTGAGGCTCAACAAGCTTTAAGAATACACTGGTAAGTGACAACACCAGGACTTGACCCAGACATATTGTAAGTACAGTAAGAGATACGAAAAAGCAGAAGTTGTGGCCCCTGCCTCCTAAAGTGCATATCCCATTGGGGAAACAGTTTGTGGGCTCTGCCTGGCTTTTTCCTCAGCTGCCACTTCATATCTTAATGCCTATGATAGATAATATGCCATACAAGTTATGAGATGTGAAAGTCAGCTCACTGTGGCCTAGAGAAGTGAGGAAGCTGAACAAGCTTCTCGCCATATTTTGCAAGATAGACAGGGAAGCTCTAAGCAAGAGGAGACCAGAGCAGGTGAAAAAAATAACACTAGCAAAGGCCACCCAATTGTGCCATTGGAGTTCCTATTTCTTCCCAGTTACCCTGGACCAAGGAGGCTGATTTGACTCACAGATAAGGAATTAGAAAGTAAATCCTGGGTATTCCCCTCATTCAGGGCTGCAGCTGGCCAGTATTTCCTGGGGGCTGTCTGCATAGAAACATGTTCTAGGCAAGAGGACTGAGAAAAGGTTTCACATATCTGTGGTAAAGCTTGAATTAAAGTCAGGTTGGATATTCCTAAGTGACGGCTTCTTAAACATTTTCAGAAAATGCCATTCGTGGTAGAAAATATGAAGACACACTCCCAGTATGTTTACCTATTTGGATTTCAGAAATTCATGTCATGCTTGTGTATTTCTATAAAATGCATCCATGTTTGTTTCAATTCACTTATTAATTTCAGGGAGTTTTTTGAGCCCCTTGTCTGTGTTGGGAACTGTTCTGGCCACTGTGGGGAAAAAGCAGTGATCGTACTGTGGTTCCTGTTCTCATCGAGTTGCATTCCAGAGTTTCTTCCCACATTTTGGTAAAAAGTGGCAGTTCTTTGATGTGTGGCATCCTTCCTGCACCCTCAGTACATTGCCTACAAGGGCTCTTCAGGGTACGCATGCCCACATTTGAGGAGCACTGTTCTCAGGAGAGACACTGACAAGCCATGGGAACAGGAAGGCCTTTCCTGCTCTACTTTAAAATCTGTTCTGCAAATATGGGGACAGATCTTCCAAAGTGCATGTCAATAAGATAGTCTAACTCTCTCCTCCTATTGACAGCCCTAAGGAGAACCAGAACTCTGATCCCATGATCTCTCACTGTTTCCGTGCTGTGCTTCTATTGGTCATGAGGCTCTGGCCGTAGTAATGAGTCATCTGGCCCCAATTGTCTTGAAGAGTAAGTATGACATTTACTACCTCACCTAGGAAGAGATGTGTAATGGCATGGTTCCAAGGTGACTAATTTAGTGTCCCAGCAAGCATCAAGAACCCATATCCATTTCCCCTTCCTTCTCCGCCACACTCAGTTTGCCCTCGAGGACAGCTCCTTTATGGCCCCAAGAAGGCTACCGCATTTTTGACTGTCACATGCCAGTATCAGGAGGAGAGAGCGTGGCTTGTTTTTTCTACATACCTTTTGTTTATTTGGGGTTTTGTTTGTTTGTTTGTTTGTTTGTTTGTTTTTTAGAGCAAAGTATCTTACATAGAAGTTCCTTCACATCTCAGCCAGAACCAAGTCATGTGATTTCTCTTAAACCAGTCCCTGGCAAAAGGAGCAGGATATTTCTCTATGCTAGAAGATAAACCTTGTATCAAATCTAAGGTCTGAAAGTAAAGAACAAAGGAGAAATGCCTGCTGGCGGAAGAGTGACACCACGGCTTTCTCCCCTATGCTGAATTCCAAGATGGTGCTACCCAATATTATATAAAACGAAAGCTCCCATGTGTTGACCGCTTCCTACTTGGCAAACAGCCCCTGACACTGCACAGGCATAAGTTCCACTTGTCCAAACCCTGAATTTTCTTCAAAACTCTTCTCATCATCTAAAATTATTATGTCCACTTATTATTTTGCCTCTTTAATTAGGATGTAAACTCAAGGAGGCAACACTCGTTTTTCCCTTGTTTGTTGTTCCAACGTCTAGCACAGCACGTGGCACATGACTGCTACTTAACTGAACAATTGTAAAGAAATAAGTAAATGAATGCCTCACAAGGTACGAGATTTTCCCGATTCTTTCATAGCTATGCTTCCCATCTTGCATTTAGGGAAAGTGGCTAATAGAGGTTAGGTAACGTGCTCGAGGTCACTAGAGGAGGCTGTGGCATGTTCACACTTGAAGCCCAACCTATCAGGTTCCAAGTCCTAGCTCTGTCCCCAGTACTATAACCCCTGACCTTGTGAGAAGACAGCCTTTGATTTAGTGAGTCCCCTTGCTTGGGCAGATACAAACTCTTGAGCCACTACCTACAGCCATGCTTTCAGTCAGCTCTGCTCCTGCCTTCTCTTGGTCTAGAACTTTCTGTACCTCTCTGTGCAGAGCCTCTCCACACATATAGACATCCATGTCCAGAGTTCAGTTCAGACTTTCAGAAGTCATCATTCTGAATTCCTTGCCTCCATTATTCTATCTTTTACCTATAGCTTAACTATTCTACTGATACTCCAGGGAGAATATAAATTCTCAAGGGTGGGGAACAAACACCACATCACCTTGGGAGGCAACATAGAGTTATGGTTCAAACCTCATATTCTAGGGCCAGACTATCTGTGTGCAAATCCCAGTTTCTCAACTTGCTGATTGTATGGTCTCAGGCAAGTTTCTTCACTACTTTGGGTCTCAGTTTCCTCGTCTGTAAAATGGAGATAATAATGGTATTTACATCATAGGGTTGTTGCAAAGACTCAGTTAATATGTATAAAACACTTAATGCAAAGCACATAGTAAGAGCCACGTAAATGTCAATTATCACTTTTCATTTCTCTTCTTTCTTTGACAGTGCCCAGCATTTAGAAGATATTAAACAAAATTCCTGCTAATGTGAATCCACGAATTCTCTGGCAGCCTCCTCAGTATGTAGTTATTTCTCCATCACTAGACTGTAATTTCCAAGGACAGCCATCACTCATGCTTTCTCCTTCCTCTCTACCTTTTCAGGGTCCGCCATAGTAGGAAGAACTAGACAGTACTTAATAAATCCTTTGAGAAAGGAACAAACCAAAAAGGCCTTGGGCTTTGGGGAAAATTCTCATTTGAGTTTCCTTTCTGCCTTTACTCTCTCCATTAATTGCACATCTCTTTTTTCTCCCTGAAATCAGTTTAAGCCCCATTGAGCCTAAACCGATAGTGTTTCAAGCCATTTTCTTAATATATACGAATTGACTGTAATCTTTTTGTTTTGTGGCTACTGGCAGTTGGTTAGGCAAGTTGACTGAGGTGAAGATTTTAATCACTCACAAAACATAGTATTGGCTGACAAAATGTCAGCCCTCCGCTGCTCTAAGGAGTTGTTCATGATGACATTGCAGCCAACGGAAAGGGCCCTCAAGAAATCTTAATTGGCCTTCTGCTGATTTCAGGAACCAGACCCTCCTTGTAATTTACTGCAAAACTCATACAATTCTCTGCTATAAGAGGATCAATCATAGGACAGTGTAGTGAGAACATAGAAAATGGCTTCTGGCCATTTCTGTGCACCACAGATTCCTTATGAAAGCTCGGGCCAGGCCCAGCCTCCAACACACTTGTTTTGGGGAGGACTTGTTTCTTATTAGGACTTGACTTTTAAAGGCCTCAGGAAGAGAATCTCCCAACAAGGTTTCACGGCTGCCCTTTGATCCACATGCAAGTGACCCATAGAGAAACATTGGTAAGGGGGAACAGGAGAGCTGGTTCACTTTGGCAGGAAACTGTGTCCCCAAAAAGGTGAGTCTGGAATCAAAACTGAAAACATGGGAGCATTGCCGCTGAGGCCATCCCAGGTGGCACCTGGGCTCACACTCATACAGTAAAGCTCATTAACTTCGAACAGGAATGGCAAATGGGTTTCATTTTGCATGACATTTCTAATAGATTATGGTGGCTGTTGGGAACACTGTGTTCAGAAGGATTCTCCTGATGCATTTCAGCTCAACAAGAAAGAGTGCTGTGATCATTCAGCAATGTCTGCTGTGGCAGAGGTAGAGGAAGTGACACCATGTCCCAAATGCTTGTCATCCTCAACTTGGAAGGAAGGTTGGATTTCTGTCTGAAATGCTGAAATAACTATAAAGCTCTATTGCATTATTCTTTTCGATCACTGTTTCCCACTGCAAACTGCAACATAAGTTATAAATACAAATACCCGAGTTAGAGTATTTTTGTCCAAGTTTCTAATCAGTGGACTCTTCTACTCTATGTTTTCTTATCAGAAGAGTCCTTTTGACAGAGCTGGCAGTGAAAGAAACAGGTCTACTATGTTAAGGAGCTGTCTGACAATAAAGGAGAGAAACCTAAATCTCAATATCATTCATGACAAACTCCTCCCTGAGTAAGACTGCCTTGGAGCAAACTCTATACACCCACCCACTATTTCCATAAGTGGATTCGGGCAGGTGCTACAAAAGATCTTGCTCATTCTCACTATTTACTAGAAGAATCAGCAGGGGAGTAACTCACCTGTTTCCTGGACCAAGAGGTCTGTGTGTTTGGTTCACAACAGTAGAGGGCATCCAAGGACATGTGCAAAGGAATGATCACATCACCAAAAGGAGCTCAGGCTCCCCGCCGACGCTGCCCCGTGTCAGCTCTGACAGCCATTTGGCCAATCCACCCTTCTAGCACTGTTCACACTGACAGCTTGAGAGAGAGGTGGGGCTATTCTCCCTTGCTAGAGAGGAGTCCACACTTCTTTGCACAGTCTGCGGGGTTCTGCACTGTAATGAAAAAGGCACCGTTGACTTAGGGGAGCTTCCTCTGTGCACCTGAGCCTGGAGTGCCAGAGACGGACAGTGACTCTGTATAAAGACAATGCAAAGACATTTTGCTCCTTTCAAAGCCTGGCCCTGTAGATTTTCAGTGGAAGTCTTAGATGTAAGGGCTGTGGATGGGTTTTCTGTAAAACACCTGCCAGCAGTTCCACATTCTGGCTGATCAGCTACCTTTTCTAGCTGATGAAAGCAAAAATACCTTTTCAGCATCACCAAAGAAGACATGTGGAAAAAGTCAACAGAGTCCCACCTAATACTGGCTCAGAAAAGTCATCGTCCTCCTCTCTCCTTTCCTACTGTCAAATCAATAGCTGCAGAATGATCTCTGGTTTCCAACAAATTTCTTCATGAAGATCTGAACAATTGTTCTGTTTCATCTTCTCCTGAAGTGGGACTTCTCAAAGAAGAATAAAAAAAAGAGGGGACTATAGTCTAATTGGAAATTAAGTTAAGCTCAATTAATTTACATAAATGCATTGGATTGCTTTGGTATTGTAATTAATTCTCAGTTTATAAATTAGAGTCTGTTCCTGCAGACTGTGTCCCTAGAATGTGCTATGTGAAATGGCTTCAATGCCACCAGCAGATTGATTATAAGCTCTTTGAGGACAGAGGCAAGACTGATAACTGCTCTGCTGTATAAACATGTTTTCACTTGATGAATATTTATAGAGTGTTTACAGTGGTTATACACTAGCATATGGCGCCCAAAAGTGAATAAAACAGATGGATGCCTACCTTCATGGATCTTATACCTAGCTGGGACAGACAGATCATAAACAAGCAACCCAACCAATAAACAAGATCCTTTTAGGTGGTGACAAATTCTATAACGTGCTATAAAGAAATAAAATGATGATAAAATTTAAAAAGAGATTTTCAATAGTTGAGAACTAATGATAAAGAGTCAGCCATCATTCCTAACGGAGGGAATGATGTGTATAAAGATGCCATCGGTGGGTGATCTTGGCTTGTTTCTAGAAGGCAGACCAGCATAACTGGAACAGGGGAGTTAAAGAGAGAGATGTAAGTGGACACTAGTGGAGTAGAAAGGAGATAGACCATAGTATAGAGTCTGAGTTTTATTCCAAGTGCAATGAGAAGCCATCGGAAGGTTTCAAATGATAATGACATGTCTGTTAAAAGATCACTCTGGCTTTTATTAGGAAAATGAATTATAGACAATAAGAATAGATGTATCTTCTATGTATATTCTATTGTAAATCTGGGGTGAGGACAGGTAAGGGAGTGTTAAGCAAGAATAAATAGGCAAGAAATTAGCAGGTTGTATTAATTGAGTATAGAATAACAAAAATATTCCATAGTATAGTAGCCCCAAGAAGACACAAATTCATCTTTCTTTCCTAATAGTCCACAGATGAGTAGCCCAGGGTTTGTAGGATTGCCTTTGCAGGTTGTGTGCAAGCCACTGAGTTGACTCAGCCATGCCCAACCTTTGGCTTTCATCTCTGGCTTCAGGACAAACTTCTACTCTGAGCTAGTACCACATAGAATCAAGAACACTAGATTATAGTGTTCTGAGGAAGTCACACCTTGCTTAGGGCAAAAAGACCCAAAATTTTACTAAAATTCACAGAAAAAAAATTTTTTTAATGACAGGAGTAGTATATGAGGGTTTTTTTAAGCAGTAAAACTATATTCTGAATAATACTGTAATGGTGGATGCATGTCATTATATCTTTGACAAAAGTCCATAGACTGTACAATTCAGAGAGTGAACTCCCATATGAATTATGGACTTTAGTTAAAATAATAATGTATCAATATTGGCTTATCAGTTAAAACAAATATACCACACATATGATCTGCTAATAATAGGGAAAGTTGGGGGAAGGGGTGTAAGGGAGTACGTTGGAACTCTCTCTGCTTCCCAATTTTGCTATAAACATAAAACTACTCAAAAGATAGTTTATTAATTAAAATGATAGAGAAAGAAACACCATTGCCATGTGTGTAAATGTGAACACAGTTATGTGTGTACCTTTGTGTGCACATGGGGGCGGGGCATGTGCACACATAGGTATGCACATACCTACGTTCACATTTACACACGTGGCATTGATAAAGGGACCTCATCGATCTGATAACAGTAGACCCACTTGACTAAATTCCCCATCCCTGGACTTCAGGCCTGGCAGAGTAAGACCGAAAGGCAATCCTATGGAGAAAATGCCCATCCTTCTTCAGTCAGCCCTCGTCTACAAGGTCACTAAATTGGAGTTAAATAATGTGGGCCTGCCCGAAAGTGCATGTTCATTGGCTAGAGACATTTCCAATGGGACAAATGGTAAATGAGGTGTTTTTCCTGTCATTTATTTCTGTACTTGCAACTTTCCTTTCTGCAATATTACTGGAAATAACCCTATTTGTGTATATTATTGGGGTGGGGTGGAGTGGGGGGAGACACCAAAATGGAGTGTGAGAGGAATCATTATCTGCCTCTCTTTGTCCCTACCCCTAAAACAAATAACTGTAAAGGAAAATCGGTCATGTCTCAAAATATCCATATTCCTTGCTGTTTTATTATTCTAGGCTGAATGATGGCCCCCAAAGATGACTGTTCTCTAATCCCCAGAACCTGTGACTATGGCAAAAGGGACTTTGAAGACATAATGAAGTTTAAGAATTTGAGAAATTTTCCTGAATTATCAAGATGGACTCAATGTAATCACAAGGGTCTTTATAAAACAGAAAACAATATAACAAGGGAAGTAGAGGGACAATGACAGAGATTGGAAGATATGCTGTTGGCTTTGAGATAGAGGATGGGCCATGAGCCAAGGAATGTAGGTGACCTCTAAAAGCTAGAAAAGGCAAGAAAACTGTTTCTTCCCTAGAGCATTCAGAAGGAATGCAGCCCTGCGAGCCCATTCTAAGACTTTTGACTTCCAAAACTGTGAGAAAATTAATTTGTTTTTTTTAAAGCCACTAAGTTTGTAGCAATATGTGGCAGCAATTTGAGACACAATAGTAAACTGATCCATGTACCTTTTACTTGGGACTCTGTTATTTCTCCACTATCAAACTCCCCAGGGGTCCCTTCTCCTGCGTATTCTTTTCTTTTAGCTCTGTGGTTCCTCGCCTGAGCCCATACAGAACACATACCACTATCTGGCCTTAGACTGGCACAATTACTGGCTGGCAGATGAGGGGGCTAAATAAGCATTTGTTTGTTGAATGGATAAATTTTGTTTTCCAAATTCATCCCATGCTTAAAAGAATGTCCTGAGTTTGTTTGGTTTTTAGTATTTTGATTTTTAGTTGTGCTGTTTGCTTTCATCTTCCTTCTCTTTCATAAAAAAACATCCCACCCACATAGTGCCTTTTAGTTATAAGTACACATAGATTTATTTTCTTGTTTTTGACCTGGCCCCATGGTGTGAACTCTTTATGGGGCTCCAGTTCCCAGGACCTCCTGCTAGTAAATGGACATCTCATCTTTTTATGGGGGCATCAATCTAAACCGGAATCAGATGGGAAGCTCTAAAGAATCTCCACATAAGCAGCTCTCGGTTGGGGTCAGAAAGATACAGTGACCATATCTGGGACAGCACAGCAGTTCGAAACTGAGACAGGAATCCTAAGAGCTATACAGGCCTGTTGGGTTCATAAAGAGGAACACTGCCCAAGTCACAGACTGTACCCTCAACCCAGCCACCCATCTCAGATCTGCAATGCTCTGGGTCACAAGGAGGCCAGACAACAAATTACAAGTGGAGGAGTTCCAACAATGAAAAATCAGCTCAAAGGATGTCTCTTTCTGAGGATGGGTCATGAAGTCTATGAGTATACAAAAATATATTGCAAAGGACTTTAGGAACCAACTCTCTTTAGAGCTGGGCAAATTACTTCTGCTTCCAGGCCTTGGCTTTCTTAAGTCCACACAGACAGCAAATGGCAGGTCAAGTTGTTGGCATCATGAGTATGAGGAGGGCACATTTGTTTTTAACTCAGAATGTGTCAGAATGCAATGAGATGATAAAATAATCACATCAAACTTTCTAGATATTGATATTAAATAATTTCTTTCTTTTTTTTGGTCTTTTACAAAGTAGTTTAATTTATTCAACCAAGAAAACACACACACACACACACACACACACACACTCACACACACACACACACACACACACACACACTCACATAGTTGGGAAGAGTGCTGTTCCACTGAGGTGACAATGGATGTGGTAAAAATCAGCGCTTCTCACCCTCATCTGTCTTTGATTCCTTTCCATGAAGCTGGAAAATGCCAAGTGTCAAATGTTTCCAGTTACTTAAGCCCTGCAAGAAGGAGCTTTTATTTCTCTGATTTAACACTGAGCAGGAGACTTCAGAGAAGGCACCATTTAAATATCCCAAGTTGATTTGCCTTTTGATGGGAGCAGAATAAAGGAGGAAGATACTAATTAAACTGAACCCTCAGGCGCAGACTTCTCATTACTGGCATATGTCAGATGGAGACTGCTCAGGACCACCTCCACTGTGCTAGATATCATCTCGAGTGATGGCCCGCCTCTTAGAACAACCCCCAGGCTAACTACAGAACAGTATTTCAGTCATTGTAAATGAGACCCCACTGCCAGTAACAGACATTTGGTATTTCTGTAGGGGTTCATTTAAGACTCATTTCCCACAGTCAAAAGTAGAAAAAACGTACATCCGCTTAAATACAAGGAAACACCCCATGCTCATGCATCTCTACAGTGGACTGGTAAAGTCCACTTGATACAGAGAAAAGCAGGTGAGGCTTTTTACTTCTGTTGTGTTCTATTACAGACAAGCCTCATACAAGAGCATTCCCCTGGAGTTCAGCTTCAACCTTAAACTACTACCCATGACATGACTGGATGAGAACTCATAGAAAAATACAATTAAAAACCATATGGAAAAAGTTTGATCTCACTTGTAATCAACAATGTTTAAATTTGCATAACAACAAGATTCGTTTGTCTACAAGATTTGAGAAGATGTATACATCACAGCTGGCGAGGTTGGAATGTAATAAACATTCTCATAGTGTGCTATTGAGAATGTTCTTAGTAGCACACTATGAGAATGTCACTTATATCAAGATCCTTAAAAAGTTCAAAGAACCCTTTGAACTAGTCATACCACTTCTGATAAAGGACTTGAGGGCAATTACCTAATATTTAATGCTTGAAAAGCTCCAAAGCAGTATAATCTACAGCAGCAAAAATAAAAATAATAAAAGGAAACATTTTAAAAAGCCCCTAGACAACTATGTGTACTTATATGATAGAATAATATACAGCCTTTAAAAATAATGTTAATTCAAATGCCTTGCCACAAAAAAAGATGCATGAACATTATCTTAAAGCACTATAAAATGCAAATGTTGTCATATTAAATGTAAACTGTAAAATTACAGATACGGTATGCTGACAATTTCTGGGAACAAAGCCTTGTAGTAACATAGGCACATCGAAAAGATGTTGAGAAAGATGTTTTTGTTCTTACTATTATTTTGCATTTTCCAATTTTTACAATAAATACATACTATTTTTATAATCAGAAAAATGTGTAAATTAAAAATAAACTGTTTTAAAACATAAGAAAGAATAAAAGTGCAAGGAAAATGTAGCTCATTTATACCTCTCTACTTTAGGAAACATAAACTGTAGAAATACCCACATCATATCATATTTTGATCCATATGCAAATAAAACTCTAGTTTTTATATGCAGATATTCATGAATATGGAGATTCTGGAAGCTGAAACTAGTATATACACCTCTGATGTATGCCAGTGCATGCAAAGCTATTAGAAAGAGGATTTGTGATAATCCTGTTGACACAACCCAAAGAACCTTACCTATTTCAGACCTCATTTTGAGCACAAAACTATCCTAGAAAGACAAACAGAATGAGATAATTTGGTAATAAAGGGAATTGCAATAAACGAATGGCTAGACAGGTTCATTTACCTGTGTTTCCAAAGTTTTAATAATAGATTTCTTTGGAGGGTAAGAGAATCAAACACTGCAAGATAATATTTGCATTGAGAAACACTAAGGTGCGCGAAATGTCTCTTTTGCCATTTTGAAAAGGTGAAAGCAATGAAACGCTACAATAAAATGCTTTGGAATCCCAGAGTAGCATGTGTCATGGGACAAATTGTGGTCCTTGCCGTGGAATGAGTCTCTGTGGCCTTGCTGAGATGGCACCCCATTGGCATAGGAGCTTTGTTCACTTCCAACCCCAAACAATTTTGCCTATAACAGATTCAGGAAAATTCACTTTAGAAGATTTGTTTTCAGGAGGCGTTTTGACCTGCCTGCAAGGATACCGCCCTGGTGAATCAGCTCTGTCTTGAAACTTTTGATAATGTGTTTTACCATAAAATATACTGGGCAATAGAAGAGAATATATTTAAGGAAGTTGCTAAAGGAAGAAATCTTTATGAAAATGGTATTTTGTTTTAAAGGCCCAATAAACAAGTAATATTATGAATGACACTGGGCTTAGAGCAATAGAACTGAGTTTCAGCACTAAATTTGCAAACACCTTGAGTTCATCAGAGGAGCCACAGCTTTCATCAGTCTCAAAGGAACAAATAATCCAAAAGTCAATTAAAATCCACTTCTTTAAGCAGATCCAGAATTTGTACACAGGAGGGGCTTGATGGCAGCATGCTAGCTAGCAAACAGTTGCCTTGAAGCTGTGTTTGCACAGCAAGCACATCCATTTTACTTACACCATACGATACAAATCAATAGGAATGGCAGAATTTCCTAAAGCTGCTTTACATAAGACTAAGAAAACGCTATTAGCCCATGTTGTTGCTGTTATTTTCTCCCCAATAGTATTATTACTATTGGGGATAACTTTGGGGTTGAAGGAGGGCCCAGGTCACCTTTTGGCTTCATCATTGGCTCCAAGGTCTCAAAATGCTCCATCGTTTCCATCTGGGATCATAAGGTATAGAGAAGATCCAGAGAATGAGGTGCTTCTCCACAGAAGGCAAGCCCAGGAAACCAAAAGTAGCATGAGGGGACAGAAGCATGCTGCCAGCAAGGCAGAGGAACCAGGCTGACAGGCAACTCATCTGAAGCTGGCCCATTTCATAGTTATCTTCTTAAAAATCTCCTTAAAAATCTTCTCTTCACTCTCTCAATTTCATTAAAAAAAATAAAATAACCACTACCTTCCCCAATAAACTTTGCCAGAGAGGAAATTTTGATTAGATTTACATAATTATGATGTTTAAAATAATGACAGTCTCCACTTCAAGCTTGGATGTCATCTCTCCTGGAGGTGTTAACATCATTATTCCACAGAAATAATCCACAGGAAAACACAAAAGCAAGACAATATTATTTCCAAAGCTCTGTTGGGTGGTGTAGAAATCAGCCTTAAGTGAGCTGGTGGCACATCATTAAATAGGAGATCTTGCTTCCCCTAGGCTTCCCTAGAGAACTGCATTAATTCAGAAAACTTAGTTAGGGGAGAGCAACTCTTTCCTCAAAAGCATTAATATGCCAAAGATTATGTTTAAAGTCCTCATGGACCATTGTTCAACCATAATGACCTCCTGGGGGAGTTTCCCATGTACTCACATGGTGTCGTTACATGACAAACACATGGCAATTTAGAATGACTATTCAAGATGGCCTTAGGATAATTAACAAGTTGGTGACCTCCTGGTGACTACCATGACAATAAATCCTCCACCACAGCCACTAGACACTCAGTGAAGCATACACTAAAAGAATTTAAATGTCCAATGCTAGAAAAATGGTAGCAAATTACAGTATGCCCATCAAGTAATTATGATGCTGTCAAAAAAAAGTGTGATCATGAAGAAAACTCAAGGACTTGAGAATAAAGCTTATGATATGTTTAATGAATTAACCAGGCTTACGATTTTTATATAAAGAATGATCCCAAGAGTGTTTAAAAAATAAATAACCTAACAAAGATAACCACTAGTAATATTTGTTATATCTAGCCTCTTTCTATATGAGTGTCTTTTCTTTCTTTATTTATAATTCTGTGTTTAAAAAAGTAAATAACCAAAAAATAAATATCCTCATGTTCTTTCTGACCAAAAGAGAACTTTTAAATGTAAATATGTGGAAATAAAGAGTTCTTTCTAAAATTAAAAGAACACATGTTTACCCACTTCCCAACCCCCTTAAGAATGCTAAACTCAAAGAAAGGCATTGGGTCTACCGCTGGCAGGAACTTCAGACTCCTTACCAGCCTTCTCTCCCTATTTCTTTCCCTAGCTGTTCAAGACAGAGCACATCTGAGCATAACAACTCTTTTCCTGTTTCAAACAGTGAATTTTGGCCCAATTATGGAGACCCAGAGTGTCCCCACTTGTGACCTGCTAATGGGCCCTGAGGAGGAAAGCCATCTGTTGCTGGCACTTGAAAACTTATGGGTCTGAGAATAAATATAGTTTCAGAAGAAAGAGTCCACATCCACCATCAATGGACCCTCAGCCTGGTTTTTAGTATTTTTCTTTCAGGAACACATTCTCTGAGTCAGGTACAGAAGAAAAGGCACAGGCTAAATCCTGGTAGAGTCTTAGTTCTGCCTGTTATGAGCTGGGTGGCTTTCACTAGACGATTCAACCTCTCCAGCCCTCCATTTCCTTGCCTGTAAAATAATATCTGCTCTTTGACAATCACTGCAAGGATTAAATGAGACCACATGTATAGAGTACTGTGACCAGGGACATCTGTGCACTTTGGCAGCAGTCAACCCTCATGTTTGAGGTGAAGGCTCAGCCTGGTGCTATTGCTATGAAAATATATTGATCCTTAAGGCACAGCATCAATCCACAGAGAGCAAAAAGCCCACTGCAGAGACATGAAAAAAACGACACTAATTTAATACAGTCTTCAATTAAGGGCTCAAATTAGAGATACCAATTCCATAGTGAACTCAGATTAGAAAAAGGAAAATGAAGGCTGGGGTAATAAAAATGGCCATGGAGGAGGTGACATTTGAGCTGGGCTTTGGTGGCTAAGTAATAAAAATATATTTTTCCTTATATCTCTAAACTAACTCACTGTCAGTAAGAAAGCATCCAACATGACTATCTTGCAAATCCAAGCCTATAAGTCATAAAGGAGGAGCTAAATTTGTTTTAAATATCTATTCTTCTCTCTCATATCCTTCTCTTCCTTTCTATCATGCTCCTATTTTTTTTCATTTTAAGGAGTTTAAGGTTAATACCTTTGAGGGGAAATGACCAAAATGGGAATACAGAAGTCTACAGCAGTGATAACAGTGGGTCTTCTCTTTTAGATGGCAGATGTACTTAGCAGACAGATGGTTGGATGCATCTCAGATTTTACCCTGAGATACAACTTGTTTGGTAGAAAATTAGCCCAGGTGAAGTAGTCACAGTCACTTTCAAAGCCTGTGTAGAGCCCCCAACAATCCCACCAATCCCAATGAAAGAAAGTTGCTTCTCCACTGGCCCCAGTGATTTCTAAAGTGTGTTCCTCAGTGACTTTTTGTTTTGGTCATTCAAGAAATATATACCAGTTGGTAAATATTGGAGCACATGGCATGCATTGCTCCAATGCCTGTGAACTCAGTGGCAAATAAGAGAAAGTAAATCCTTGCCCTCATAGAGCAACATCCCAGGGAGAAACACGATGCACACCCACGCAAACAAGCAAATGTACAAGGCGATTTCAGATTGTGTGATGTATCGCAAAGAAAGAAGGCAGGGCAATGGGTAACACTAGACAAGTGGTCACCAAAGGCCTCTCAGAATACAAACCCAAGTGATAAGAAGGACACTTGTTTCCTTACTGACTTGCAGCAACGTCCCTCATTCCTAGAGGAATGATAGACCCTACGGAATAACACTCTCTAGTCTCTTCTGTTTGCCTGCCATTCTGTTTTGCAACAAATACTGATGGAGGACCTATTATAAACTATTTGTAGGGAGAGATTTGTACTCCAATGGTTAAAGCACTAAGTGTGAAAATGCATCACTTTTTACACTGTGTACCATTCCTCTGTTAAAATTTCTATCTCCCCAGATAGACTGGGGTCAACATAATAAACTATTATGGCTACACAGAAAGTGACTGAAGAGCTCTCCGAAGACATCTGCAAAGGCTTCTCAGAGAAAGTGACATTTGCGATGGATCATAAAGGAAGAGTTGGAATTCTCTAGGCAGTTTCCTGACAGAGGAACAGTTTTGCACTCTAGTTAGAGTTGAAGGAGTATTTCTGGGAGAATGGTAAGGCAGAGGCACAAAATAGGGCTGGGAAGCCACCTGACTTCCAACTGCAAAGAGACGTGGATGCATCACTAAGTCATGGAGACCTGAGTGAGTTGGCAGTGAGGAACCAAAGGAAGATGCTAAGCTGGGGTGTAACATGGCCAGGTGGTTGCCAGTTGGAGACAGAAGGAATCCAACCAATCCAGGGGAGGGGAATGAGGTCTGACTAGGCCATCTTTATAAGGCAATACTGGAAAACCCCAGCCTGAAAGACCTTACATGATGGATTTGCTTGATGAGCTGTGTAAAAGACAATAGGCAGATGTTCAAGCATGATGGCTAAATCATGGCTATCAGAGTTTGTTTCCAGGGAGGTCTTCTTCACAACTGATAGGCACTCATTCATCTCATAATTTGTCTTTCACTCAACAAATTGAACTGAACTCCTCCCATGACCCAGTTGCAGGATTTGGCACTGGGGATATGGAGCATCGAACTTGACCATGCCTGCACAAAAGAAGCCTTTGGTCTTGAGAAGGAGGTGAACTCCAAAAATGACCATTACCTGTGTTGTGATATTGTGAAGAAAGCTCAGAGGCAGGGTGGCCAATCAAGTCCGGGGTAAAAATCTTCCCAGAGGGTGTGAGGTCTGAGCAGAAACCCAAAGGACAAAGAGGAATTATCAGGTAAGAAGCATGAAAGTATGCCCCAGGAGAGACTGAGACATAATTTAGGGGACACTTCAGGGAGTCAGTGTGACTAAAGTGTGGGCTTCGGTGCAAGGAGGAATGGAAGAAAAGCCTAGTCATGTAGATAAGGGACATTTTCTGAGTTTCTGTGAAAGAAGCAAAAGAGAGAAAGAGAGAATTAAAGTTGATGGTGGAAAATTCATTGTGCATTTTCCTAAATTCTGAATCCCTCGCTGCCTATGCCTGGGCATGGGAACCACCATGTGACAAAGGAGAAAATGGGAGCATTCTTTTTCTTTTATCCTTTCCTTTTGTAATACCACATCGATGAATTAATATGCCTGGTTCCCAATGTAGGCTCTCTATTTTCTTTCCAGAGACTGTGTTTTATAGTTCAAAATGTGTCGATGGGGTATCTTACTCTTTTCTCTATTTTAAGTCCACCCTCTTCAAGGTTGGTTGTTACTCAACCAAGCAGGACTACTTTTCCAGAGGAAATTAAATTGATAGACTCTCTCATGTCCTGCAATTTCACCTGCCATAAATTCTAAGCATCAAAAAGAAATTCATCATTCACCAAACAGAGCTTTATTGCAGGCTCTGTCAGGGTTTGGCAAGTACACAAAAAGTTGGAACAGCATGGAGACAATGCAGAGCCTCCAAGAATTTGCACCTGGTGGCAAATACAACGAGTATGGATTATCTAACCCCTCTAGACATTGCACGATGTGATAAATTATCAATTTATCTCTCTCCCTGAAACCACTTATTGATGCACAGCTAAGACAGGAAGCCAGGGGCATCTGGATAATTTGAAACAGTCTTGCCTTAACCCTTCTCACCCGCACTGGCAGCATTCATGTTGCAGACCAGAGATAGAGAATGGGATCACTGATCTGCACCTAACAGGTTTATAATCACCTGCCTCTTGACTGCCTGTGCAACTTGAGGTAATCTGAGCAGTGAGAAGAGAAAATTCACAAGAATCACAACAAGAATAATTGTGCTTTACTTTTCTCTGTATCCAGAGCCTGGCTGAGAGCCTGACATATAAAAGTTGATTTTTTTTAATTTAGGGTCTTCTTGAATTATGACAGCTTCATGGACTGATAGGTCCACATATAGGGTTGAGAGGTAAATTAAACCAATAGGTTTTCAATATTTTTAGTCATAAAATACTTTTTAAAAAAAGTACTAGGATAAATATTTTATGGAAAAGGCTGTTTCTAGACTCCCTGGTACCAGACATTGGTCCTGGGCCAGGGACATCATGATAGTCACCAGCTGAGTACGAGGCAGGGACTCATTTTCCTATTAAAGGGTCTTGAACTCCAAGGGCAGATTTGCTCCAAATAAATAGATAAGATGAGATACTCCCCTTGCCTTTTGATACAAGGAATTTCTTAATTCCTTAATTCTTAATTTCTTAATTCCTTGAGTCAGGCTTCTGTTTTCAATTTGAGAGGGACAAAGATGCCACACCACCGAAGTGTAATTCTTTAGGCTCACATGTGAACTAGCTCTAGTTGAAGTCTGGGACCTCATCCTGAATCTAGATCAAATCAAGCTTCTCTAATTTTCTACGATGTCAATAGGAGGTCCTAAATTCCAAATGGACACGGCAGTGTGTGTGACAGACCAATTTCTAGGCGAGGCTTCTTTGTACCTCACGTTCCCTTACCCAGAAACAAAACAAAACAAAACAAAACTCATGTGCCTTTTTAAGGCACATCTCTTGCAGGATTAATCTTAAAGACAAAAAAGAAATGCTAAAAAAACAAAAATCCAAATTTTAAACTGTGTACAGTAATTGTATTGTTAGTGACGATGTTGAAATTATTATTTGGAGACTTGTATGTGAATTGTGGGATAAAGCAAACAAGTAATTATGTGCTATTTTAATTCTATTATCTCAGGTGTTCTTGAGAACTGGGTTGCTCAAAGTGGAAGAAAGGGGTACAAGTGTGAGATAGAAGACCTTTTTTAAAAAGTGATGGTTTTAAGAAGTATCCATATGAGCTCAAGATGTATTTTATTTTAAAACAAACAAAACAGAACATATTTCCTAGTTCTGTTCTCTAAAAAGATTTAGGAAGCCTTAGAAATATTGAGCAATTTCTAAAAGCAGAGCCTGAGAGTAAAAACCTGGGTTCAGGAAGTTTTTTGGAAGAGGTGATCTCAGGCAGCAATAGTGAGCATCGAGAGAGTAAGACAGAGAAAGAGCAAAACCCAGTCAAAAGGTATGTTATCAAGATCACAGACATTGGCAATTGGGGTTTGACTCTAGGCAGAACACCCCCCAGAATTTTCCATCTGCACACAGGATGCTGGGACATGACCTTCCACCCTATGGCCCCTCAGGTGATCTATTAACTCCAGTGTTAATAACTCCCCAAATTTCAGAGATGGCTCCAAGGCAGGAAGTAGAAACACCCTTAGCACATGCTTGAGGGGTGACATCATTACTATCCGTGAGAGCCTGAGCTGCCACCAAAACTCTGCCACAGCCACAGACATCAGAGGTGGGCAAGCAGATGTGACACAGGGCACCAAGAGCTTCTACTACAGATCCATGTGGTGATATTTCCAGATGGTGTGCCACAGGGTTGCCTAGGTTTGGCTTCAAGGTGATATGGAAGGGGCTGTATGAAAGTATAGATAAAATGGTGTGGCCAGAAACTCATAATTGTTCAAGCTGAATAAAGGGTACATAGGAGTTTGTTATAGTATCCTGTACTTTTATAAATGTTTACCATTTGCCATAACAGAAATTTACCAAAGAAAGAAAGAAAGAAAGAAAGAAAGAAAGAAAGAAAGAAAGAAAGAAAGAAAGAAAGAAAGAAAGAAAGAAAGAAAGAAAGAAAAGGAAAAAAGAAAGAAAAGAAAAGAAAAAAGGAAGGAAAACAAAAGAAAATTTAAAAAGGAAGGAAAGGATGGAGAGATGGAAAGAGAGAGAGGAGTGGTATGAAAGAAGTGGGGGAAAAGAGCAAATTTCCTGGAGTCAGAAATCCTGGCTTTCCTAACTTGGACAAGTCAAATAACCTCTCCCAGTCTTAGCTTTTCTATGTGAAAATGGAGCTGGTATAGGAACTTACTCTGTACATAATGAAAACACACTCACTGTATCAGACAATGCCATGCACACAGTAAGTGCTCAGTAAATGTTAGCTATAGTTATTATTGTGGGAGCAGGAAAGGTAAACAGGTCTAATCAGTTGACCAGGGAAAGTATCAAAGACAAAGTGATTTCACAGTAATGCTGATTCTGCTCAGCAAGCATAATTTTAAACACTCAGAAGAAGAAACCCAGAAAACTCTTATGTTACATGTGAGCATCTGATGAAGAAACTTATAAATTAAAAGATGAGGCCCAAATGCTCAGCACACAGGGGTGATCCCCATTTAAGAAGTACAGGATGACACTTGTTCACCCCTATCAGAAGGAAACACTACCTGAGTTATCTCATTTAGGGAGAAGCACATAGCATGGTGTCTGGCGTGGAGTGAGTGCTCCAGAAACAGCGATCGTGTTGGTTGCAGCTGCTAGAATCCATCTCCCCCTCTCTTGACATTGAGGCCACCAAAAATGTTCTCAAATTCTTAAATGAGATCATCCCCTCATCTAATGCCTTCTATCCTCAAAGGGCCAGCACAAGAACCGGAAAAAGTAAGTGAAGAGTCCTATGAAATCCAGAGGGCTACACAAATAGATCCTCTTATTGTGAAACCTGGACCAGCAAATGTTCCGGAAACGAAAGATGAAACTTTCTCATTCTTTGAGAGTTGACGATAAACCTCTTTTTATTTCCACCCTTGTTAAATCTTTCTAACATGCATCAGCCTAGCTCACCACTTTGGAAACAAAGTTTAATCTTTGAAGATTCTGACCACATTATGCTTGAGAGTCACCCTTCTGAACACCTACAGTTCTGTGCAAGGAACCAAAACCACAGAAGTCACCTGACCTCAAAACACTTTAGAGAAATTGTTTTGACTAGTCAATAATAATTTTCTTTCTTGTCACTTGCTTCCTACACATGAAAAATTGAGTGCCATGAAATAGTATTTGAATATTCTAATTCAATTTTCATTCCATTTTACTGGCTTATATGACTCTGGTTCTAACTAAATTCAAAAAACCCCATCCATCAAGTCTGAGTTCATATCTATTTTAGAGTTCCAAATGCATATGTTCGAAATGGTTCCTGAATTACATTTATTGACTAAACCTTGTCACATTTATTGAGCTATTTTGAAATTTTTTCTATAACTGGAGAGAAGTATTATAAAAGTTCTTAGGCTCCCTCAGGCCATAGCTCCCTTTAAGAAGCTGATAAAAACTATGCACCTTCATCCCTGGAAAATGTACGTATGTATATATGCTCCAGGAACCCCATGTTAATAAATATTTGTTTATATTTTCTTTTATTGCCAAACAGTTGAACCCTTTATAAAAGCAGTGATCCTGGATGCTTAATGGTACACATACAAAAAAAAGATTCTGAGGTCTACAAGGCTCACATAGAAATTATTCATTGAATTTTTTATGCTATTGAATTTTGCCAAAGGGTCACATATTAATTAATTAAAGATATGCTTCCTCTTCCTGTAAATGGGACCACATTAGAAAATGTCCCCTTCTCTCTCTGATAAAAATGACACACTGGTATTTGTCACCTTTGGCCACATTGACTGCTCTTAAGACACCGTGGGAGCTTCCTGATGTCCTCTGCAGGTAGTATGTTTCACTTCACAGTCAAATTGGAACAGGACACAGGAGAAAACTCCTGAATGAAGAAGTATGAAACATAAAAAATAATAACAAATTAAAAATTGTAGCTTCTCGGAGGGGAAGGATATTATAGGAAGCATGGAGTCCATTCTTTCGTTTTTTGAAAACATTCATATCTAGCTGAATCTGGATAGTCAAGAGACCTTATTTCTAATTTTTAAAATGTATAAAAGCACATTTCACTAATTCTTCTAGATGGTCTCTGAACATTTGGAATTTATGAAACAGAGAGCTTCAAAGCAATATCTCTTTAGCTAAGATGCTACACCCAGTCATTTTCTTCTTTTTAGCCTATAAACATATCATAGAGATAAATAAGGTCATTTCATAATGATAAATGCATCAGCTAATCAAGTGTATATAACCATTCTAAACATTGATGTACCTAATAATAGAGATTTAAAATACATAAGCAAAAACTAATAGACTAACTGTAAAATTAATGGACAAATCCACAATGTTAGTTGATACAGTTCAATATAGGAATGTAGTTCAAAATCCCTTTCTCAATAATGGATAGAATAAGCAAATAAAATCAGTAAAGATATAGAACATTTGAACAACACTATCAGTTAACTTCACTTAATTGACACTTAGAGAATCTTCCAACTAACAACAGCACAATACATATTCTTGAGAAGTATACATGGAACATTTACCAAAATAGGTCACATTCTGGACCACCAAAAAAAGCCCCAATAAATGTAAAGGACTTAAGTCATATTAAGTAATCCTCTGAATGCAATGAAATTAAATAAGAGATAAATAACAGAATGATCTCTGAAAAATCTCCAAATATTCAGAAACTAAATAGCACACTTCTAAAAAAAATTAAAACAATAGGCCAAAGAAAGAATCAAAAGGAAAATTAAAAGATATTTTTAAATGGAGGAAAATAAAACACAACATATAAAAATCCATGTGATACTGCGAAAGCTGTTCTTAGGAGGAAACTCATAGCGTTATATGGGTAGATTAGAAGAGAATTTCTCAAATTAAGGATCTCAAATTTCTTCTTCATAAATTATTAAAAAGGAGAGAAAGTTTTTTGTTTTCCAGACCTAATATAAAAATATAATAATCAAAGACAATGTGGTATTAGTGTAAAGATGGACAGATACTGTCATTCCTTATTTTTCACAGATTTTGTATATGCAAATTAACCTACATACTAAAATTTACCAAGAGTCATGAGGAAACTTTAGCGATAAAAGATATGTTCGTTATCTTGATTGTAGTGATAGTTTTACAGATATATACACATGTAAAAATTTATCAATTCCACACTTTAAATATGTACAGTTTATCATATGTAAATAAAGCTGTTCAAGAAAATTGGAGTCTTACTTAATATATTCACTCGCTTTCTACCATGCTAGACTGAGATTTCATACATCACCTATGAGTTTACTAATTTGCAGAGAATTTGAAAACAAAAAAATATGCTGAAGATTCCACCAAACAAAATATAAACTTTTCTGTGATATTTCAGAGGGCACATTGGCTCCATTAGTGTCCAGTGATTAATATGGATATGGATGATCATTTTCTTATGGAGCCAGCAGTTTGAGATAATTAGTGATGACTTTGTCTTGAATTTTCTTGTTAATACTTAGATATATGCAGGAGGATCAAAATTCTTCTATACAGAAGCAATTTAAAATATGAGAAATATCAAAATCTTTTATCCATGTAGTCAAGTTTCCAACTGTCAGGAAAAGACATTATAAATAAGCAAGGGGAAAAGGAGAGCATGAACCTTCTGGTACTTGATTAGTCAGACATCAGTATTCACTCATGCATAGTTTAATATTTAGAGATAGACATATACAGAAATAATTATCAATATATATGTATATCAATATATAATTATCAATATATACTAACCGATGTTAGTATACGTACATAAGTTTCCTTGGTTCCTTCAAAAAGAAGGAAGCAAGGCTCCTTGAAAGATGACTGATTCTACATTGGGACATGAGCCTGGAACATCTTCTAAAGCCAGAGGCAAGGAAGTGTTCAAATAAAAATACAAAAGGATGGGGGTTTGTCAAAGGAACACAGGAACCATGTAAGTTTCAGAAAACCTTACAAGAGCCGAAGCTGGAAAAAATTTAAGCAACAAAATAACATAATATTGGATTATAATTTATAGTATAAAATAAATATACATAAGATCATGCTAATATAAATAAACACTTAACTAAATAAGTGGGGGAGACATATCTTCATTACAGAATTCCAAATCATATATGTAGATACTCCCCTATCCAGAAAGTAAAGGTTAATTCCCTCTCCAACCTTGAATATTGGTTGCACTTAGTTACGCACTCCTAGGATAAAACAGTAACTTTCCAAAAGAATCTTGGAAAACATCGTCCTACCCAATAATCAAAGTTGCCAGTATCTGCAACAAATAGCATTGTTAGCATGTACCCATTGACATGACATAATGAGAAGGGCACTTCACTTCTGTGGTATTCGTCTCCAGAATTCATAATCCTTGTATATATATGAGAAAAACATCAAAGAAACCCAAATGGAGGTACATCCTATAAAATACCTGACCATTACTCTTTAAAAATGTCAAGTTCATAGAAACAAGGAAAGACTGAAAAACTCGTAAGAACCAGAAGAGATTACAAAGACATCCAACATAAATACCATGTGGAATCTTAGGTGAGATCTTGAAACAGAAAGAAAAGATATTAGTAGAAAAACAGTCGCAACCCAAATAAAGTCTGGAGTTAATGGTAATATACCAATAATTATCCCTGAGACTTGGCAAATGGCCCACAGTTATATAGAGATTATATTAGAAAAATCAGGTTGATTTTCCTAATATTTAGAAAGTCTCTGATCTCTTTGCAACTTTTCTGGAAATCTAAAATTATTCCAAAATAAAAGTTTATTTTATATCATTTATTTTATATTGTTTCATTATAAAGTTTTATCCTCTCATTAAATTGGTTAAGAGCCTTCAGAGGTTGACAGAGGGTTGTCATCATGAAATTGCTCAAGTGGACAAATAAATGCTGAGATTTGATTCTGGCCTGTGGCATTGAGAATATTATTCTGAATAGATGATGATCATTCAGTGGTTCTCATCCGCCAGCCCCAGGAATAACAAAAACTGCATGGTCCTGGCCATCTCTCAGGTCACCCTTTAGTAAAGAGAGAAGACCATGACTTGGAACAGCCATGGATGATGGCATGCGTCATCATCTCCTATGACAACTAGGTAGCCAAGGTCTGGGCCTGCCTGGGTCACAGCACAGGGTCTTATAGACTACTACAAGGTGATGGGCGGGGAGGTGAGCTGGCTGCTCAATGAATCCTTTCTGTTTAAGCAATCTGAGCAACCCAGCCAGTTTGATATTTTAAATGCAGTGAGGATTTTAAAACACAAGCCTTAAACGTACTGAAATGTATGTCATTCCTCCCAGGAGGCAGAATCACATGCTTATCCAATTTGCCAGCTGACAATTTGGCCATCTCACTGTCTGCATCTCAAAACCAATTCAAACAGACACATTGCTCATCCTGAGTGATGCTAGATGGACGTGTCAGCAGCCAGACTGTTCTGCTGCTCTTGCCGGGTAAATTCCCCTGTGTTTTATTTTTTAACATTTTAAGAGAAGAGCCTACCTTCAAAGGATGTGAGATGCCCAATCAATTTCAAATTATGCTCTCTGGAAATGTCACCAATCTAGCACCAGTTCCAAGAATTAATTATGACAAGCTTTAAAGAATGTCCAACACTCACCTTTATAATTTTTCACCATATCACACACACAAACACACACACACACACACACACACACACACACTGACACACACGAGTATTTTTCCTCTGAGCCACAATTTTTTTTTTCTTCTTTAATTTTGCCAAAGTTATCTTCCTTTAGGGTCTGTCTGTCCTATCATTATGTAAATTCAAATTTTATTTCTGTGAAGTTTTCCTGAATTTCATTTTAAAATATTTGTTCTGTCAATTATTTTCTTTTTGTTCCTTGGGTGGGGGCGGGGCTCAGAGGCGGGGGACAACAATTGCACAGATTTTGGATTTAATTTGCCTGCCTACTATCTATCATTTTCTCTCTAACTTGCTTTAATTCTTTCTCTATTTCAACTTAATGTTGTTTACTTTCCTTATTTCTACTATCTGTCCTTTATCGTGTTTTCAGCAGAGTCTATTGGCCTTTGTATTTTTTTTCTAATTTCTTCTTTATTTCTATGATGATTATGCCTCCCCTCCCTCACATACACATACATACTTCTTTCTTGAGTATTGACAACACAAGTCTCTGTCTCTGCCCCTCCCCACCTCTTAAAATCATGGTTAAAGTTTTGGTCACAATTTTTATCAGCTCTGTGGATGGTAACATTTTTCTGTTTCTACCGTAGTTTGTTCCAATATTTCCTCTTTTTTCTCTTATAGTATCTTGTATAGATTGTGTGATTGTTTCTTTTTTATTACCTGACTCTGAAGAAAGGGAGATTTTCCTGAACCAGTTAGTGGCTGGAAGGTTGCGTGAGGGCAGAGCTGGGGCCATGCTCCTGGCTAAACATCATCTTTTTTTATGTCTAAGTTCATATGTAAACATTTGCAGGTATAACTTATCCTTAACTAGCAGAGAAAGGCAGCTGTGAAATTTCTCGGAATGCAAAATTTTTTCTATCTTCTAACTTCATCAAAAATAAAGTTATTTTTTCACTTTCCTTGTTGCTTTTGGATGCTTTCCAGGAAAAAAAGGAGGGAGAGACCTGACTTTATGTTGCCATCTTTAAACCAGAATTTCACCTAATTTCTCTGAACCTCTTGATCTTCTCCTCTATAAAGTGAGGATAAGGTGAGTAGGTTACTGCATATAAAATATTTGGCACAGTGCCTGGAATGTCACCGACTGTTATTAAGTGCTTACTATTACTACTGCAGTAGGGTCACTGCTACAAAGCCATAGGGTTAGACTCAGACTGGGGCCTCAGAGCAGGAACTAGTGAGAAGACAGAGGTCTAGGCCTGGGCAAAGAAACGTGTCCCCCAATGAACTTGAAAATGTCAACTGCTCACTTTCCCAGATTCTTTTGCATCTTCAGCATGAATATGTGACTTCAACTTTGAATTATGCCACCCTCAACTCTGAAGTGGAGGCCAGTGGCATGATGCATCTGGGACCTCTTAGAATCCAACCTGGTGACAGGTAGTGGCCATGGCAGCCACTGCTTTTGGTTTCTAGATGCAGAGTCAGCACAGTTCTAAGGCTACTATCCTGAGTCATATGCTGTGGTGGCAAAGGCTGGCAGTAGTGGTGAATCAGCCATCCCAAGAACCATTCTGAGGTGTGATCTAGGTGTGACATAGCTCACAGTTGTTTGGCATACGAGCCTGATTATTCCCCACTTCTGGAAATTCTGTGCGGTACCTGTACCCTTTCAATAGATGCCTTTCTACTTAAATCAATCCAAACTCAATTTCTAAAATTTCCAAATAAAAAATCTGATAGGCAGAACTCATTTATAGGGGAAATTCACTAGCTAACTGTGCATTTACTATGTACCAAATCATTGGGCTACGCATTTTGCTTGCATTCTCTTATTTAATCTTTCCAACAACCCTATGACGTGGATGTTGCAGTAATTACCTTACAAAGAAGATAACTAAAGGGCGAGGAGAGTAATGATTATGTTCAAGGCCATCCCTACATTGAGACAAGGTCTGGACCTGATAAGCATCATTTGTCTCTATGAGTCTCTCTGAGAGACATAGCAAACAAGGTTGGAAGCACACTCAGCACCCTTTCCTCACTACTTCCTTCTCAGAATCTCAGATTTGTTTAAGCTACTGTTCAAAACTTTTTCAAAATTCTATTAGAGGGCCTATAAAAAAAAACTTTACATGTCTAAGCTTACTTCTAAAATTTGTCATTATGTTCAAATATAACAAAGAATGAATTTTCCAGCATGTTGCAAATATTGATATTTTCAAATAAAACTATCGAATCTCTCTTTAAATTCCATTTATTGTGATTCAGTACTATAGTGATTTGGGCCTCATCATTATCTATTTTTTAAAATACCCAAACAATCTCTTTTTTTAATAGACAGATATTTCATATCATTGATTTATTTCCTTGAAGAATTTTTTTATTCCACTTTCACCCCAGAATTTTATCCTAATATACTGGCTTAGAGACCTTTTTTTTTAATGCTCATAACATTGACATTTTCCTACAATGTGAACTTATAAATGACTCCACGTCTCCTAGATTTGGGTTTCAGGCTGCAGCATCATAAGTTTATAGTAGACACAAAATAAAATATTTGCAGATCATCTTTTCACCATTCATGACGGTGCTTATTAAAATGTAAATACATTCCCAATAAAGGTCAGCAGTGAGATTTGGCAACCTGTCCCAAAGCCAGTATATTTAAGCATCAGCAAGGAGAAAGCAACTCTTGAGTGATATGCTGGAGATAAGATAAACAGAGGCATCTCTTAATGCATGGAAACTTAGAGTTTTGTGGTGATAAAGAATATAAATCTAAACATTTAAAAAAGAAACCATAACAATTAAAAACAAACTTTAAAAAAAATTGAGAAACTTCCAAAGTTGTTTTCTAAGCCCAGAAAAACCCTACTAACAGAATCTGACAATGACATTACAAGAAAGAAAAATTACAGGCAAGTATCTCTCATAAACACAGGCATAAAAATTCTAAACGAAATATGAGCAAATTGAATCCAGCAATTTACAGAAGTATAATATGTAGGAGGGAAGATTTTTTTCTGACAAAAAAAAAACACAGTAACAAGAGAAAAGCATAAAATTGTTTGTGATGTTAAATTTTTATGTGGTAACAAGATGGGAGTAGGGCTTTATAGAAAGAAGAGAAAGCCCACAAAGAAGCCATTAGGCTCAGAGGCTTCTACACCATTCTGACAAAGGACAACGAATTTGTAGACAAGTGACAAGACAAGGGAAAGGTGCTTCTGGACTTTTTAGGGTGGTATATTGTGGAAAGGCAAATATATGGGGGACACTAATGGTAGGTAAGAGTTATGTAGTAAGGCATGATTATGTAGACTCTTCTTGGTTTCATCTCATCTCAGGTGATAAGTCTGTCTTTCCCTTTATGATACAGAAAAGGGTGGAGGAGGACCTTTGCAAGGAAAATTTACACCCCAATTTTCAGGCAGATGGAGGAGAGCAGAGAGCTCATCCCATGTCTGCTTTTTCTCAATTGCCTTCAACTCAAAACGATCCTCATGCAGAGTGGCACATTTTGGGGTGGCATGTTCTAATCCCCTACAAATACATCATGATAAAGTGGGTTTATCAAGAGAATGCAAAGTTATTTTACTATTTGAAAATCAATCAATGTCCATCACTGCATTAGCAAATAAAGGAGAAAAACTATATGATCTCAATAGAGGCAGAAAGGCATTTGTTAAAATTCTACATCTGTTCAGGGTTAAGGGAAAAAGCTTATAGCAAATTAGGAATACAAAGAAAATTCTTTAATCTGTTAAGAGACATCTACAGAGGAATTATAGCCAACATTATATTTAATGTTGAAATATGGAAGTATCTCTCCCTGAGATTAGAAACAAGAAAAGGATGTCCTCTATTAGCAAATCTTTTGACACTGCACAAGACGTCCCTAGGAACACTAAGAAACAAGAAAAATAAAGATACAAAGATTAGATAGTTAGAAAAAATACTGTCATACTCCCATATGCTATGATTGTGCACATCAAAAATTCAAAATGATATGCAAACTACTATCATTAATAAGAGGATTAACAAGGTTGCTGGATTTATGTATAATATAAATATATTTATATAATATATTATATTTTGTTATATATACAATAGAATTAATGATATATATTTATATATCACACACATATTATATATACTTTAAATAATCAGAAAATGAAATTTAAAAGTATTTTTGCAATGGTATTAAAAAATATTAGGAATATTAAAAAATATTAGGAATTGGCCTAATTATAGTAGTGAAAATCTCTAGAGTAAAAATTAACAAATAGCGTTGAAACTTAAAAAAACCTAAATATGTAGGAAAATATTCCATGTTAATGGATTTAAATATGAATTGAAAGATGCCAATTTTCATAGTGATGTGTAGATTCAATGCAATCCCAATTAAAAGCCCATCAATATGTAGATTTTGTGTGTGTGTGTGTGTGTGTGTGTGTGTGTGTGTGTGTGTGTGTAAATGGAGTGAGCTGATGCTAAAACATTTATATGGAAATGCAAAGGATATAGGAACCAATCTTGAAGAACAGAGTTGAAGGAGTTCCATTACCAAATGCTGAGACTACTATAAAGCTACAGCAATTAAGATGGTGTCATATTGGTGTAAGGATAGAACTGAATATAAAGTCCAGAAATAGACCTGTACATGTATCTTCATGTAACTTAAGACCAAGGCACCACTATAAATATACATCCTATAATTCTATTTATTAAAACTACAAGAACAGGAAAAACCAATCTTTGATGACAGAAGTTGGAATAGTGCTTACTTCTTGGGGGAGAGGGATGACTGGAAAGGGGCACATGGATTATGGCTACATTAATCTAGATGTGTTTACAAACTCATAAGCTGTGTGCTTGACTTTTGTGCATTTACTGTGTGCTGTACTAAAATAAAAAATTTAAAGACTGTAAGCCAGAGACTGACTCCACTTTTTTGATAGTTGACTCCTGACAACTTTTAAGCTTCATCCTTTTTTTCCCTTCTGCCCCACATCTGGGAAAACAGATAAGAAAGCCTGAATGCCCCCTACCTGGTGCTGATGGGAGGTTTAAATCACTCAAGTTCCCAATCAAGTATGAGAATCATTACCCCGAGCCCAACCCCTAACCACCATAAGAAACCAAAGCCAGCATCTATTCTTGGCATTCTAAGCCACTTTTGGCCATGCTTGAGAGCTTTCCTGCTATTCCCAGAAAGTCTCTTTACATGAATAATCAACCTTTACATAACCTCTCAGTGTATATATGGTATTATCAGTCTTGACATCCAAATTAATTTTGAATTGGGAGTCCATCCTCCTTCTGCAATTAACTACAACAGAAGAATAGTGATTTTGCTTGTATTTTTTCTGTTTTGTTTTCTGTTGCATCCTCAACATCTACAACAAAGCTTTGCACATAATAGTTTTTTAATAAATATATGTTGAATAAATGGAGAACTATTTGGGAAGTGCAAGTGTAGAAAATAAATCATTTGAATTGGTAGGAGTATAGATAGGAGGATATTGGTAGAAATCAGTATGTCTCCAATGCAAAAAAAATAAAGACCTCCAAATTAAGCATGTATCATAGGAGGTGTCAACTATAGTGGAAATACATCCACAGTAAAATAATCTATTTAGAGTTATAAAAAAAAAAAGAGCCATCTGGTAAAAGAATAAAAATTGCACAAGTTCTGGGGTGAAGATGTCAGGAATTTCACTTCTCATTATATGAAACAGCAGGCAAGTAGGTCTCTATGGAAATACTCCACATTTCGGTGATCACAGTGTGGCTCTTGCTTGAAAAAATACAAAAGTAAAAACAAAAAGCAAAACACCCTGCTGCTCTGTAGATGTTCTCATTGCCCTATGCATAGGATGTTTTATTCAGGGACGGTTTAGTGATGCTTCATAAAACAGGACTGCAACCCAAGAGGCTTGGGCAGGGTAGGGCAACCAAGACTGAGTCAGTGAGCAAGAACATCACTGATTCGAAATAACTTCTGTCAAAATTGGGGAGCTTTTCAGGGGATCCCCACTGAAGCACCAGCAGTCTACAGTCAAGCTGTTCTAGAGAAGATCCTTCATTGGTGGGCTCCAGGATTCTGCAACACACTCTTCCATGTGTTCCCTTACATTTCCTCACCTATGAATAGAGCTCCGGTATAAACCCTTTATCTTGGAAAAGTTTAGCCTTCCCCTAAACATCAAGTGGCATCTCTGTAATTTCAAATGTATGTCTGATCTGCTCGTGCTAGGCAATAGGGAACCTCTGGAGGTCCTAGAGTGTGGCTGGCTGTGAGCAGAAATAAATCTCCAGGTCTTAATGATTGGCTTCATGTCAGAGTCTTTGTCTTTCTATGTAAGAAGTGAAGGGTCTGCCTCTGAAATGAAAATGCTCAAACTCACTAGGAGGTGCTCAGGATATCCATCTACTCAATAAAGTCCATGGTAACAGCTTAAGAGGAGCCCTATTTGATCAGATACATAGATATAGGAATAAGAATTTTTAGAAACACAGCAAAGAGATTTCACTCTTGATCCCCATCTCAAGCTGAAAAAACGTAGAAAGAACTACTTCAGAACAATGGAGTATCAGCCAGACAAAGGCCACCAAAATGCAAGTCACTCTTCTTGTAGTTTTAAACTTTTATCATTTTATGTTTCAGAGTAGGATGAAAATCTACAGATATCAGCCTTGAATGTGACTAAGGTGCAGGATGGAGGAAGGGGTTATACAAATAAGGCTACACCCAAAATTTGCTTTCCAAAAATAAAAACGAAAGCATTTCCAAGAATCCTGTCAATTAGTAGCTACTAAAGAAATCTCAGAGTGCTGTGAGAGCCACTTGTAGAATGAGGCTTCTGGGATGCGAGGTTATGAGCAGCGCCAGAGCACTTTGCAAGAGGTTGCAATTACCTGACCTCAAATTTTCTTCATTAACTCTTAACCATCCCACCAGAAAACGAGGGTTGAATATTAATTGCAGACATTTACATAGCTCTTAGAGATATTTCAGTCATTGTCTTAAATGTTTTACATACCATTCCTTAGCCTAACCTCACAACCATCCTATGAGGAAGAAACATAACCACAGAGAGGTTAAGTGGCCAACTAATAAAGTATAAAGCTGAGATTTGAACACAGGATCCACCCTTTGACCGCTACTCATTATGCCTTTGGTGGCATAATGCATATTGGAATTCAGTTATGAAGGTGGAAAAATTCAACCCATAATTACTTGAGCACGATCAACTGTATTCTGTGTTTCATTTCAGCGTCTCACGTAACCTTCCTTGACCCCGTTACACATGACCTACGTGGCAGGTTGATATTATGGCTGACCTTTGGAGAGAGGTGAACTTGATCTGAAGCCTCTGATGCTCAGCCTGAAAATATGCTCTGACAAATTAGCAATGTCTGTGAAGGGTACAGGTTGAGGTGAAGGTAGCATACTTGCTGAGAATGTGTCATCCCTGATCGAATTCAATACCATTATTTTACAAACAATAGAACTGAGTCCAAAAATGAGAAAATAAACTGCTTAAGGCCACAGGAGTAGGAAGTAGCTAAGCCAAATCAGAACTCAGGTTTTCTCGATTCTAAATTCACCATTCTTCCTATGAAGTCCTACAGCCTTCTGCTTATAAAGCAACATCCTACCACCTCCCTCCACAGCTGACAGTATTGTTGTGAATAACCAATGTGCTAATACTCATGAAACACCTTTGAAATCCAGAAAGCCTAAGTTTCCAGGAGGGGTTATAAAGATCAGCAAAAGCATCATGTTATTCCTGACCTACAAGTTTTATCTTTGGAAAGGCTCATTTTCAAGAAAATTATATAGTCAGAACATTTCTTCCAGTAAAACTTCCCAGGCCTTCATCAACCCAAAGATCTTTACTAATTATTCTTACTGTGGCACCACTTTATAGTCATGTGAATATTTAAGTGCCCACTTAGCAATGGCTGTCTAGCGGCCAAAAGTAGTTAATGCAGTCTCCCAAGCTGCCTAAAATTACCCCCAGGGAACAGTTTTAACACTAGGAAAATCACCCTCAGTCATGTAACTGTCTAGCAGTTTGAGGAAGGAAATCCATCAACTCTTCAGGGCATCACGATCATTTTTGTAATTTACCATTTGGGGCAGTAGCTAGCACTTGAATGCACCAAAAATGAGCCTAATTTTGTTTCATGCCAAGTCTTTCACTCCATCATCTATTACAAGTCCAATTTTGCAAAAAGCATCATCTTAATGCAAGCATCGCTAAGAAGAGAACAGACGGACACAAAGAAGAGAGAGACAGATGTACCTTTGGATGGGAGTTAGGTGTGGAGCTTCACACCACCAGAAATAAACAGTAATTTTGACACCAAAATTAGCCATTTAAAAGGGCATCCAAGGAATATTCATGAACTCAAAACTTTCACAGATGTTGGAGAAATTGCTCACACAGAACTTTTTTTGTTCATGAATTTAGCTTGAATTTATTATAAATATTAAAGGGCTTTTATTCAGTTTTCTGCTTCACTAGCTCAGCAGGTCAACAGTAGCACTGAAAGCCTTATTTTTTCAAGGTACCTTGAAGAGTTTAATTTTGTGCCTGATACAAAGTCTTGTATACAGTGCCTACTAGTCATCGGTAATAATTGACACTGTCTCTGTGCTAAGCACAATAACCAAGTACTTAGTACTAAATGCTTGCCCACTCTATCTTACTCAACAACAATGTCTAGACCATGCATGGTTGTAAAGATTGTCTTCGTTTTACAGAGAGCAAAGTGAGGTAAGTTGGCCCAGATCACACAGCTGGTAAGCAGTGAAGACAGTACTCCAAACCAAGCCTTTCTGGTTCCAGGACGTCATTCTCCATACCACATTGTATTTTAGAATTTGATAAAATCAGACGTTCCTGACATTGAATATTTGGAGAAGATTGTTTCTGAATCATCTTCAATCATGAAATATGATGGCCCTATGTGACATGGCCTGTGTACAAGGTATTTTAGCTTTGATCTTTGAAACCAGCTTTACAAAGGATTACATTGTTGTTGAAATGTCATTTCTGATCAGTTATTTATGTGTCACATGAAGGCTTGAGCCTCTCATGTCACTCTGCCCTTTTGGATTGTTTGCTGTTCAGTTTACAAACTGAAAAAAAATAGATTAATTGGAGAAGGACAGGGTGAAATAAGAATTAAGATTGATTATAGAGGTTTGGTAAATAAAATTGCTACAATACCCCCATCCTTCAACCACCAAACTATGCCCTACTTTATTTTTTGGAGGAAAAAAAGCTCTATATCAGCTTTCTCTGTTCACTTTCCTCATCATTAAAATGAAGACAACAAGGAGAAATACTGAAGGATCTTCCTTTTGAAAATGTGTTCCCTGGGCAACATGACCTCATCTCCTACCCTTTGATCTATCTATAAATCCTTAGTGCAGTCTGCTTCCTGCATCAGAACTCAGCTCCATCCTATTATTCTATTGTGAACAGATTAAAGTCACCCTCAAAAATAACAGCGGAGATGAGAGGAGGTTTCACTGGTTCTTGTTCTAGCTTTTGGGTCCCTCATCAGAGAATAGCACAGGCTCTGCCAAGGTAGACAATAAGGCTTTGGCCTTACCCAAGAAAGTTGTATCTTTGGAATGAGAGAAGAGTTTCTTATATGTACTGTGCTCCCCACTGTCCCAGTGAGTGCTCACCTTCTCCTGTGACCATGTGATCTGGTAAGATTGGGCTGGGGAGAATGTAGGACAGCATAGTAGTTTGGGTGGCCTGCCACTGCTCAGACATAAAAGCCAATCTATTTCCCAAACATGCTCAGACTGGGTCAACCAATAAATATGTTTACCAGGGCCTAGGAAAAGTAGAATAGAAGCTGTCAATTATACAGCAGCCAATTCATGATAATAAGGTGTTCATATTCATCAAATTAATAGGTATCAAGGATGTTTGGTCTAATATTCAGACAGAAATTAAGAAATCAACAATCAATTCAATACCAAATATACCAGAGAAGATGTTTTAATATGAGTCCATCAGAATTAACAATGTCATATTCTCCAAATGCAGTTGAATAGTATAAATCCCAAGGGACAGATTGGCAACTCTTTGTCAGGTTCAGTAGAAAAGCTGGTTTTATCTCCAGAAGATTTTGACATGGGCCCATATTCAGCAGTATAAGAAAAAATAGATACCTTGTATATTTGGGTTCCCAACCCTTTAAGTCCTACCATTGGCATAAATAGCATTTCTTGATCAAGTTAAAGCAGATTAAAGCAGAAATCTCAGAAATCATCCCTGAAATTTTTAGACCTCTATTACCCATCTGGGTACTGCTTGCCAAGACAGGCTTTAAAAATGTAGCTGGAAAAGGATACAACTTCAAGCAGTTGAGTCTCCTTCATGCTATCTCACCAGAATGAAGGGACATCAGCACACATGAATCAAAATTTTTCCAAGTTCACCTTTATGTTTCCCTTTTTTGCTTTACATCTACATAATATGCATAAAAGGGCTGAAATCTTCTTGTCTCAGAGCTGACTCCTTGCCTTTCTGCCTTCTCCTTGTTCCACTAAGACATTTCTAAGCAAAATTTTCACCTTTCGAGCCTTAGCTGGAAATCAGCAATCAAATGTCACTGGGGGATATCAAATGCTAAGGGCTGGTAAAACCCTTCGCACATCTGGTCAATTTGTTTTCTGTTGGAAGGACATTTAATCAATATCTGTCTGATTCACTTTTACATGTATCATCCAAAAGTCATTTTGAAAGAACCATTTCACTCCCAGAAAATGTTTATACATTTGTTAGCAGAAATATTTAAGAGCTATTGTAAATTTTCTTGTACCAAAAGACCATTCAAAACTTTCAAAAAAAAAAACAAGATTTAGGACTGTTCTACACATATAACATCGCAGATTCTCCCACTGCTTCTGTTGTAAATAGTGACTCCATCATGTTATTTTTATGTAGAACAAAATGCATCTATTAGAAGAAAGTGAGGGAACTGACCAATTCTCAACCAACCAGCTTCCAAAATCCCTTAATATAAAACTCTACATGTTCCCTCATATCCCAAAGAAAGGGCCAGTTCAGATTATAAATAGACAAAAATAATCTCGTTTTATTCCCCAAGGGGACCATATTTTCAAAACTCTATAATTTTGGCACGACATTTGGGCCCCATATTAATCTACAAATATATCTCTGTCATAAAAAAACTTATTTAAACAACACATTTCAAATGAGAAATATTAAAACTTAGAACAAAAAAGATCTTTAGAGATCATTCAATTTACTTTTTTTTCTTTTTTTTTTGTCATTGGTGTTCAGCAAAACATTAAAATTCCTCATTAAATAATAATAATATGTATTAATAGATTTCAACCAATAAGCACTGTGTGAGCATTTACCACCCACTATCTTATCTAATCTTCACATCTACCTTATAAAATACATCTAGTTATCACTCCCATTCTAGAGAGCAGGAAACTCAGGCAATCACACTGTGTGTCAACAATGAGGTTCAGATCTAGTCTCCCTGACACCATGGTCTGGCTCTTAACACCCTTCTGCCTCCAGGAGGAAACAGTAACATAAACATAAAATATTCCCAACTCTTCAGAAAATAAGAAATAAAAATAACCCATTAATCCAACCACCACTCTTTTGAGAATTTGATTATTTTCTTCTATGAAGCTTTTTCCTCATCTATACAATACTAATGAATATTTTCTTTTTCTCAATTAGCCTTATATCAAATATTTTGCATGTTACCATAGAAACTTCATGATAGTCTTTTTCTTCATTGGCTGCATAAACATTTCACTGTGTGGATAGACCATAATTTGTTTAACTATTATTTATTTGATCTAGCAGTTAGGTTGTTTTCATGTTTCATTTAATATTAAAAATATTATTAACCATCTTTGTGTACATAGATTCTTTCTTAGAATATACTTAGAATTGATTCCCAGAAATGGAATTACTGGGTCAAAGAGCATAGATCTTTTAATAGCTGTTTACTAACCAACCCATTACATTCTTTTCCAAAAATTTATATCAATATCTATCTGAAGATGCTTTCTTCATCACATCCTCATTAGCATTAAGAATTGTCTTTTAATGTGTTTTTGCTGTTTTAACAGGTCAAAACAAAACTCGCGACTCAGCAGTGTGTCAAATTACATTTCTATGACCGGTAATGAGATCAAAAGTTTTTCCACATTTAAATTATTAGATGTATTTCAGTACTCTCATTTATTAGGTGAAGAAACAGAGGCTAAACATAAATGACACAACTAGCACTAGAATTGGTTTTAGAATCAGTATGTCCACTTAGTATTCATTAGTTAAATAAATCAATTAAAGAATTAATGAAAAAATGAGCGAATATCTTTTTCTAAGTTTCCTTCCACCATCACTTTCCCTTCCCTGTACACCTCTGGTTCTCCTAAACACTAAATTATTTTTCCAAGGCTGCCACAGTAAAATATGGTGAGTTATGGCCCCCCTTTAGCGGAGCAGTGTTCCTGACATTGTAAACAGGGTATTGGACTAATGTAGACAGATGAGGCCGGGTCCGGTTCTAACATCTCCAGTATTAAGTTGCATGACCCTGGACAAGGCATGAGCCATGTTTTCCTCAACTGTGGAGAGTGAGCACTTGAGCAAATGGTTTCTCAGATATTTGCCACTTCTGACTATAGGGGCTAGAAAACAGAGAGCCACATTGGGCAACAAAACAGATGATAATTTCCCCTATTTCTGAAGGACACGAAAGCAGGCCACAGAATGGTAAGATGCAAAACACATTTTGAAGCCCCAGAACTTTCCCACCAGATCATCGTGGTGAATCTGAATGTTTTCCATTATTCACTAACAACGAAAGGAGTTTTTAGCCACATCAGAGGCCAGTTACACTGCTCCCTGTGGCCTCACAGTCGGTAAATGACTAATCTCCCTTTGTCTAAAAGAAAAGAGTGTAACCTAGTGGTTAAAAACATGGGTTTTTAACTAACCTTCTCAACTGTAAGGCCCTGGGCAAGTTATCATCCTATCTAACCCCTAGTTCAGGCTCAGGTAGGTCCAAGTCTCAAATATCTGTAACATATGAATAAAAATGGTACCTCCTTATAGTATGTTCTTAAGGGTTTAGGGTAAAAATGCTTATTAAGTTCTTGGTCATGTCATACACTCTGAAACATGTTCACTGATGGTTAGCAATTATCATCATCTTTATCATTAATTTTATTCATGAGATAAAAGATATTTCTTAGAGTCACAAAAAGAATAGTGACAAGTAGACTCTTTAGAGGTGACTCGGGTGCCCACTCACCCAGTATACTCTTCAGGCCCATTAGAAGTGGCTCACTTTCTCCTTTCAGAGAACAGTGTTCGATTAGCTCAGGCGTCGGGAGATGCTGAAACACTGCTCTGGGGCACATTTTCTGGTCTGAGATGGCTGACCTCTCTAGTACAACCAATACTCCATGGTGCTAATGGGAATCTAATCTATATGGCCCTCGGTACTTAAACTGAGCCCTGAGTCCTGCACCCAGTGTTGGCTCATTATCCCAGGCTCCAATCAGCTCTTTGAGCTGCTGTTACCCTGATGCCATAAAGTGGTTAAAGGTGTTTTCAGAGGAAACTACTAGAGGCTGATTTTGGAAACCCTCGGCATAATTAAACACCAAAGACTCACTGAGAACCAGAGGGTTCCAGGTCGCAAATTGCCACAGTAATTGTTTACACGATATTTCACAGCCTATTCATTTCTATTCCATAGAGGAAGAAGTATCCCTTTGTTAGCAAACACGCCTGCTGCCTTCATTGCTTGGCCAAATTATTTCTTTGGATAATTGGGAAGCAGAGAATTAGAGAAAAGAAACTTGTAGGTACGTGCTGATTAATGATTAGCTACAGAGAACAGAAGGTCTTCTGAGTGGCAGAAGGCAGAGGAGGATATTAGCAAGAAAAATCCCTTTCGGTCTCACTGCATAATAGATGGCTTCAGAATTACTCAGCTGCAAGAGGCTTTGTTGTTGTTGTTTGTTTGGGTTTGGCTTAATTTGGTTTAAACTGACAGAGCTTGGTTTTCCCTTTTTGTTTTATTTTTGCTTATATGTAAGCATAGTATCTACTGCAATTAGTTACCCTCCCACCTGCCTTTCTCCTAACATAGATTGAGCATCAATATTTTAGGCCCTGAGTCAGGCATGTGCTTATATCAACGCTCAACATTTCTTTTCCAGCTCTGTTAAATGCAATCATAATACCTCATTCACAAGGTTATGGTAAAGTTAAAGTAACTTGCCAAAGCGTATGAAAGAGAAAAAGGCCAGAACTCATATCCACACCCTTCTTTTAACCACTGGAAGGCGGATGCCCACACAAGAATAGGAAAGGCACAAGTGAACATTTTTCCAAACTGCACATATCCAAGTCATAGGTAGTGAGAGCAGGAGGTTCTGCAAAGCCTCCAGCCAGAGAACAAATGTGAGATGAAAATGAGAAAACGCCCAAAAAGGCTAGAAAATGAGAGGTGAGTCATCCATCTTTGTGGCCAACACAGAGTCTAGGCACGTGGATTATGTGTCAGATCAGATTAATTGGCAATGGTTGCCTGAAATCCTGCCATGGGGATCCTGGAGCCTCTGAACGGCTCCGTAGAGAAGAGTTTTGTGATCATTTATTGACATCTGCAATAAAAGGCAGGCCAACAAAGGAGAGGATAGAAGCAAGCATATCCTACATTTGTTACCTTCAGGAGTCTTAACTACATTATGTTCCCTAAAAGACCTTGAGATGCCATTAAGAATGCTGAGAAAGGCAATTCCCTCCTTATCCGTTCATGAGGGCAACTTCTCTGCCATACACTACCCTACTTCTTAATTTCTTGGCCTCATGCCTTCAACCAGTCTCCACATCTCCAGGTTTTTAGCAAGTTCTTTAGGAATGTCACACAAGGCAATCTTTGCTTCCAGCTGAACTTCTAGAAAGTGACCTGCAAAACTGAGGACAATCTGAGGAAGTGAGGAAGAAGAGAGATACTTTTCCCAAGTGTATTACACAAAACTATGACATGTTTTTTTCAATTTCCTGTTTAAAGTTTTTTGAATTATTGTAGCTCAAAGAGATTTGGTCCCTCAAGCTAATTAAAACAGATAGATTATATTCCTCTGTCCCACTGCAGACATGCCACAAGCTTCAATTCATTCAATAACCATCTATTAAACTCCTATGTTTGCCTAATACTGATCTAGGAAGTAATGACACGAAGATATATATTGACAATCTCTTTTCTCCAGGAGCTCATGTTTTGTGAGAAGCAAATGGTAAACAGCAAAACAAATTTAATAAGGTAAATGCTATGATAGAATCTGCATCACAGGTTAAAAGAAGAGTTGGAAAAATATAACCTACTCCGATGAGAGAAGCCAGGGAAGGCTTCACAGAGAAAGAGATCATAAGACCTATTAAACTGGGTTTTAAAGAATCATAGGAATTTTCCAGAAGAGGAAGAATGAACATAAACAGCATGTAGAGAGGCAGGGAGAGATGAAAGGACAGAATGAAAAAGTTTATTTTGGTTGCAGGGTACACTTGGGAAGGTATGTGGTTGGGAGCCAAATGGGATCAACTGCAATGGGTGTTTAATAATCAATAAGTAAGCATTAAACCCTCTCCATCAGAGTTCTGATAAGTCCTCGACTGCATGCTCAATCATTTTACCCTAAACAGTAATAAAAAAAAAATGGAGAAAATCAATTTTGCCAGGATTTCTTAGCAGGGTGGCAATGTCTTTGTCCAGAAGAAATTCCTTGGAAAACTACATGTAGATGAAGCTAAGATTCCAAGGAACTTAATGAGCACAGAACCTCAGGTTCAGGAAAATGAGGAGGCTTTGGCAGTAAAGAAGAAAGAGGAAGGAAGAATGAGAGAGAAAGAGCCAGTGAAATATAGATGGCCAGGTGATTTGTGAGGAGTCCCCTTCCCTGTTTTACCAAAAAGTAAAATAAAGATATAGATAGATAAGACCCTAGCTCAGAGCAGGTTCCTTAGAGAAAAAGTTGAGTTCTATGTTCTGGCAACAGAGGATGAAATAGGAACAGCCCATAAGTGGAGACAGAGAGAAGCGTGAGAAAGCAGGAGGGTGCCAGATGCTCACAGGCAGTGAGATTTCACCAGATCTCAAAGGAGCGAGGCTTCAGCTGACATCTGAGTTATAAGTCCTATCCTCTGAGGCATGGAAAGTACAAGAGAAAAGGAAGCAGGACATTTCTGCTTCTGTCTGAAATGTCAAAGAAGTCAACTCCTATAATAAGCAAAGCTCTATATGGTATTGAGACAGGAATTGACAGATAATCTTAAAATAACTGAGTGACTTAGATTCATTCACTGTGGACATACAGTGAACACTGAGGATGTCAGACATCAGAAATAGAGACCACCTACACAGTGTCACTAAAGACACATGTTCAACTCAATAAACAGGACATTACAATGTAGAAATGTATGCCAAACTTCCTAGAGATTGAGCCACATGAGGCCCTTGCCAGTTTTCTGTTCAAAAGAACTGGGTTGATATGACCGGCCCCTATCAGCAGCGTTAACCCTAAGAACAAGTTCATTGAAAGCAGTGAAACAAACATCCACAAAGACTGTCACGATTAAAAGGTCAGTTGGTTTCTTGTTCGTTGGCACTAGGACACACCAAAAAGGAGACAGAAACAAGACTAATGAGGACTTTTGAAGTCCTTTGCAAATCACCTCTGATCAAAATACTATTACCATAATCACTGCCACTGCCAATTTGGAAATGACAATCTGGAATGACAAAGCGCTCTTTAAATGTTTAAAAAACAAAAATCACAAAGAGGAGCTGCTTAGCAGAAAATCACATCTTGCTTAAAACCATTAGTCATATTTAGACTTTGCCTCCAGGACGTCTACAGGGTATTATTCAGTGTCATCCTGCCACCAGAAATTGCATATCTTTCTCCCTTTTTTGCAGTTTTCCTGTAGGAATACTCATCTCCAAGCTCAGAGGCCTTATGCAGTGTTTCACTCTCCAATAGTTTTAAATGCATCAGTTTATCACAGGGATACTGTCCATCCCTGACTCTATCATCCTCCTTAAAGGATGTCTGAGCACAGGTAAGAGGAGGACCAGCCCTGACTGCAGCTCTATCTCCTCTTCTCTGAGCTCCTGGGGGGCAAGGGCCCAGCCTGACTCACTGCTGCAGTCTCATAGCCCTTCTTGTGGCGGGCATCCAGAAAACTCAATGAGCGGTTATTGTCTCTGTTCTCACATATCCATTCTGACACTGTCCTGTGTGGACCCTCCCTCCCCATTTTCTGCTTGGGCAGTGGCAGCAACCTTCCCTTTGCTTTATCATTTGATCACTCCCTGACACTGCAAGATCTGCATTACTCAGTGAACCGGTTTTTTTTCACTGAATGACACTTCATTGTTCTACAAAATTATGCCTAGCTAAAATATCTATTCAAAGCGCAAAACAGTTCAATGGATATTAGCATAAAGAGTATGAAAAAAATCATTGTTATAGCTTCATATACCACAATAAAAAAGAAATTATCATTCATTGGATTTTGATTTATATCAAGGGAAAATATCCACAATTATCTTAAAAGGCTTTACCCACCATCCCACATCAGGGCTGCCAGACTCATCTCGTCACGTGTCATTCTATGCTCAACCCCTGGTGGCCTCATCCAGGAGACCCGGTGTGATAATATTGAAGGACAGAATTCCTCCTTGTGGACAGCTTTGTCTTGGGGAATGAATATCCTTATAATCAGCTTGGACTTGGACAATGAGGTCCTCAAAAGAACATATTTGAGGCAAAAATAGTCAATCCTTTTTCACTTCTGTTAAGCTGGGTAGATCATGATTACAGAGAACAGGGTCTGTTAGGGGCTAAAGAAGGGATTTGCAGAGGTGGCTGGAGAAAGAAAAGAGGTTGGGGTAGTGGTTGGTGGCAATGAACTATGGTAGGGAGGAGCTAAAGAGAATACCTAAAGGGAATTTTATGAAGATTCTTTTCTGTGGTAGACACGTGATTCTTCTTTCAGAGTCCCCCAAAACTTCTTAGTAAAATCTCCGGTTCTCATGCACCACATGGAGATAGCACTACCAGGCTTCAATTCAGGAATGGAATGCAAAGAGAAATGGCCTATGGGAGATGGGCCACATCTAGATTACACACACGGGGCATACCTGTCACTGAGACAAGGCCCAACCCTTTAGCCTCACATTCAGGTCTCATAAGGGGCCAAAAGCCCTTTGGAGCAACTTTCACAACCCCACAGGAAAAGTCACAGTTCCCCTACCCCGATGTAAGGAAGTCCAAGGGCTGACACCAAAGTCTCAGATGCCCTAGTTCTACCTCCTGTTCGTGCTTCCAAATGGACTGACTCCCTCAATCTAATTCTCCACATCCCCACTTTATCCATTTCATCACATTCTTCTCTTCTTCGTTTCAGGATCAGCTTTCCTCTTCCCCCTTAAGATCAGAGGCCTCTTTGTACTATCCCTGTGGATGGAGGCTGTATTAGCAAAGCTCATTTGATCATTTCAGCTCAGGAATCCACCTTGGGTTTCCCCCTTCGGTATGGTGCTCGGTCTAGCCCTAGGCAAGCACTCACTCCGATCCTGACCCTGAGTTTTCTGCTTACCAGGAAAGGAAATAAAAAAACCCTCAATACTCCTCTCCAACCTTACCTACTTTTCATTAGCATGTGGCCTATGCTCTAGCCACACACTTTTATTCCAGTGAATAACAATCTTTCCCAATTCCAAGTCTTTGCTTATCCTATCACACCATCTAAAACACCCCTTTGCCTCCCCTTTATCTATCAAAATCCTATTTAGCCTCCACAGTGTAGCATAATCCTGACTTCCATCACAAATCATTTCCCAATTACTCCATGTTCAGCCTACTGATACTGGCTTCCCGGGAAATGCATCCAAAACATATCACTTCTTGTTAAGAAGCCAATGGCTTCTAAACCTGGCACTGAAAACAGCGGGTAGATTCTAGTCTGTAGCAGGCATTGCCTCTTTCTTGAGATGCTCACTGTCTACCAGGAGGTAAGAAACACGGGTTTGAAGATATTGGTGCTAAAGATATTGGTGTGCATACAGAAGAAAAGAAGCTTAAATAGCCACTGATACAGAATTGTGCTAAGTTTCTATGTTACGGTGGAAGAAGAAATACTTGGTTAGAATTTAAAAAAAGGAATCTCTTCCTCTTACAGAAATGACTACTTTTGGCATGCCTGAACCAGAAGCAAACAAGCAAGCATTATCAGGACACAGAGCTGTTAAGAGTCCAGGAATAAATGAAGTTTAGTTTCCATATCCTGCCTCCCTACATCGTTTTCTTCCCACTCTTTATTTCAAGAGAGTCGAAGCCTATTTGTTTGGAAATAACTTTAAGTGAGCTTATATGGCCACTGGTCACTCCCTGGTCCTCTACCCTCCTGATCAGTTAGAACTGAGCAGAGAGAGAGATAATCCTAGCTAGAGTTATTAGCCTCCCAGCACTACACACACACACACACACACACACACACACACACACACACACCATAGGCAATTTCAAAATGAAGGATAATGTGGTAAAATTGTGTTGATATACCATTCCAACAAGTCAAAACCTCTATTAACTGTAACATTCCAGGTAGCAATGATTGGTATCATCATGCCCTACATTATTTTTTATTTAAGGCACTAGCAAAGCCAAGAATATCTTGTGAATCTTCAGAAATAATCTCTCCCACTCACTCCCCTCCTGCTGCATCAGCCTTCTTGCAGTTCCTCAAACTCTCCAGGCACACTTGGATGTCAAAACTAGTGAGCATGCTTTCTCCACCTGGATAGAGCTGCATTGGATAGTGTTTGTTCTCTGTCTTTCCAGATCCACTCTCCACTGTCCACCACTCAGCCTCAGGAGGCTAATCTCCATGGACATTGCCTAGGCTCCCTCGCCTCTGGTTGCTGGTTGGGTTGATCAGTGGGAAGCACTGGCAAAAATTAGAGTTTGGAGAGAAAGAAGGTTGGGGTATTTCTTCCATTGGTTCCCTTCTTGCCAGACACAGGTCAGCAGTGGCTGTGTTGTCTCATTAGAGGCCATAGCCCATGCTGAGCAAATCCTCTTTCATGGCTATAACTGTCATCAGGCACCTTCAAGCCTTGGAGTACAATTATTTCCTGCAGGCCATAATCTTTGAGAGCTTCACCATTCTTTTTAGGTTCCCTTACCTGTATCCTCATCTTTGTAAAATGTCACTTCATTAAACTTTCTTAAGATACTCCTTGGAGCTGTCCAAGTGTTTTCTGTCTAATATACCTTCTTAAAATCCTTGTAAAAATATGACTTGCTCATGAAGGTTTCCCTTACTACTCTGTTAAAATTATAGTTCTATAAAATGGTTTATAGAATCCAACTTATTTAACCTGAAGATCTAGATGCAAGGGAAGGTTTTAAAACCTGAGTGTCAACTGATGGAGTAATAATGTCTGTTACTCTCCATTTCCAATGGCAATGGAGGATAAAAGTTCAACAGAGAGCAGAAAAGGCTTAAGCAGGACCTCAGGAAGGTCTCGAGGTTCATGATGATTGACAGGCTTTGACAATTGCAATGAGAGAGGATGTGGAGTTTCTGGGAAGTAACTTCCAAACCAGAACCTTCTTTCTGATGTGAGAAGAGGCTCAGTTGGAAAAATATCAGCCAAGTGGAAAGATCTCAGATATGCATATGCCCCCATCATGCAAGGAAGCATCCAGTAAGTCATCTCTATTAAGATTTCAAAACTGGAAGAGGAGCCTCTTAGAGGAAGAGTTAGAAGGAAAAGAGTTTACTTGCATTCCTGAAGAAGTCACTCCCAGAGTACAAAGCACACTAATGTCTACTTATATTCTGAAAAAACTGAAAAATGCAGATTAGAGACCACATCCCTGAGAACATTGTAGAGAATCTGGAATGTCTCAAGTTTATTATTTTGTTACACCTCAGTTGTTCCCTACATTGATCAGAAAATGGCATCCGGGCTTCCTTCTGGGGCCCATAGGAGATACATATGTTAACCATACTCTTCTGCAGGTCTTTGTGCCTGAAAGGACAGAATCTATAGACGTGAGAAAGCAGGTTGAACACTGTATGTAAGAAGCCCTAGTAATCCTCTTATTCAGAGATACTCAGAGATGGAAATAAAGACAAGCAATTGTCTTCTTTTCAGGCAGTTTTCTATCGAAGAGGCTCTCTAAGAACCCTCCAGTCTTCTAAAAGGTTAAGGTTGCAAACCAAAAAGTCAATTTGGATAAAAAAAAATTACAAAGAAACGTTGAAAGAAATGACAAATTCAGTTGACCCTTATCTTCTTCTTTGTCCTCAGTTCATCACAGTGCTCATCTAAGACCAGATGAGAGATACCAAATGCCCAATCATTTACTCTTTCATCCACTCTTCCACTTATTCAGCTAATATTTGTTGAATGTCTGCCACATGCCATACACTATGATAGACACTAGTGATGTGTGGGTGAACAAAGTAGACATACATCCTTGCCTTCATGGAGCTTACAGACTTGTTGGGGGTCACAGATATTTGTGTCTATTTTTAAAATATAAAATGACAAATTATGAAAATAATATTATAGAAAACACTTACTGGTTTCATCTGCCTGGTATCCATTTTCCCCTCTGATAACTGCACCTCCTATCACATTCAAAGTCACTGTCATTTGCAGAGCTCTCACATTCTAAGAGCAGACATGGAACCCAAGCTTTGCTAGTGAGAATACAGCCTCATCTGGTCACAGTGATTAGTTCTATTCTGAGTGTACTTATCACCCAAGTATCCTAAAACATAGTTGGACTTAATATCCTCAATTCAATCATCCTTGAACTGCTGAGTTAAACAAGTCAAATTGGGTTCTACCACTGTGACCAATACTGTTCAGAAGGTAGGATTCAAGGAGCTAGGAAAGGACAGTAGGTAGGGACTACATTTTTTTAGGTAGCAAGGAGAGGTCTCTGTGCATCAGTGGCAACAAGCTGACTCTAAGAATTTGGAAGGAGACAGAAGAAGTCCCCTAACATTGATTAGGTATCAGGCAAAAGTTCTATCATGTCCATAAGGAATTATAGTTAAGATAAAATCTACTTGTCTGTTTTGTCTTCTAAGTCAGGCTCTATTCTCCTGTACCTGCCAACTTGCTATAACTTGGGTTAATTACTCCTTCTCTGCTGTCATGTTTTCAATTCACCAAAAGGGAATAACACTCTCCCTGAGTCATAAAGTTTATCTGAGTGACCATCAAAATAAACATGAAGCTGCCCTCATGCCTGAGTGCTTTCTTCCAACTTAAAAACTCTCCAAGGATCCGGCACTCATCAGGCAGGTATATCTTTTAAATCTTAAAGAAGGATAAACAAAATTGAGAATGTCTGGCTTCATCCAAATGTAGCCATTGGTATATAGGGCAAAAATCTCCACTATGTTCACCATGTGGACAGTTTTTAAAACTGCTGACATCTGGATAGGAGTTATGACCAACAAGAAGCACATGGATGTTTGATGTATCTATTCCAGATTTCTTTTGAATCAAAGAAATACACACACACACACACACACACACACTTCAAATGACATTTTACTTCTCAAACTTTAGGTTCTGTCCCTGGAAGCAAAACAACTCTAGTTTCAGATTTCTTCCCTAGAGAGTCTTTGTCATAGACTGAGAAAGCAACCAAAACCAAAATAAAGTCAAAAAGCCAACTCTGGGACGGCTCAGGGAGGGAGACATCCCTTTGGATGGTTTATACCTACATAGTAAAAGCTGGTGTCTTTTCTCTTCTTGATAATTTAGAGAGTGATGATCTGGGCAGTACTGAGATCTTTCGGACGCAAGAAAAAATATTCTGCTCAGAGACATGACTACACATTGACCAATAGACATCTTTTCCTATCTCTTGTGGCTGGCTTCCAGACCCACTGTGACCCTGTCTCACCACAATTTGGCTCAAGTTAATAGGCAACTCAGTCTGGCTGAGCCCCACTAAATGCAAGAGGGGCATAGCTCACCCCTGTGGTTTAGGGGAAAAAAAAGGAATCACTCTGGGCAAAGTGCCCCCAGAAAGACTGAAGCTAAAGAACATACTGACTCAGGGGAGACAGCCTGATCTTTTCCTGTCTCCTCATCAGAACAGCTCCTTGAATGCAGCAGGTGAGCAAGGATTAAATTCATACTTCTGTACCAATTAAAGGTTTTCCTGGTTTGTATGAAAACTCCCTATTGGGGTTCTAAGTGACCCCTAACTCTACCCTTGCAAGATCTGGCAGGTTACCACTTGTAAAGAGGGATAGATAAATCAAGCTCAGTACCTGTCTGCTGCCCTACCCCTGCTTGTGTGCACAAAACTCCTGAGCCATTGGATGGTAGGATTTTGCCTATTCTTCAGTTCAGTTCTCCCCTTCAGCTACTGGGCACAGGCCTCTGTTCCTCTTGCCTAGCCTCCCCAAAGGCACATGACAGCACCCCCAATGCTCTGGAACAAATGAGAGCTTCCAAGGCAGTTGTCACATCCCCCACATGTCTTCTCCGGAGATGACAAGCTGTCTGGCTCAGTCTGTCATCCGCCACTCCAGAATGTAAATCACAGGAGGTCTCCAGCCTGAGAAAAACAATTAACGTGAAATACCAGGATTACCGTCTGCCACATTTACAAATCTCTCCAGCTCACATGTATCTTTTCCAACAATTTATGCCTTTGCAGTGTCAAGCTGTTCAAATACCCCGTCTTTCCCCTAAATGGACTGATTTGTGGTTCTTGGCAGTGCTTGAGCCATTTGTTGTCAAAGCCAGAGCTACCAGCAGCAAATGCCCCATTAGGAGGGCTCATGTCGTGGAGAGTGTTGGCATATTTATCTTTTCTTGTCCCACTAAAGTGAAGGCACGTGTCTTCCTTCCAGTGAAAAGGAAATATAAGGTTTGAAAGCTCTCTTTTTATACCGTATGCTCTGCAGGGTTTGCATCTTCGTTCTGAGCTGCTCAACATAACCAGTTATCCATGAAGATAAGCATTTATCACTACAATGTGTATGTAACAATAACTCAGCGGTTTCCAGGCCAAGTGTGGTTTTATCTCCTTTGGGTACATTAAGCAACAGAGAAATCTTTGATTATCACAACTACATGAGTGGGCATGAGTGTCTTATTGGTGGCTAGTGGGTAGAGGTCAGAGATGCTGCTAAATATCCTGCAATGCACAAGATGTCTCCCTCTAGCTACAGCAAAGAACTATCTTGCACAAACTTTCCATAGTGTTGAGGTTGAGAAACATTGCAGACAACCCAATGAAGGTTGGCTTTTCTCGCATTCTGCTTTATGTACCTCAGAGCATCACCTCAAGGCAAGATGGATTTTGAAGCAGAATGAGAAAAAGAAGAGCCCACGTTAGAGGATTCACCACTCCCTGTTCTCTCCTATACTACCAAGAAACAGCCATCTTGAGCAAGATAAGGCAAAAAGAACATTTTACCAAAAACAATCTACATCTGGGCATTCATCACCTGAAGACTCAGGTTTATTTACCTGCAAAATGTGGTCATGAGACATGGCTATTCTGCCTCAATCATAAGATTATTGTGATATTCAACAGAGGTAATGCATTAAAAAGTTCACTGGAGCACCAGTTATCTTAAGTGATAGGAGAATGCACTGCGGTAATGATGAAATAGAAAGAAGTATTTTCCTAGCAGCTGACACAAGAATTCCTGTTAAAGAGAGAATTCTGTTGAAGAGGAGGTTGTTGAAAAGAGAATGCTGTTGAAGGGGAGATTACTGTTGAAGAGAGAATTTCCTCATCTTCTTTGGCCTTTTGGAGGAAAAAAAAAAACAATTGATGAGTACACTTAAGAAAGAAGAATCAAGTTTTAGAGAACTGTGAAATTGCACTGCAGAAGACCAAAAGTAAAATGTGCAGTTCCTCACTAGGTGGGCTCAGCTAGAACTATATGGAATGAAGAACTCCATTGAGTGGGGTTGCCTGAAACAGTACCAGTCTGTGGCTTATTATGAACTGCGCCACACAACAAGAGGTGAGCAGCAGGCAAGTGAAGCTTCATCTGTATTTGCAGCTGCTCCCCAGCACCAGCATCACAGCCTCAGCTCCACCTCAGATCACCAGGCATTTGATTCTCATAGGAGCACCAACAGGTTCTTGGTGCCAGAAAGGTTGGGGACTTTTGGAAAGGACATCTTAAAACAATGATGCCAATTTTTCCATTTCAGTTTGATTGGGGTGACATAATGTGAATCAACCTACTATCTTGTCCTCAAAATTTCATCAGTGCTTTGGGAATGTGTGTGTGTGTGTGTGTGTGTGTGTGTGTGTGTGTGTGTGTGTAAGAAAATCAAATGAGGTAGTGAGTTTCACATTTAAATCAACACAATGTGGGACAGAGACAAGAATAAGCCATGAGCTTGTAAGCCATTATACAAACACATACACACATACACACACACACTCACAGAAATCTTGAGAAAAGTCATAGAAGTTTAAGGAGGAAGAGGTTTAAATTAGGTAACCTCAATCAAAGGGACCAAAGGGACCAAAGGGACCAAAGGGATAGGAAGGCTCAATTCTATGTGTATTTTAAGCTGTCCTGAATTCCCAGCCCAGTCTTTGGCACACATCTCTGGTCTGCCGACTCCTATCACTACCAGGTGCTATAGATGGGTCACAGCAGAGATGCTTGCTTGGCCAGTTACAAGATCTTTCAAAGCATATGCAACCAAAAGTGCCATATGGCATTTTGCCAGTACAGAGAGCCTCTCCCTCCCTGGAGAAGAAATGAAAGAATTCTTCCTCTCTCCTACCAACCTTGGATGGACTCGATGATTTTCTTGAGGAGCCATTGTTAGTGTTTAATTGGATGGCAGCCAAGATGGCTTTTAGAAAAAAAAATGAAAGTTTTTAAAGATCAATATTCATTAGTCTTGCTCTACATTAAGTGAAGCACATGTGGTGAAGGGAATAATTTGTGAAGTTAATTGTGGCTTCTTGGAGAACCAAGGGGAATCCAGTGAAATGTCTTGACATTCACAAAGAGCAATATGTTCACTGCTCCCACAACTAATTATGATTTGTAAGTGAGGAAACGTGCATATGGTCTCTATGTGTAATTAATCACATGCCTTTATTACAGTAGAATGAGCAGCTGAGAGACAGGAGGCATTCACCCTGTGCTGTGTCTCTGCACTCCTGTGTTGGTTCCTACTCTATTTCTTACTTTCCTTGCACTTGATTTGTGCCTCTTCCACATTATAGTCCCAGCTTTCTGGAGCAGGGTTTCTCAGCTAAGACCCCATCGACATACACATCTGCTATCTTCCTGGCATACAGGAGATGCTCAGTAACTATTTGATTAATGAATGAGTAACTGAATGATGAGTAAAAAAGGATCTTCTCCCATTCTTGTAGGTTGCAATGGCCATGGACACTTTTAAAGCCATAGAGAGGCTGACTCTGGGGATACATGGTGCAGACAAGATTTCAGCTGGTTGAGACTAGGATGGGGCTGCTTGTCTAAGGGTGTTAGCTTCTGAGATACCGGGGTTAAGTAAAGAAGATGATCCTGAAAAGAGTTCCCTCTCTCTTTTTCTGGCACTATCTTCTCAAGTATGACTTCAAATAGTCATACACTAGCTGACCTCTTGCTACCACTGTTGTCCCCAAATTATAGCTCCACCACTTTATAATGCCACTAAGAGAAACCTGATTCACTCATATGTAAAATATAGATACTTGTTCTCTTGCTTCTTCATTAATTTTGTAAATCTTAGGCTCACAAAGGAGGTAAGGCCCTGGAGAAAGATTGATTTTTGGTATCTGAAGACTTGAGAAGTTATTTTAGTTTGGTTGTGTATAAACTCTTACATATAGAAGTGTTCCAGAGTAGAGCTTGGACCCAGAGTTTGTCTGACTCCTATGACTTCAGGAATCTCTTGTGGCCAACAAAATCTTCTAAGTTTCTGCTAGTCACATGACATTCACATTATTTTGAGTTACCTTAGAACCTCAGAAAAATTATGAGTATTAAATTTGTTATAATGGGAGCTACAGTAAAGAAACCCCCAAATTCAGTGGCTTAAAATTCTTGGAAGTTCATAGCTTTCTCATTGGTCAGTCCAGGGTGGGTGGCCACTCTGCTCCATGAAGTCATCTGGAGTAGCAGGCAAGCAGGGAAGTTCTGTTATCCTCAACAATGCCTTCAAGGTTGTGTGGCATTGTCTTCCAGATGAAAAGAAATAATGGAAATTCATAGCAAAGAATTTCCTTTTAAGTGAGGGACACAGAAGTCATAGCCATCATTTTTGCTCAAATTCCAATGAGAAAACAGTGACACCAAGCTGCAAGCAAGACTGGGGCGTGCCATTTTTCTTTAGGTATGGTCTTTATGTTCAGAAGGAAGGAAGGATGAATTGGTATGGGGGACGAAGTCTGAAAAAAGAGAGCCGGTCTTAAGATTTTAGTAAAAGTAGCTTCATCTCTACCACTTTACTTAAATAGAGACACACATTACATGGTATGCAATTACACTCTACCATGAGCTCTTTGAGACATGGGTTGATATAGCGCTTAGCACACCGAAAGTGATAAGTAAATGTTTGGGAAATAGATGAAGGAAGGAAGGGAGGAAGGAAGGAAGGAAGGAAGGAAGGAAGGAAGGAAGGAAGGAAGGAAGGAAGGAAGGAAGGAAGGAAGGAAGGAAAGAAGGAAGAAATGATATATATCACTTAGATCCCAGTTTGGCTTGAGTCCAGCCTTGTTTGTAGAATATATTTCTAAATATTTTTATGGAACTTTTCCCTCTGTCATGCTTTAGTTGCCTCTGAATAAATTAGGCCCTATATCTATTAATCTGGCAATTTCTTAAAGATTCCCTCAGTCTACAAGCTTCTAACCTGTGTCCACTTCTGTTCAACAGGTCCCTGAACCCTGGTGTCACTAAGACTTCACTGTCTTTTTAGCACTGTTGACACTTGATTTTTCCCTAAAAAATCCCACAGTAACAGGAATTCTAGGAACATTTCAATTATTACAACAAGAACAGAGACCATTTGGACTCAAATATTTCATTCTGTCTCCAAGGCTTACTGACTCTTATGTTGCACAGTGTGCTAACTAGTTTGTTAACAAGTTGCCCAACTGCAAAAGATTAAGACATACATATTTGAAAAGAAAAACTAGAGCAGGCAATTAGGATTAGGAACAAGAGAAAACAAACAAGAGGAAGAGAAAAGAAATCATGAACACAGAAGAAATATGCACATACATACATGCAACTTTGCTATCAGACAGTACTGAAACTGAGCTCCTTATAGCATCCTGATCCAGTGAAGCACCCTGCACTTTATCACCCAAAATAATGCTAATGAGCCCTTGCTAATTAAATAAAAAGTTTGCCTACGGGCAGCTTCATTTTTAAAAAGCTAAGGAAGTTATTTTCAAAATCAAAAATGTTATTACTTAGACTTCAAATCATTTAAAACTTGTTAAATATGTGTTAAACACATTTTCTAGTAATCTAAAGTTGACTGCTTTTTTCTGGGACAACTGGGACCTTATTACACACACACACACACACACACACACACACACACACACACACAGATGAATAATTATTTTTTTTTATTTTAGTGATCCAAAAAGTTTTAAATGCTCTAAGTGGAAATAAGGAAGAAAAATAGTGGGAAGAAAAGCAATAGAGAAGATTTTAAAAATAGACTGCAATGGGTTTTTGTTATTACATGCCAATCTAAGTTTATGGGAAAAAATGATATAATATGGAAAAATAAAAATAATATATTTCTTACCTAGCTACCACACTAACAGACCCTTGTGGGATATTTCTCTGTGGTCTATGGTTTCTTCATTTGAGGATTAGGAGGCCATCTACACTTAGTAGACACCAGTCATGGTGAGTCTACAAGTTCTTGGAAGAGTTTCAAAGCCTCAGTTCTATGTGACATTGATGCTAAGTCTGCAAGGTTTGTGCCAAAAGCTTAGTGATGGATACATGCATACACATGTGCATACACACACAGCGTTTACCACCTTAATCTCTTTAGATTGTTAGTCACTCTGAGAGGCCTTTGTAGTCAGGGAATTAGCTCTATTTCTCATCTCTGTGCTATTATCTGAGGACACAGTCAAAAGGAACATGATTCTTGCCTCCAAGATATGTATACTTACTACTTAGAATAGATCCACATTCAAGGTTATCTGGAAACATGGAAGAGGCAATGATTCATTCTCCCTGGGGCCTGAGAAAGAGATGGGTCAGGAATTATGTGACTCTACCATCTTTAAACCAAACATTGGCAATACTTTTTACACTCCAGTGTTGAAGAGTCTCAAGTAAAATAATTTCTGACCACTTCTCTTTAAAAAAAATCCCCCAAAATGAAGACAACAAACAAAAGAAATTTAATTTTCTATGAAACCAAAAGGTATCTGTAAGTAAGATATGAAGACTGAAAGCTGGTGAAGGGAATACCAGCTGGGTGTCCAGCAAAAATCAGATCACACAAATAAGGCTATTAAATCTTTAAGGAGTGATTTATAAAGGTGTCCACCAGGTGAAGGGAAGACCATGAGATGCAGTAGCAAGGTTATCAATGGCAAGGAACTGTTTCTTAGCTCAGGCCTGAAGGGAGAAGGTGAGGGAACAGTTTCTGGAATAGAGAGAGAGTGCTGTATAAAAAGGCCTGTTGACAGGAGCTACGATCTTAGGTAGAGAGGTACAAAGATTTGTCAGGGAGAGTGGCAGGTAAATAAACTCCCAACCTCATTTTCCTCTTGCCCTCCCATTATGCCAAGATTTTCTGTTGGCCAAAAACAACCAAAATCTAGAGTACAAGTCTATCTGTAAATACTTAAGAGGTCAGGTTTTACTGAAAAGTAAATAGATAGATAGATAGATAGATAGATAGATAGATAGATAGATAGATGATAAACAAACTAACTAACTAACTAATAAATAGAGCAATTATTACAAAATTTAATCATTTTATCATCTGCATTTATCATAAGTTTCAGAAACAAAGGAAATAAAATGACAAAGTAACATTCCTTGTGAACATGAATGTAAAAATTCTTAAACTAAATCAAATCTAGTACTTTATAAAAATAATAAAACATCATAGCCAAGTAAGCTTTTTCCTGAAAATGCAAGCTTGGTTCATCATTCATAAGTCAATCAATGTACTTTAACATGCCAATAGTGTAAAAAAAAAAAAAAAAGGAAGAAAATTGATCATCTGAAAAGATGCAGAGAAAAACATCTAACAAAATTTTAAATGTATTCATGATAATAACTCTTAGCAAATTAGTAATAATAGAAAACTTCTTTAACTCAATAAAGGGTATTTACAAAAAACTATAGTTAACATACTTAATAGTAAAAAATAAAAAATATTATTACAATTATTTCCTTCTAAGATCAGAAAAAGTCAAGAAGGTCTACTTTCACCATGTTTATTTGACATCATACTGAATATCCTTGCTGTTGCATCAAAGCAAGACAAGGAAATGAAAGCAAAAAGGCATATAAAATAGAAAAAAGAAAACCCCCTTTATTCACAAATGACATGATTATTTATGTAGAAAATCTAAAAAAAAAAAAGCTACAGGAAAGGCTACTAGACATAATATATGAGTTTAGTAAGATTCCAAGACACCTTGTCAATATATAAAAATTTTATTTCTATTCCCTAGTAATGAAAAATTGGAAATTGAAAATCCAAAATAAGCTACAGGAAGCCTACTATGTCATATTACTCTTTTATCCTCTTTTCCATATTTTAAGTTTCTCAAAAATTCAAATTTAATACCCAACTCCCAGGAATTCTGACTTAATAGCTCTATGGTGAGGCCTAGAATCTGTAAGTTTGGCAAAATATTCAGAACATACTGTTTCCCTAGTCTTCTTTCTCAGAGATGGACAAGTTGATCTCATCTCTGCTCCCTACCTAGAAGCTCATGATCTCACAGGAGCTTCCAGTCCCAGTTACTTCACATCGCTGAATCTCAGTCTTCTCATCTCCATAGTAAAAATAATAAAATCTAACTTAAAGAGTTTTAAAGGATTAGAGAAAACAGATTATATCAAAGTGCTTGGTATAATGTCTGGCACACAACAGATGCTCAAAGAGTACCATTTCCAGTCCATCCTTTTTCTTTGATTGGATAGGCATGCCTTATGCCATACCTTATGCTTCTATAAATCTCTTTAATCCTTGTTTAACCCATATGTTTATGATCTATGTCCCTAACTAAGGTGTCACCTCCTTGAAGGCACAAATATGACTGGCGTGTGTCCTCCTTGTGGTAGAATGCTCATCATGACCACTAATCTCATTGATTAGAAAAATGCTAATAAAAACTGCCCACCCATCCATCTGCTCCAGCAGCCTGCCAGAAATCCCTCCATTACCAATTAGTTCCTCAAGTTAAGCCAGAGCTCAGTACAAATGTGAAAATACCTATGGGTGAGAAGGGAAGGAACACACCGAGTTACTCTCAGTCTGCTCAAGTGAATGAAGGAATCTTTGGTCTTCAGTCACTGAGTTCTTCCTCATAAAGCTAGAGGTCAGGAAAACCTCAAGAAGATGAGAAGGAGAAATGAGGTGAATAGATTTAAGAAGGAAAAGAGGCCAAAGCCTAGATCCAGTGGAAGGGAAGGGACAATCATAAAGGGAGAGCTGGGCACCCAAGAGCTAACAAGAGAGGAGATTAATCTGGTTCCTGTAATGAGCCCAGGACTACACAGAGTCCTAAGAGGAGATGAAGAATAATAGATGGGTGGTGGGTTAGTAGAAAGAGGAGGGAGAGGCTCGAGGAAGCCCACCACACTGCAAAGACACGCTTCCAATTTCCTATTCCCCTAACAACCACTCAGGTGGCACGAGATCTGCAGAAGCTTCTGAGTAGCAGCTGTCAGACTGCTACACGGACACACTCATGCCTGTAGTGGATATTTCCATGGTGCCTTCTCCCACCCAAGGCAGGAGAGGGCCACTTCCATCTGTGCCCCACATGAGAGGAGCCATTCACTGACATGTCGAGTTCCCTCCATGGTCAATGCTCATGTCAACATGAACACTTCATCATGTTCTCTGAGCTCAGAAACCAGTATGTGGAAAAATGCACAGGCTGTATTCCAGCTGAACAAAAGTATATGTTTCATGGTATATTCCATACAACTCATCTATGTCCTTCTGGCCTGTGGGTCCCAGCTGGATCACACACGTGGCATTCACCCACCGCACAGCCTCTCCCTATGCTCATCCTCCTCCTCATAGCCTCAATGAAGAACAGCATTGAGCAGAAAGAATGAGATCTTTGTTCAAGCTTTTGCAAGGGCCAGAGTTTTGCAAAGATAAAACACATATCCTTCTACATTGAAAGTCAGCATTTCTAGATGCTTCTCCTGCTTAGGCCAAACCCTACGAATCCATGACCCTTTTTGGCCCCTGAGGTGACATAATTTCATTTACATGAAGGCTGCAGGCCAAGGTGCTTGCTCACCAGAGAGAAGGCCACAGGGGCAAGCAGGGGAGCTCGCTACTGTTCATGCAGTGTAATCCAATTTTCTATTGTTTATTCTATTTGCATGTATAAAATATTTCTGTTTAATATTAATACTCAGTGAAGGACACCTGCTTGCTGCCAGTGCATACGAAGCTATATAAGCATAGTTCCTGCTCATATTCCAGGCACAGAGGGCTTATAAAGGTTAATAAATATAATTTATTGAACGTGTACTAGGCATACTATTCTAATTTTAAATCTTTGATATATGTGTATATATTTACACACATATACATGAATATATACTTACATATACATAGATACAAATTTTTTACATATATAAATAGATATCATTTCTATCTCTAACTATATTTTATACCTATAATATCTTATATATAACAGATGTATTTGTGTATGTATCTTCATATATATATAATATATGTTTGTGTTTTGAAAATGACAATAGTATTTTTTTTAATAATAAAAGTAATAGTGAAGTGGTTAAGAGCACAGGATTTAAAGTCAAACTGCCTTTGACTTTTGGCAAGTTATCTATTTATTTTTAAAAGAAAATCAAGCAATGCCCAAAAGGCACAGAGAAGGAAATGAATGTCCCATAAGCTCATCACCCAGAAGCAAAAGAGTTGCTATCTTGCTAAATTCACAAGTTTTTTATGCTTTTCACTCCCTACATACACTCACATATTCTGCTTTTATAAAAACTACATCATATATACTTTTGTTCATCTCTACTTTTCTCCCCAATGTAAAATAGACATCTTTATGAGTCAATATATAGAGAATCCTACTGTCTTTTTATGGCTTAATAGTATTTCACTGTCTGCAAAATCATGACACTGTTTTCTCTATTTCTTTTTCTAGAAGAATTGGCATGTCTGAAAAAAAATCTACCAGGTAATATTTATGACAATGAACATTCTTTTTATGATTCTGACTTTAATGGGAATTTTGCCACTGAGTATGAGGCTAGCCATGGATTATAAATACATGTTTAATGCTGCAAGCACATTTATTTATTGATATTTTATTGAGAGTTTTTATATCAAGAATGGGTGTTAATTTTTATCAAATGCTTTTTCAGCATCTATCAAGATGATAGATGTTGGGTTTTTTTTAGTTACTGTTTTTTTTCCTTCACTGTTAATAAATTAAATATATTGATTTCCTAATATTAAATAATTAATGCAGTCCAAAAATGAACCTTATCTTGCCATGATTTTTTTTAACATATTGCTGGATTCTCTTTGCTATGATGACCACATATGCCCAAATCTCAAATAAAATAACTATTATATATATGACATTATTATATATATATATATATATATATATATATATATATATATATATACACACACACACACACCTATATATGATCTTTCTGAGTACTTCGTGCACTTGTATTAGAGTTAATGCTTTTTTAATAAAAATATTTGAAAATATTTTGTTCTCTCTTTATGTTTAAAAGACTAGGTAGATTTGTTCCCTGAAGATTGAAATTATTTTCAAAGAAAATAATTCTTAATTTTCAACTCCAGATTCTATTGTATTTTAGTTTCCTACCTCTCTTAGGGTATTTTTAGTCATTTATATCTTTTCTCATTTGGGGGTGAAACAGTCCCAACACCCCAAGGCTCTCCAGCTATTTGGGGGAGTCCCTACATTTTCCCCTACATGACCAGCTTTATCTAATAGTGTTTCTTGTTCTCTTTTGCTAAAATAACTTTTCTCATTTCTCCAACTATTTACAGGAACCTCTAGGTTAAAAACTCATTCCCCCTACAACATCAGAGGAAAACCACCTGGCTGTTGAGAAGCTGGATCACAAAACAAAACAAAACAAAGTTCATGTGAGCCAAGGTGAAACCTTGAGTTGTATCCTTCATCCCCAATACTGTCATTTATATGCTGCAGAAAACAAAATTGGGCATTGCCTGCCTCCCCTGACCTTCCCAGGCTTCCATTCTTTAACCTCAGAGCTCTATTTTTTCCTCTCAAATGCCCACCTTATAAGAACATACTTATGATCTCCATTTTGTAAAAGGAAATGAATGTGAGAGATTTCTTAACCAAGCTGAGCTCTTCCAGTGCAGATTCAAGATTTGAAGCTCAGGCAGCCTGACACCAAAGCCCATGGCCTTTCCATTGCTCTCATCAGCACATCTGAGAAGAGAGCTCCCGTAATCCTTGAAGCTACCCACAGAGTTGGGGACATATGGCTATAAGTGACAGAGCTAAGTTTCTGTCACTTGCAACCAAAAAGAACAACTAATAAAGCCATTGAGATGTATTCATCCAGCCATACCTGATTGCAGGTCCACTTAATGGTACTCTATCTTTCCTCCTAAAAACCTAGCTAGCACAGGGATATCCATAAAAAATTCAACCAAGAAAATCAAGTTTCAAGCAGGTCTTAACTAGATTGATCTGGGTTCTAATTATAAATTGTAGTTAAACTAATTTAAAATGTACAACAGAATTAAACATTAATGAATATGATAGGCAAATGGAGTGAAAAATAGCAAGCTAGAGGTATTGAATCTTGGCATGCTACACAGTTACTACATAGTCAATTTTGGCTAATTTAGTTATCTCTTCAGATTTTTATTTCCACAGCTGTAATATAAATACTGAGCTTATATGATATGATATGTATGTGAATCCTCAAAGATTAAAAAGTGTTGGATGCAACTATAAATGAACAACAACAACAAAAAAAAAAACGTTTTTTGAGACAAAGATCCCAAATCTCAAATTCTCTTGATGACAGTAAGAACATAGTAAGAAACCCATTATCACCATTTGTTGCATAAGAAAACTGGCCTTGAGCAAGTTTCTTTGTCAAGTTGGTCTATCTGAAAGACACAAATCATAGCATAACCAGTTCCTGAGCTGTACAATGTAAGAGAACCCAAAACCTCCAGAAAAGACCCCCTCCCACCTTTCCTTCCTCGTCTGAATTAGTCTAGATATCATCTTATGAGTGTGAAGACTCAGTGCTGAGGAAACACTGACATTTTTCTAGATTTTTTTTTCCTGCTGTGCAGGTATTTTCATGTTTAGAGGTCATCTCCTTTCTTTTGGGAAAAAAAAAATTGTCATCCAGAGGCATACCACATTTTTTTTTTACAGTTCTCATTTTGTCAATGTTGCTAAACACTGTCATTTTTTAAAATATTATTTGTAAGGACAGCAATTGCCTCTAAAGTGACAAATGCCCTATTTTCTCTGACACACTAACAGCAGCTCTAATGAAACATGCCCTGCTCCAAGCAGTGGAAGTAAACCCTTCCCTACCTACCCAGGAATCACTTGGAGGATATTTAATACCATGGACTTCCTGTTAACTAGAAATGTCCAAACAATTTTCTAACAGTGCTATTCATTGGACTCAGTCATTAAAAACAGATAAGATCCACTTTAAAATTAAACAGCTATTTCTACTTCTTCCTATTTTCAGGTTTTAAAAAAATTGTTTTCCTGCAACTAGAGCTGAGTTTCACTTATCACCTGATGTATTGAAATAAATTACACAGTAAAGGTTTTTGCTGTATCAGAGCTTTCAACAATTCCCGGGAATAAACTTTGCCTGTAACTATCTAAAAGGAAAAGATTAGGTGATGAACTCAGTTTGATTTCACCAATATTGCCATACAAAGAACAAAGAAAAGGCACCTTTTCTTGAAAAACAGTTCATCTCCAGGGTCTAACACTGACGTTTCCGACCAAATAAAAGGGTACATTGCTGGAAAAATCATGAGAATGTCTGCCTTTTTCTGGGGCAGACCAGGGAGACCCATACTTAACATGGCTCCTGAGCCCCAAAGGAAGTTGAAATGTGAGTCTACCCAATTAGTGGGAATTCCAGGGAAAATGATATTTTCTCCATATTCCTGCCTTTGCTCCCATTATTCCACAATCGGATGCCCACCCCATCTTCTGAGTGATGGGAGATCCCCTCCATCCTCTCGCCTGCCTTGGTCACTCTCCTCCAGGAATAATGCAATGATGAAGAGCCTTCTGTGGGCTGGCTTCCTGGTCCTTTGTCTATGTGACATCAAATCCTCATGACAGGTTTACTGTACAGACTAAGAAAGTGTAGTCAACTGGCTCAGCCCCATGCCCAAACCAATCACAGGTCAGAGAGGGAAAAGGCAGCCTCTAACATTTGAGAATTCATAGCTATCTTAATGATGTCAGACAGATCTGATGCTTATGGAAAAATCATGTTTTCTCTTGGTCACAGTGTCACAGACAAGTCACTGCACATAGAAAATACCAAACACCCTTCCTCCTTTAGCTAGATAAGTGACTGCTACTTCTTCACCAAATTACGATTTTCTCCTCGCTAGTCTGCCTTCCTTCTATACGAGATTTATTAATCAATTATAAAATTGCTCAATCAATAAAAAACTTCCACTTACTTAGACACTCCCCAAATTTACCTGTCTAAATTCCAAACCCTATAATAGTTCTTTCTAACACCCTCCTATTGAGACACCCCACGGTTCCCCACAATATGTACTCTCCCACTGTTGGAATGAGTAAGAGACTGTACTTTCTCAACTACAGGTTAACTATTATGGTCTGTTTCTAGTCACTCTACCACATTCTCATTTATACCCTGAACTAGCCTACACCTCTGGATTTCTTGTTTCTACAATAGGAATAATCAAAATATTTTACTCCCGAGGTAGTTGTAAGAAGTTTATGAAATAATGTGATTAATATAGGCAAGCTCCTCTTATCCTTCCCAACACGACCATCATCACTATTATTTTTATTACTATGACAACGTACTGCTACACCTGACCTTTTCTGAGACTCCAGTTCAAAGGAATCACTCTAAACCTCACACATTTTCAGCTCTTTTTGCATGCAAAACACTTTCTCCCTCCCAGAATTCCCTTCAGCTGAAAACTTCCAAAGTTTTCAAGAAGTGGAAAGCCTTTGTTCACTATTAAAAATTATTTATATACTGCCTTGTATATTATTTCTATTTTTATTCTCTGTGTCTCCAACAAGGTGGTTTCTGATTTTAAGGAGCTTGCCATATCTGGGAGTTGTAAATGCCATAGTTCCAGGCACATAGTAAATGATCAATAAAATATGTGTTGCTTTTAAAAATTTTTTTCTACATTTTTTTAATGTGTTGATTGATTGAAGCAAAAAGCCAGTACAGATGAACTGTACCACTGAAAGCATAAAGGAGCTGGCTTTTTAAAGCCGCAGGCTCCGAGGCCTGGGGATGGGTAGGAATATGCAGTTCATGTGTCCTTTGGCATAAGGCCCCTTGCTGGCTGTTTCTGCTCTCAGGTTTCCTGGTCTCCACATCCTACAGGTTAACAAGATCACCACACTTTAAGGGTTTGCTCCCTTCCAGTTAGGAAAGAGTCTTACAAAATGAGTAGATTTCATAGTATTTCCTTTCACTTTTCTTTGCTCCTCTACCACTAAACATTCTTTCCTTGGCTCCAGATAACATAAATCTCTATTAGTAATGAGGAAGTTTCTTTCTGATCACTAATTTTTGACACGCAAACAACTTTCAGGGTTTTTAAGTTGTTACACGTAGCATGCACTCCTTGGATGTCCTAAGGCCACTGTGTTAGATTGCCTATATTTCTTAGAAGGTAGGGGAGAAAAACTCTTTTTCCCAATAGTAAATATTATCTTTTTCTTTGAAAATTACTTGCCTTTTATTACTAAGGAAATAATTATTTACTTAAAATGAATGAGCGATGCTACTCACTCTGACTGACCGTGGACCACCTTTGTGAGTGAAGGGTGCCCATATGTATTCTACCTGGGCAAAAATGTCTGACTGTGCCACCATCAGGACCCAATTTAAATGACAAAGCCTGTCCTCCTTCCCCACTCTATGCCATGCCTACTGAGACAAGGATAATTTCTCTGCTATTCCACAACTGTTTACATTTCTTTCTCACTAAGTTTCAACCTTATCATGGCAACCATATCATGGCATATCCTGTAATTGCCTTAGTATATTATTTTCAATGAGAAAAGCAAGATGCAGGTATATATACAGTAAGTCCCCACTGACGTAAACTCTCACAACCAAAATTCCTGTATATGCATTAAATGTTTATGTATGATTGTTGAAACATGATAAAAGTGTAGATGGATATATTTTTAAAAACTGTACTAGTTAGTTATCTCCATGAGCAGGGACACGGGAGGAGTAGGCGGAATCAGGCAGAAATTATTGTATTTTTTAAATATATTTTTGGATGTTTTTTCACTTCTTAGAATAAAGCATATAATTTTTAAAAATAGAGAATGAAATAATGCAAAGCACAAAGATATCTTTTAGTCCTATCTCACTTTTGAAGTTATAACTGCAATACTCAAAAAAAAAACCTTCTGGCAAAAATCAGCAGTAGACACCTCAGAAGACCATAGCATGATGTAAAGAAAAGGGCCCTGGGCTTGAAGTAAGAACATCAGGGTATAAAAAAAAACTTGGATTATGCAAAACAGATTACTGGATGTCTCCAAAGGAAAATTATACAATGTTTTGCTCCTTCCCCTCAGGATCATCTGATTCTAGTCTTGCATTGCCTTTTAGCAATTCTATCACTTTATAAACTATAGATAACTAATAGCAATGCAAAAAAAAATTTTTCTATAGACATGCAATTGAATTTTTTCCAGTGGATGAACAAATTCCACTCTTCTCTACTCCATTTTCTTGACCTATCAATGTGTCTGTTCTTTGGGTCTTTCTTCAAATTACTTATCGCATCTTATTAGTTCCCTGATTAATGATGAGTTAAATAAACTTTATTTTATATCTGAATGAGAGTCATCATAAATTTATGGAATTTTTTTTAATTAGCCCTAACATGGGATTGAATCCCATGGTGATCAGGGTCAAAACCAGATGTGTCACCTAAGGTGAGTTTCTTCACTTCTCTGTCCTCACCCATCTAGCCCCTTACCCTTCTTTCTGTTACTCTGTTATTCTGTCTCTCTATTGCTCACATCCCTCCAAACACATAGCATCAGAAAATTAGTTGTAATGATGCTCATTGGTTATTTCTGAGTAGTGGGATTTGGAGAGATTTGTAGCCTGTTTTCACTTGTCTGCATTTCTTGAATCTTTTATAATGGACATCTGCCATTTTTATAAATTAATAAAGTAAATTCAAGTAAGATCTCACACTAGTCCAAATTTTTCAAGTGCCTCTTTCTCTCCTAATTTTTTATAGTTTTGACCTTCTAAGAACTGGAGCAGAAAGAAATTACAGATGTTAGAAGAAGTCAGTGAACTTTACCAAAGAAGAAATGAACAGATGAGCAGAGTTTAAGGAGTAAAGTTTCTAAAAGGCAGCCCTCCAGGCACAGATGAGTCTGGCATAGCATGTGGCCTTTTTACAGAGAGGCCCCATCCCTGAGAAGCTTCCTGCCTCTGGGTTTCTGCTGCACTATTATCCTGATGAGGCCATTACCAGGTTGCCAGAAGTTTGTTGGGGCAAGTGTGACTCCCTGATATATCCCTGGCTGCACAATGGAAACCGGCATCCACCAAAGACATTTGAAGGAAATGCACCACACTGAAAGGTATGTGCAGTACACCCAGGTTTGCAAGGGCATTGTTAAGATGTTTAGCAGCATCTCTGCCTCTCCCCCACTAGATGCCAGTAGCAGACTCCCCCTTTTCCACTCTCTAGTTGTGACAACCAGAAATCCCTTCAGACATTGCCAAATGACCTCTAGGGAGGAAGATTGTCCCTAGTTTAGGATCACTAGTTTGGTACATCGAGCTCCTACTGCTAAATTCTGGAATTAGAATGTTGGACACAACATAGGCAGGAGCCAATCACCTAGGGATTATGTGCTTGCAGACCTGATCATCATTTTAGCTGAAAAAAGTAGGTAGGACTTGTATTCCACAGGACTCTCTTTGAATAATATTGTTCTGATGCAGTTTCAGGTGGAGACACATTCTCTATGATGTTATCTGGACCACAATGCCAATGCTACAAGGAAAAAAATCTCTTATGACAACACTGCATGTTTGCTCTTCTAAGCAATGTTCATCCATCTTTCTGGGTCCCAATCAAAGAATCTTTTTTCACAGGCTTCACAAAAGTCAGACACCAATAATACTGAAATTTTTTATCAGATTAGCACATTACATTAGCCAATCCTCAGAAGGATGTTTCAGTCGATTGAGGAAGCTGAAAGAATTGAAATAAGGCAGGATCATTTAGGCACAGTTCATCCAATGAGAATTCCCAGTTCTCCTTGTGCTCGGGTACCAATGCCTAGGGCTAAAATAGATGAAAGCCACTGACCTTTCCAAGGTTTAAAGCTGAAATTCACACAGATAATTGACAAAGGGCAACAAAAATGTCCTTTCATAAATACCAATGCCTACTTTTTTTTAACAGTATACACAAATAAATAGCATACACAAAAAATTACTATTTATATTCTTATATACATTCATGAATAATTTTTTTATAGTCACTTGGTTGTCTTTTTCATTAGAAATTATTAGAATTTTTATTTTCTTTACTCTTACATTGAGAGCCACAAAACCTTGGAACAATGAATGAAACCTAGCACTAATCTCTTATATGACCATCTCGGTAAAATTTGTAACCTAACCAAATCCTTCATCCTTAGCTGTGCAACCACCAACAAGGGAGACTGGGTAATCTCCACACTACTGCTCTCCTTCAAATGAGCCTCGACTGTGCAACAGCCCAACTTACCTTGGCTAGGCTGTGATCATAGGGTCAGCCTGCAAATGAAGATTCCTGGGCTTGGCTGATCGACAGAATTATCTAGGAACTTTTCAAAATTCAGTTTTCAGGTTTCCACCTAAACATATTGAATAGAATATTCGTGAGCCTGAAAATTTTAATTTTTTCAAAGTTCTTCCACTGATTTTGTTGACTGGCCAGATTTTGAAATCATTGTATTAAGATTTCAGAGTCTGAGACTTGGTGATGTCTTGGTTATACTATATAGTGATGTTATACTATCCTTAATAAGAAGGTTCACTAGTAGTTGAACTAGTAGCTACCATGTCCCCTACTTAAAGGTCAAATATAATAAAAAATAAAAAATAAGAAACTAAAATATATTAGCATCACCAAGCATTTTGTCCTGTAGTAAATATAAGAGAGGAATGTAGAAAACACTGAGGCACTGATTTTTATAAAATATTTCTGTGTTAAGCTCTGTCCTTGTGTTCCAATAAATAACCAAAAGTTATATAATTTTTCATTTGGTATTAAAATGTATAAACCAAATATTTCAGATAGCATCTCACATATACCAATAACACAAAATTTTTCTCAAACCCAATATCCCAAATATTAGTTAATTCACTTATTCAACAAAAATTATGGACACTTTTACTTCTAAGAGTCAATCTCGACAATCAATTAGCATTTTTTATATTTGTGGGAGCACATAATTAAAACATCATCCATAATTGAGTGCCAAATTATGACATGACCTTAATATCAGAGAATGTTTGAGATTGGTGGAAACTAAGGTAATGAGGAGAGGCAGGCCAGCAAATAGAGGTGAGTTCTGAAGAATTAAGAGAATTAGGAGAGAAGTCCAAGAGGTACTCCAATCAACCATTATAATCTCTCCCACTGCCAATAGCAAATCACTAATAATAATAATACATTTCTTAAGGAGGTGATACTTGGAACATAGCAGTAGTAAGGCTATTTGGCATCTACTGCAGCACCATTCACTACAACCAATGATCCTCTCAGCATTAGCGAGTGTATCTATTTAACCTAAAACTTGATCCTATCCACACCACATCTATTCCAACCAGCTCCAGCTTTATCACAGCAGGAAAGAATTAAAAGAAGCAAACAAAGCAGTCTGTACATCAAGCTTATAATTAGCCATCTATAGAGATACAGAAATTGCTACACTGCTTAGCTCATCCTAGTTTATTGCTGTCCAATAGAAATACTGTGAAATACTGAGTTTTCATAGATCAAAGATCACAGGGAATGTATATATTTAGGATCTTGGCCAATTTAATGGTGAAATACAACATCACAAGTCACTGGGGTACAGTGTAAAATATAATCCATGGAGGGAATGCTAACAAACACAAAGAGTGACACTCACAGTAAATAAAATCAAAATTTAATATGAAACACATCAATAGGTTGATCTTCATATTATTAGAGAACTAGAGAAGCTTTTGTTGTATTACTGCCAAAAGCTTGTCTATTTATCACATATACAAGCTTATTATGGGTTGATATTTATGCCTAAAATTATTAAATAAGAATATCCCTTCTTCCCAAAATTTTCTCTGAATTTATTTTGATTTGTTTGAGCATCAGCACAGAAGTAATAATTTACACATGAAGTTATTTTTGAAAATAAAGTTTATATATATATATATATATATGAGATATATATACATATATCTTAAACTTTCTTGAGCTAGACTAAGTGAAAAGCATTCAGAGTAGCTTTATTAATATCAGAAAAATAATTTTCACAACAAAGAATAATACCAGAGATAAAGGCCATTGCATATGATAAAGGGTTCAATTCATCACGAAGATACAACAATCCTAGAGGTGTATGCATGTAATAACAGAACTTTAAATTACATGAACCTTATCAAAGTAAAAGGAGAAATACACAAATCCATAACTGGAAAATTTTAACGCTCTTCTTTCATTAATTAGTAGGTCAATAAGAGAAAAGTCAGTAAGCACAAGGAAGACTTGAACTCAACACTATCAACCAGCTTGACCTAATTTACAATCACAGAATACTCCACCCAGCTGTAGCAGAGCACACATTGTTTCCAAATATATAAGAAACATCACTAAGATCAATAATAATGTGAGCCATAAAATAAAGCTTAATACATTTAGGATAACTGAGTCTTGCAAAATGTTCTCCATGTTCATTAACCATAACAAAATTAAACTGGAAATAAAAAGATACCTGGAAAATTCCCAAATTGCTGAAAATTTAACAATATGCTTCTATTTAACTTATGAGTCAAAGAAGAAATCACAAGAAAAATGAGAAAATCACAAGAAAAATGAGAGTGAAAGTGAAAACACATACATCAAAACTTATAGAATACAGCTCAAACAGTGCTTAAAGAAAATCTTATAGTATTAAATGCTTATGTTTAAAAAAAAATTCTCAAGTCAATAATCTAAGCTTCCACCTTAGGAAACTAGAAAAAATAGAACAAATTAAAGTCTGATAAAACAGAATAAGGAAAATAATAAAGATAAGAGCAGAGATAAATTTTAAAAATTTTTAAAAATAGAGAAAATTAATAAAACCAAAAATTGTTCTTATAAAATATCAATAAAATTGATAAACATTCAGACAAATTTGGGAGTGGAAGGGAAGAAAGATGACAGAGATTAGAAAACTCACTCAAGAAGAAAGAAAAACACGATTAGTCCTATACCTTTTAAAGAAGTGGAATGTGTAGTTTAAAACTTTCTAAAACTAGTCCCAGTTGGCATTATGGAGGATTATACCAAATATTTAAGGAAGAAATAAAATCAATTCAATAATAATTTTTTCTTTGGGAATAACATCATCCTTATTTTGAGAGAATTGCTTTTCCTTGTTCTTTACTGACATGTGATCCAATAGAAAAGGAGAGTATACATACTTCATTTTATGAGGCAAACATAACCCTGATATCAAACCAAATAAAGATACTGCGAGAAAATAAAACTGCAGAACAATACACCTCAAATACAGGTGCAAAAATCTTTAACAAAATTTTAACAAATTGAATCTAGCAATATAATATATAATGATCAAGAAGAATTTATTTCATGAATGTAACATTAATTTAATATTTAAAAATCAATTAACATTAAAAAATTAATGTATTAAAAAATAATCTCAACCAATGAAGCAAAAATATTTGATAAAATTTAACAGCCATTTCTGATAAAACTTTCAGTAAACTAAAATTTAAAGGGAATTTTCCAAATGTCTATCACAAACAAAAACACTTTGTAATCAAAGGGGAAAAGCTAAATTGTTTTGTCTAAAACCAAGAAAATGGCAGGGTGTCTTCTCTTAAATTTTCATTCAACATTGGCTTGTGAATCAAGCAAGAAAAAGAATATAATGGCATAGATATAAAAGAAAGAAGTAAATACAATGGAATATTACTCAGCCATAAGAAGAGATGGAATACTGCCATTTGCGACAACATGGATGGACCTCAAGATAATCATGCTAAGCAAAATAAGTCAGACAGAAAAAGTTGTAAATCACATGATATCACTTATATGTGGGATATAAACTTTAAAGCAACAAATGAGCAGGACAAACAGAGACTCGTGAACATAGACTATAGATTAGTGGTTACTAGTGGGATGGGGGAGGAGGAGAGAGATAGATGGGGTAAAGGAGGTCAAATATAGGGAAGCAGGGGGATGGTGAAGTGGGTTAAGGAGATCAAATATATGGTAGCTGAAGGAAACTGGACTTTGAATGATAAACACAAAATAGAATATACAGATATCAAATTATAATGTACACCTGAAAATTATATAATTGTATTAACCAATGTTACCCCAATAAACTCAATTAATTAATTGAGGAAGAAGTAAAATTGCCTTTATTTGAAGTTTGCATGATTATATTTAGAAATGCTAAAAAGATGGCAAAAAAGTTACTAGAACTAGTAAGTTTAGCAAGATGACAGATACAATGTCAATATACAAAATATCTTTTAATCTTTCTATATGTAGCAATGAATAATTATTAAATAAAATTAAGAAGAACTATTTAATAAATAATAAATATTTAAAAATACAAACATTTTTAAAACATTGTATAAGACCCATACACTGAAAACTAAAAAAATAATTTAGAGATAAAATAGATACCTAAATAAATGGAGAACATAATATGTTCATGGGTTGAATGACTCCATACATAAGATGTTAATTATCCCTAAATTGATCTATAGATTTAATGCAATCCAAATCAATATTCTAACAGGCTTTCTTCTAGAAATTGGCAAGATGATGTCCTAAAATAACCAAATTGTTTTTTTTTTTAAAGAATAAAGTTAGAGGCCTTAATCTACCTGATTTTAAGACTTGCTGTAAAATTACAGTAATCAAGACATTATGGTATTTGCAAAATAAAATATGAACCCATGTGAGTGAGTGTATGTGTGTTTATGTGCACAGAAACAGAATTCAGAAATAGACTAAAAAATATAGGGCCAATTGATTTTCATCAAAGATACCAAGGCAATTCAATGGAGAAAAGGGAAACCTTTTAACAAATAGAATTGGCACAACCAGATATCCAAATGAGAAAAATAATGAACAACATGCACAGGAAAAGTAAATTTTAAAACTATAAGAAAACAAAGGGGGAAAAAAAACAAAGGAGAAAATATTTGTAACCTTGGGGGACAGAAAAATATTTCTTAGTAAGACATAAAAATCATGAAACCATAAAAGACAAAATCATCAGAAGTTTTTAAGTTTTGCTCGTGGAAAAACAGCATTAAGAAGGCAAAATGGCAGGCCACAGAAAATATTTATAATACATATGTCTGACAGAGGAATTATATCCAGAATATATAAAAAACTCATACAACCGGATAATAAGAAAAACTATCTAATTAAAAATGAACCAAAGAATATAATATTGTATGCCAAATGTAATAGAAAAATTTTTAAATTATTTTTTTTAAATGAGCAAAGATTTAAACAGACTTTTTGCCAAAGAAGATATTCAGAGAATAGGTACATGAAAAAAGGCTTGACATCATTAGTCATCAGAAAAATTAAAAATAAAACTACAAAGTGCAACCACTTCATACCCACTAGAAATGGCTAACATTTAAAAGACTGCATTAGTGTTCTTTGCTATGTAACAAATATCACAAAATTAGAAGCAAAATTTTCATCTTATTATTCTATAGGTCAGAAGTCTAGGTGGATTGAAGTGGGTCTCTAGGTCTCACCAGACCAAAATGATGGAACAAGCCAGGCTGAGCTCTTACCTAGAGATCAACGGTGGTGGATCTGGGATAGAGGGGCAGGAAGTATCTGCCTGCCTCCAAGTGCATTCAGGTTTAGAAGAATCCAGTTCTCTGTGGATGTAAGAATGAGGTCCCCATCTTATTGCTGGCTGTTCAGTGAGAACTATTCAGATCCTGAAAGCTGCCCTCATTTTTCTCATGAGCCCAACCTCCCTTCATCTTCAAAGCCTGAGAGAGAACCAAGTCCTTCCCTGGCTCCTAATCCTCCTGCCTTCTCCTTCTCCTTTACTCTCTTATCATCAGCCAGAGATACTTCTCTGCTTTTAAGGGATCGTGTGACTAAATTAGGCTCACCTGGGTCATCTTTTTATTTTAAGGTAAATTGTGCCATCCCAGGAGTGCTTGCTTATCACATTCACAGGTTCACAAGTAGGATAAAACTCTGCAGCACAGCTAATGCCGGCAGTCACAGGTAGAAGTTCCTCTTTGGCTTTTCCTGACATCACTGAGGAAAAATGCTCTTAAGTGTCTTAAATGTCTTCAGGTTTGATTTAGGAGATGTTTAATCTCTTGAAGAATGTGTGTGTTTGTGTGTCTCTTTGTGTGTCTATGTGTGTGTGTAGCTGAATACCTTGATCTTTTTATCTTTCCAAGCTTTCAGCAAAAGTTCTACTTTCAGCAAAAGTATAACTACACTTTCAGCCTTTTCTCTATGCTGCTTTCAGCAGCCATTTCAAAATTACGGCATCTTTTGCTGCCTAGATATGCTGACAATTTCCCAATTATTAAGTCCTGTTCCTTTTTGTGGAACAGTTCTTCACTCAATTTATCTCTCTCTGCTCACATTTTACTAGAAGCAGCAAGGAGAAACCCCGCTGCGCCTTAACACTTTGCTAGAAAATCTTCTCAGCTAAATGTCCAAGTTCATCGTGCATAAGTTTTGCTTTCCACATAACTGGAGAACACATTTCTGGGAAGCTGTCAGACACTAGATAGCAGGATCTCCCTCCCTCTAGTTTCCAGTAACATGCTTCTCACTTTGTTCTGTGCCCTTGGTGTTCACAATGTCTATTACTACATAATATTCCTACTAAAAGTCTTTTCAAGGTAATCTAGGCTTCTTCTATTTTGCTCCTTAAAATATACTGTTCTCATGAATTGTAAGAGTGAATATTGTTGTGATATCTGTTCTTCTCAAATTTATCCTTAGATTTAATTCTAATCAAAATCTCAAGTTTGTGTGTGTGTGTGTGTGTGTGTGTAAAAATCTACAAGGCTTATTATAAAATTTATGTGAAGAAAAATACAAAAAAAAACTAAAAAATAACCTAAATAATTATGAAGAAGAAATTTAGAGGACTTATACTACCTAACTTTAAGACTTCTTAAAATGAGATTATATGAATGTGCTATGATTTCAAGAAAAGACAAATGAACCAATGAAATAAAGTCCAGAAATAGACCACACACATATATATAGTCAGTTGACTTAGAATAAAGACATAATTACAGTTTAATGGGGGAATTGTTGAACTTTTACAATGAATAGTGTTTAGGTAATTAGATATCCATATGGAAAAAATACTTTAACCTTAATTTCTGTTTGTGCCATACACAAACATTAATTTAAGAATAGACCTAAATAGAGGTTCTGTGGGGAAGAGGGAAGAATAAATCCTTATCACCTTGGAGTAGACAAAGATTTCTTAAACAAGACAAAAAAAAATGGACTTCAACAAATTAGGAACTTTTATTCATCAAAAGTAACCCTCAAGAGAATTACAAGTAGACCACAGATTAGAAGAAAATATTTTTTTCATTTTTATAAAATTTATTAGGGTGACATTGGTTAACACAATTATATAGATTTCAGGTATACAATTAATAATACCTCATATGTATATTGCATTATGTGTTCACCACTCAAAGTTAAAAGGAAGAAAATATTTTTGATACATGTGTCTGGCAATCCAATAAGAAGAAGACAAGCAACTTCTATAAAATAGGTATTGCACAAAAAAAATTATAAGAAGGGATATCTAAATGGCTAATATAGCAGTGAAACAGGGCTCAAAATCAAAAAAGGGCCAATTTAAACCATGAGATTGCCAGTCCGCACCCTCCAGAATGATTTCAATTAAAAAGGCTGAAAAGCCTAAGTGTTGAGAGTGTGAGAAACAACTAAAACTCCCTTGTATACTGCTGCTAAAAATGAAATTTGGTGCTACCTCATTGGGAAACTGTCAATTTCTAATAAAGTCTAACACATGTTTACTCGATGATCTAGCACCTTCACTTCTGGGCATTTGCCTAAGAGAAATGAAAACATATGTCCATCAAAATACATGTGCAAAAATGTTTATAGCAGCTACATCCACAGTAGCCAAAAACTGGAAGCAACACAAATATCTATCAAGAGATAAACAGATAAATAAATTGGAGTATATGTATGCAATGGCATAATTAGGCAGTTAAAAAAAAAACTGATACATGCAACAATATAAAGGAAGCTCACAATAATATGCTGAACAAAGAAATCAGCCATAAATGGGTCTACACTCCAGACACATATACTTGCACTTAAGAAGTTCAAGAACAGGCAAAATAAATCAACAGTTATAGAATCATATTAATACAGAATTTCTTTTATTCTTTCATTGCCCACCCTCACTGACAAGGAGACCTTTTTAGACTTTTTCTCTGAGAAATTGACTTTCAATGCTTCATATGTCAAGCCTGTACACTTATGGGTTCTCATAGTTAATACAAATATCACTTCTTGGATCGATTTCCAACTTTATCTTAAGTTATCCCAGAACCCAAAAAGAATTGTAATTACGTGGAAGATACGTCATACATAACAGATAACTCTTTTTTACAATTGTATTGCCTGTAAATACATTTTTTACTGGTATAGGAAATTACCCTTAAATTCTGGAGCTTGCATTAAAATAAAATCAATGACTGAAAAGTGGCAAGTCAAAGAGAAAAAAGAACCAGCTCTGATCTTGTCAGATATTGTTTCCCAGTGGCATAATTGCACTCTTAGAGAAGATGGCCCTGCCCTTACAGTCAGACAAAATTATGTTCTGAAAGCTTGGGTCACTGTCTCACACGTGCTGAGAGCCTGCCTCTGGTGGCCTCCAGAACAATAATCCATGACCTTTGAACAGAGATGCCTGTGGGAGGTTTTATGAAATGAATAAAATCCTATACCTAAGGATGAGTGTGGGGATTTGGGTTGGAGGATGAAAATGTGATAGTAGTTTAACCGCATTGCTTGAATTTAACATAGAGATGAGTTTTCTCCCTCCATCAGCCTGTCACTCCATGTACACTAATCTGTCTTCATTTCTAACACAGATCTTGCTACTGGCTTTTAAGTTGCCATCAGGGAAAGGAACTAAAGCAGAACATGAACCAGAAACTAGAATAAATATACTCACTTGCTAAATCCCACATCAAATCCAAATATTAACTTCCTAATTGAATTGAAAGTTTTTTAATACCAATGAACCAGCTCAAATAGGGACTGAACCTATATATTTTCTAAAACTACTAAATGAAAAAAAAAATAACTCAAAGAAAAGAAAAGGAAATTTAAGATGTCTCAGAGGTATCTACCCAAAAGAAATGAAAACATCTGTCCACACAGACTTGCAGGAAAATTTTTATTATAGGGTATTGTTCAGAATAGCCAAAATCTGGAAACAACTAAATGTCCATGAAATGATGAAGAAATAAACAAAATGTAGTATAGTAGTCTCTTCTTATTCACAGGGGAATACATTCCAAGACCCGCCGCAGATGTCTGAAACCACAGATAGTACTGAACCCTCTATATACTAAGTTATTTCTTATACATACATATCTACCTATGATAAAGTATAATTTATAAATCAGGCACAAGAGATTAACAATAATAACTAATAATAAAGTAGAACAATTATAACAACATATTATAAAAAACGTTATGTGAATGTGGTCTCTTTCTCTCATGACTAATCTGATAACCGAGAGTGTTACTAAGTGACCTAGGGGCGGGGAGCACACACCACATGGAGACACTGGACGAAGGAATGATCCCTGTCGCAGGCAGGGCAGAGCAGAATGACATAAAATTTCATCGTGTTATACTTAATGGCATGCAATTTAAAATGTATAAGTTATTTCTGGAATTTTCCATTTACTACTCTCAAACCAAAGTTGACTATGAGTAACTAAAACAGAGGAAAGCAAAACCATGGATAAGGGAGGACTGTTGATACAGTGAAATATTATTCGGCAATGAAGAGAAGCAAGATATGGATACATGCTACAACATGTATAAACTTCAAAAACATTTTACTAAATGAAAAAAGCCAGACACAAAAGATGACATTTGTATGGTTTCATTTATCTGATGTGTCCAGAAAAGGCAAATCCATAGTGAAAGAAAGTAAAATTGTGGTTGCCTAAGGCTAGAGGAAGAAACAAATGAGTAAAAGGGATCTTTCTCGGTGATGGAAATGTTCTAGAACTATACAGTGGGAATGGTTGCATAACTCTGTAAACTTACAAAAATCAACTAATTATTTACTTTAAAAAGTCTCAGAACCAATGGATATTGTTTCAAGTTAATGATTTCTACATTTGTTTGTTTGCAAACAACATACCTCTAGAAATGCCTTGATCCATTTGTGTCTGCCCATCAACTCCATGAATTCCCAGTTGTAGCAAAGACATGCTGGAAAAGCAATTTACAACGGTTTTCCCAATGATTATATCTTCTTATAAAACATCTGTTTTTTATACCACCAAGTTGCACATATAAGCAATGTTAGCCAGTCACAGTATTTCTCAGGCCCAGTCTCATGATTGGGCATAGGAATGAGCATAGAATCCAAGGGATGGGCATAGAATCCAAACCCAGCCAGTCAGAGCCTTGCCACAGGATTTTGTAATTGGAAGCTGGAAGTGTCTCATTTTCCTCTCAGCCCAAAGCTGGCAGATATGAGTTCAGAGTTACCTGGTGCCATATTCTGGTGCTCTGTTTCATAGTGCAAGGTCATTTGCAACAGAAAATGAAATAATCTATTAAGAAGCACAGACATGACAACCAGCAAGCCAGAGGCTGAGCGCATCCAACTCCAGGAAGCAAACCAACCTGAAGCCAGCTTCATTCAACTTCTCTAAATTTTGGTTACATTTGCCAATAAACTTCCCCACACAGGCCTTGTTTATTTGCTTAAGCTAGTTTGATTTAGGATTCTGTTATTAGTAAATAAAATCAGAGACAGAAACAGAACTCAGGGTGATCTCTTCTCAGGAAACTTGAATGATCTCTTCCTACTGGAAATCTCCCTTTAACCCCAATGCATTCAAGTGACAACGCTTTCTTGTGCTAACCCATGGCTAGGATCCAGTGCTCACCATACTCATGCACTACACATAGCAAACGTTTTCTATAAAAGTCCAAAGAGTAAATATTTCAGGCTGTGTCTGCCATTCAATCTCCATCATAGCTACTCGAATCTGCCATTGTACTGTGAAAATACTATGGATAATACACCACCAAGTGTATCTGTGTGCCAATAAAACTTTACTTATAAAACAAGTGGTGGGTCACATTTGGCCCTTGGGCCATAGTTTGCCAGCCCCTGCTGTATAGTATTTTATCTATTTATTTATTCAACCTCAGAATCCCAGAGTTGGATTAATCATAATTCTTAATTCATGAAACATTATCACTATTGGTAGATGATAGTCTTCTGTAATTTGTTATTGATTAATTTTAACAACATCAACATGAGTGAACCTACCACTCATCCAAGACCAGAACAACACTGACCTAGGTGTGGTGATCACAGAGGATTGGCTTTCTAGGCAGAGGGGACAGCATGGGCAATAACATGAAGGCATGTCACCTTATTGGTCTTTCCAGAGTGCGGTTTGTTTGAAGTGCCCAGTGAAGTATGGGAAGCAATAGAAAATGAACCAGGACAGGAAGTCTGGTGCCAGGTTATAAAAGGTCTTACCCAAACATTGAAATGAATGTATATATGTTTGTATATGTATAGATATATAGAGATAGATGATTAGATAGATAGATAGATAGATAGATAGATAGATAGATAGATAGATAGATAGAATTTTTGTTCACACTATTCCTTGCAGATATGCTGGAAGGCCTGCTCAGACAAAATATCCCTCAGCTCTAGTCCTTCTTAGGACTCTGGAATTTGAGAACTTGAGTTAGGAAGCACCTTTAAGAAACTGGACAGGAAAGATGTTAAACAGATTAGTCCTTTTGGCTGTGGGATAACTCATCCTCTAATTTACCAGGCTCTGGGAAGGGGGGACACCAGGGAAGCTTTGACACAGTTGAGATCTGAGTAGAGGCAACACCCTCAAAAGCCAGAAGGCAGTAGGAGTGTTATGGAAATGCCACCACCTCAGGTCAGGCCTGTGGGAGACCAGCTGACCTGAAGATGCTGATTACAGGGCAGGAAGCAGCAGTTGCCCCATTTTGTTGGAGCAAAAAGAGAATAGGGGTGTTCTTGTGAACTTTGGTCTCCTCCTCTGTGGTACTCATTAGTGCAAATCACCTCTCACAGAATTCTCTTTCTCCCTCGGTGCATACAATAAGATTGCACTTCCCTATCCCTTTGAAATTAGATGTAACCACGGTACTTGCATTGCCTCATGAAAAGTCTCTTCTAGATGGCAACTTCAAAAAGCAATATGCAATTCAACCATCTGTCTTCTTGCCAGGGTGATTGTAGAAACTCAGTTGAAATAGAGCTTCTGTCAGCCTAAGTCTCTGAGTGACCAGGAGAGCAGAGCCACCCTTGATCTACACTAGATGTTTGATACAAGCAAGAAATAATACTAATAATACTTTTGTGTTTTAACCCATGAGATACAAGTTTGTTTTATTGTTTTTAATCAAGAATAACCTAGACCAGAGTCAACAAAATACTGCTGGCAGGCCAAATTCAGCCCACGGACTTTTCATAAATAGTTCTATTGGAAATCAGCCAAGACCATTCACTTATGTATTGTCTATAGCTGCTTTCACACACTAGGGTCTTTGTTAAGTAGCTGTGACAGACACTATATGGTTCACACAGACTAAATTATTCACTGTTTTGCCCTTTACAGAAAACATTCACTGACCCCTGATCTATACCATTCAAATTGGGAAGCTGGGCAGAATGATCAATCTGAGGAGCTTATTTTTCACACTCCCCAACCTCTTCTTCCTTCCCTCCATGTACTCCTCCCCTTGGGTGGGCCCTCAATTCGCTCAGGAAAGGATGTGCCATCAATCATTTTTACCTTGGTGGGAAACACAACTGTGACCTCATTCAGGAACCACATTAGACCATGCCTTTACAATAGCAGACTCCACTGAAGAAGGCATTAATGAAAAGGTAGGGGATTGCTTTGGAGAGAAGGTGGGGATCCCTCCAGGGTTTCCTGAAGTTACATCATGCAGATGACGGCTTTCTTTAATGCTGTATGTAAGAACCAAGAAATAAACTAAAATAGGCTTCAGGTCAGACTAGAATGGGTATTAATAAATCAGTATAATAGAATAATAAGGAACTTAACTCTGGGCAATTTAAGTTTACACTCATTTCTAATTAGAGGAACTGGCTTATCAGGTCTTATCAAGAACAAACTCACAAGAATTCTCTTACTCCATTTATCATCTGTTCATTCATTTATTCATTCAAAAGCAAATTTACGCATTGCCTCTATATTTTCAAATGCAACTTAACATTTTTAGAACAATGTATAATATAAGACTTCTACGTCTTTGCGCTGGCTTCTATGGGAAACACAACGATGAATGGGACCGTGCCCTGCCTTCAAAGAAAGGTAAACCACTGGGAGTGCGAGATGGTCAGCTACCTACCTGACTCAAAACAAGATGAGGGAAAGTGCTTAATAAAGGTAGGAGTTCTCCACAGAAGCAGAACTCTGTAAGGTAGGACACAGGCTACAGTCCACAGTGACAGAGCAAACAGAATGAATCTAAAAAACAGACAGGGCAGATTCAACATCGCAAGGCATTACACATCCCCCTGCCTGGACCACCGCACAGGGAGCCTCCTCTGCACCCCTCCATTCTGTTCTTCACCTACAGTTGGAGAGACCTTTCAGAATATAAATCTGATCGTTTATGCTCCTGCTTAAAACCCTTCAGTGATTTTGGGAGGGTTTCAGACCAGGCCACAGAGCGCAGGGAAGAACAGCCCCTGCCTGTCTGTGACCGGGTCCACATCAAGCCCCTCCTGGCTCACTCGCCCAGCCACAGGGCTCCTTTTTCAGCCCTTCCTCCATGAGCTCTTCCCTCCGGCTCTGGGCCTTAAGGCTGCTTAACACAAGAATAAAGCTCCTTGCCCTTAATAAACCCAAAAAGCATCACAAAACACCACGATACAGTGCAAATGTTAATGTTTAGATATCAGCCTCCATGATTTCTATTTAGAGGACCCAAAAACAAAGCTCGGCACACAGCAGGCACTCAAAAAATCCCACATGCTCTAATTTGTGAGGTAAGGAAGAGAGACCTATTTGTAAAAGATTTCTCCAAAAAGGCTAAATCATTTTAAGGCCTGGTGCTTAAAGGAATAGGCGCTTATTTGAAATATTGGGCTAAACTACACTAGTTTCCCAAGGCTTCCACCGTCGTCACGTTGCCCCAACAAACTTGTCTGTATTCATCAGAGTCTCCGCCGTGCCTCTCGCTCTCACTGCTGCCCGCAGCCTGAGTATTGCTGAGCAAAGCAGCTCTTCAGACCAGGCGGAAGAGCAGTTGATTCAGGTGGGAAATGAATTGTGAGAACAGATGTTCTTGAAATCAAATATCTGGTTTCATGCAAATATTGTCAGAAATAGACAATGAGAGAACCACAGAGGAAGTGCAATCAACACATAAACCTTGTTTCTAAAACAAATTTCTAAGCCACCCACCAGACTGACGTGAGCCTCCAGGAGTGTGATTCAGAGGCAGCCTGAGACAAGCAAAACACTCAACTGCCTAAATTACACTCTTTTAGGGATACTGAGAAGTTCTCCCTACTCTCCAATAGCTAGACCATCTAGGGATAAAGCACTAGAAGTTTCACAATAAGAAATTTATTCCTTTGGATTTACTTTCTCTAGTCTAATTTTAAAAGATGGGGAGAGGGAGTTGTCATTCCTGAGCACTATAAAACATTGAGTTAAAATGAAAGTAGAAGGTAATAGTTACAGGAGGAGCAGATGCAAGGCACAAACCATACAGATTTCTCCAGGGTTTAAACTGTCATTATGTTTATCTGTGTCAGCGTCATTTGACTCATATGGTATTACTCATAATTATCCTGTGAGTAAATATCATTTAATTTCCATATTAAAAGGGAGAAATTGAGCTTAGGGAGGTTATGTGTGTGAGACTCAGACAATGTGTGAGCGATATTTCAACCTAAGCCTGGGGCTTTCCATACCAGGCTTTAGCTGAACATCTCATTTTTGTACCAAGAAGCCAAGAGGATGCTCTCTACCACCCCTTCTAGGCACCAGTCAAGTCTATTATAAAAATTCTTAAAGAAACATAAAAAAAAAAAAAGAGAGAGAGATTGTATGCACAGGTTGAGTGTGGAACCAGCTCCTAATATATTTCTTCAAAGACTCCACATCCACAAAAGCCACTTGGTCACATCTGAGCATTCGCAATCTCTGTGGTTGGAAATACTATTTCTTCTGCTGACTGGGACTACAAAGCACAAGAATGAAAAGAGGTGTTATGCATAACATGCACGTCCACCCTTCCTCACATTTGCATGTAGCATCTCAATGCGCCGTGAACACAGAATTCTGGTGTTTTGCCTGGAAGTTTAGCAAGACTCAGAGTATAAGGGTAAGCACATTGCACCAAGATAGGGTCAGCAGGGGACACTGACACCGTTGAGAGGTCACACTTTCTATTTCAACTAGACTTTCCTTGAACATAGAAAGGGGATAGTAATGCTTTTCTAAGAAACACTAAGAAACCCTAGTGTAGCCTTTCTCACTTGTGCATTAGTCAAGCACCCACGCTAAATACCAGTCCATTGTGTTCCCCCAACTGCAGAGACACATACCAAGTTCTCTGAGTGGTCCTGCTGAAGCCTCAGAAAGAAAACTGTTTTTTTGACTTTGGTCATTAAAAGAAGCACTCAACACAGAACTCTCCAAAGAAACCATCCTCACAAGTGCTCTTCAAGTCTTCTGCTCTCAAATGAAAACAAAGTTCCTACAAAAATTAGCACACTATGGCAAATCTTTAACAACAAAAATCAGAAATGAGCCAGATATCTTCAAGTGGTGAATGCAAAAACCAATTATATTATATCCTTACCATAGAATACTACTCAGCAGTGAAAAGGCATGAGCTACTGATAAAAACAACAGAGATGAATTTTAGATAAATACAAGTGAAAGAAGCCATATTTAAAAAAAAAAAAAAAAGAGCTGTTTGGAAATCTTCCAGGATAGGCGCCATCTGGAAAAACAGAGACTCAGAAAGATTAATATGCAAAGGTAAGTCAATATGCAAAATCAGCCAAAGATTCAGGTAAAACAAAGCCATTTGCCCCTTCTACCCTGGGCAATCCTACAGAGGAATCAGGTGGCTGAATCAGGCAACTGTTACCACAGCTGCATAAGATAGTTCTTTGCTACTGTCAGTTCAACCTAAGCTGATCCAGCTGACAAGCCCAGACCTAGAACTTTGCCTTGACTGTACAGCGTAACTTACCATAGTCGGTAACGAATACCAAGAAAAACTGCTGAGCAAATAGGTTTCATTTTCTATCTCAGGGTTACTGAAGCTATTTTTATTCAGGGTAATTTGAATTCAGAGGAAGCCATAGAAAACAGAGAAAGAAAAAGTAAGGCTAAACTAGATCTTGGCTGCAGCCCCAGGTCCAATACACCTGCTGTCCTTAATCTGTTTTATAAAAATCTCCTTTAAAAAGAATCTTTGTTCTTGGCATCATTAGAGTGTGCCAGTCCCTTGACCTGGCCTCAGCCCAGCCCTTTCCAAGCTCTAGTCTGCAAAATGGACCCTGGTGCTAACTGCTTTCTTTTTGGGGTCTGCAGTTTAGTCATTCCAGGATAGTATATACCAAACATCTTCCATCACTTGGTGCTGAGTTGGGTGCAGTGGTGATACCAGGCCTTGAGAATTTTATAGACTTATTGCCTGGTGCACGGAATAACTTTCTCCAAAGAGATAATGGTGAAAGACAGTATAAACTCAAGTACTGAAGTTTCACTCCAAGATAATAAGAATATTGAGTTTGAAACCAATGATTTTCAAGCTTTATTGTACTTTGCATCGCTCAGGGCGCTGGTTAAAACTTCAGTCTCGACCCCACTCAGAGAGGTTCTGTATCTGTAAGTCTAGAGTGGACCTCAAAACTCTAAATTTTTAACAAGCCTCTTACAGTACCAGTAATTCTAATGCTAACTGTCACAGACCATACACTGTGGCCCTCCACTAACTAATGTTTCTGCAAACAAGAGGACCACTGCCAAGAATGATCTGGAAAGGCCGTGCAAAGAGGCCAAGCACCATGAGGGTAAGTTAGAAGTATTTCTCTTATGAAACAAAATAAAACAAAACAGAGAACTTGACAAAAAGGAAACAAGCAAACACCCCCTCCTTTCTCAATTTCAGACATTCAAATCTCCAATTTCATCTCTTTGATGAAGATGTCCTGTGATATGGGAAAGGTCAATCTCTGGGCCTGCAGCTGAGAAAATATTTGCACTAGGAACATAAAGACCAAGAGAGAGGCCACGTAAAAGCTGCAAAGGGCAGGTCTGTGGTTAGAAGATGCCACTGTTGGTTTGCTGCTGGGTGGAGCACCCTTGGGTTTTGGCTCTGAATGAAGGAAGTCCTCAAGAGGCCCATGTAATTGTGGGAAACACTGTGGACAGTCTCTACAGACTCTCGGAGAGGCAAAGAAGGTTAGAGGGATGCCAAAATGAATCCCAACCCTCTCACTCTCCCATCCACCCACCTCTCCCTCTCTCTCTCTCTCTCTTTCTCAATCTCTCTCTCTCTCTCTCTCTCTCACACACACACACACACACACACACACACACACACACACACACACACACACCTTTAGGTTTCCCTGGCAGAAGGGAAGAAGAAAGAAAAAGGCAAAAAATTCCCATGATAGTTGAAACCCAAATAAGAGTTGGTGACCTAGTAGTTTCTGTCAAGGCGAAGGAGATTTGAGCACATGTGGTTTCACTTATGAATATTTTTATGCCATTTTGTCTTCAGATCCAGTGAGTTGCCAGTCAAAATGAATAATAATGATATGTGTAAAGTGCTTAACACCATGTTTGTCAACCCCGCATGAATCAGCGGCTCCCGACCTTGGCTACATATGGGCATTAACTGGGAACTCTAAAAATACCGATGCCTGGATCCTGCCTCCAAGGAATATGAATTAATCAGCCTGAGGTGTAGCTGTGCATCACAAAAAAAGTATCATTCCTGCATTCAGTTCATGGAACCCTGCAAGTTTCAGGGGAGAAACTAATATCTTAGCGGTTAAGAGACTTGTCTGAAGTTATTCACCTGCCATGTGAGTAACATAAAAATGACTTGAACTTGAGTCTCTCTTATCCCCACAAATATTTATCCACTATGGAGATATTTAGGTAATGATCCACTAGGGAGATATCTAAATATCTCTGTTGCAGATTTTTAGAAAGAGAGGAACCTGAGATTTAGGAAAAGCAAAAGCAAATGAAGTACATACAGGTATAGAGGTTTGGGCCACCAGATCTTGAGAGAAATGAACCAAGGTGGGGAGAGTGAAGCCAGGCCCTAAATCAGCCTCCCAACAGCCTCTATGAGGGAAGAGGCACTGCCAGAGCCTTCCTATAAAGCTGTGGATTTTGTTTCCTGAATAGCCCTTGAATTTCTTTGCTTCTCCCATCTCCACTGGTGCCACCCTACTCTAAACTACCATTCACTCTCAACTATACTACTTTAACTTAATTTATGACCAACATTTGGTCGCTTGCCACAGAAACCAAACTAAGTGGCTTAACCAAATAGAGTCTCTATTTCTTAATAAACAGAGTCTGAAAGTAGGCGGTGTAGGATGGGACAGCATCTACGAAGTTGTCAATGTCCCAGCCACCCTCTAATTCTTGAGTTCATGTTTCATACAGAAATAAGAAGGGCATAAAGTGGTGTCTACATTAGGGGAGCCAAAACTTGACCAGAAATCTGTAGCAGATTTCAGCAAATGTCTCATTGGTCAGATCCGTGCCACATGCCCATCTATATCTGCAAGGGAGTCTGAGCAGACGTATATTATAATAGAAGTATTTTCATTCTGAAAACAAACAAAAAATACTGAACTAAAGTAGGCCACCTGTTTGCCTCATCTCATTCTTGCTTCTCTCTGGTCTTTTTTCCCCACATAGTAAACAAAGTGATATTTCTAAAAACCAAAAGTAAACCCGTAACTGTCCCTAATTAAAATCCTTCAAGGATTTCCCATTGCTTTAGCATAAAAGTGAGGTGCCATTCGGCAACTGACAAAGCAATTCAGGATACAGCCCCTGCCACCCCCTCTCCCCAGCTCTCTGCACCCCATCTACTGGTCTTCCTTCAGTCCTTTGAACTTTCCAAGTCTCCACCAGCCTCCAGGCCTTTGAGCATGCTGTTTCTTCTGCCTGGAATGCTCTCAAATACTCTTTCTTCTGCTTTTGTATCTCAGCCAAAATGTCCCATCCCTGACTTCCATGGCACCCCTAGACAGATATCGTATTATGTGATATCAAAGCCTTATGCTCTGTTTTGTCATTTTTGCCCCCATTTTATTAATTGGGGCAATTAATTTATTAAAGTCTGTTTTCCTTCTGTGAAGAATTAGGCCAGACCCAGATTACAATTTTCATTGTAAAATGGAAACTTTCCTAAATCTGCCGTTTGGGGCCTTTAACAAAGAAATGGCACATCTCTGAGGTTTTGCTCCATCCAGGAACCACCTAATGAGGGGAAACAAACCTCTTCTAACTAAATGGTTCTTTAACAAGTTCATTTGCATATGATTTGACATCACTGATAAAAATGAATTAAGCTCTCTCTTTCTGGGGCTGCATTGCTTGTTGCAATCAGAGCACCAGAGGGGATGAAACAAATGAACCAGGATTCCCAGCACTCTATTGCTGTGATGTTGACTCTGAGATAGAGGACGGGGCCAAAGCGAAGTGGACAAGGGCAGTGGGCGGAAGTTCAAAGGTTGGGGATGGGATATTCCAGTCCAGTTTCTCAGAGTCAAAGAGGAGACCAGAAGTTGACCACCACTCATTAGCTGATTCCTGGATAATCATCTTATTCTCATTCATACCAGTTGCCCTAATGTGAGGTTACGATAGGTAACTCTGGTTTTGTTCCAGAATGCCTTTCCTTTTCTTTTTTTATTATTAAACTTACTGGGGCAACATTAGTTAATAAAATCATATAGGTTTCAACTGTTCAATTCAATAATATATCATATGTATATTGCATTGGATGTTCACCACCCAAAGTTAAATTCCTTTTCAAAATAATAGAAATCATTGGAATAACCAAAGCCATTTGAACTAAATCTCAAGTTCAAAATTTCAAATTTAAATTTAGGAAATTGCTGATCCTCAAGAGGTTTAAATAGTCCAGCGTTAACAACACAGGTGAACATTGTTGAGCTTTTATCTTATGCCAGACACAGTGGTTTGTGCTTTACACAACAACACTTCTTTACTCCTCTCAACAACCCAATAACAACAACCCAAGCTGAGTTATTAGCACAATTACAGTCAACCCACTATGGTGCCCCTGGAGGCAGACCTCCTGCCTTCAGATCCTGGCTCTACTACTTTCAAAGCTTTGTGACCTAAGGCAAGTTAGTTAGCATCTTTGTGACTTGGTTTTCCTATTGATAAAATAAGGAAGAACAGAATGTAAGTGTTGTTGGAAGAATTGCTAAGTTAATAAATGACAAAGAGCTTGAAGCACAGCCTGATGCTCACTAAAGCACCCCATTGTTAGTAGCTCTCAATGTTATAATATCTCAGGCACAAGAAAAGCTAAGGAATTTGCCCAAGGACACTGAACTAGGCAACAACAGAGAACATATTCAAATTAGCCCACACTAGTCTTTTGCCATGCTAGGGAAAACTGATCCTGCATGAAAGCTACACTTGTTGTTATTCTTGTTTTTGATCTCTAAGTACAAACTTAGAAATATGTTTGATTTCATGGTCCTCCAATCTTTGTTTGCAGGCCATGGCTGGTGATACTTTTCAAGTAACTTGGAATTGATATTCAAGTTCAAACTGTGGAGAACTGTTTCTTTAAGAAACTAGATCTTGGGCACAGATATCTACTTAATAACAGATTACTAAAAAGCAGCTTTTCCAATGTTCGCTTTATGGTTGAGTGGATAAATTCAGACAGGCTTTGAGATGCCATTAAAAGAAAATAAAAAATATGCTCAACCCAGAGAAAAACTGAGGTAAAAGAAACATTCTGTCAAGCGAGTGATTGATGTCAGTGCAAAGCATAAGAAAGCAAAACGAAGCAAGGCTACCGCTTCCTTTGGCTCCATGGAAAATAAAGGGAAATTGATGCAGTCAGGGAGGGAGAGCAAATTTGTTGGCAGACAGGGAAGAGCTGGGTCAATCCTGGTTTTGCTGAATCTTAAATGAAGCAAATAAATAACTGTAACCCCCTAAAAATTTATATTTTCCACCCAGAGAGTTTTTCCTCTGTGTCCCTATTTCCCGGCAAGTGAAACAAGAAGCAAGCATTTGAAATGCTCTCTAGGGGATATCTCTGTTTCATTGTTTTAAAAAAAGTAATTCACAGTAGGCATCTGCTTAAAATTGCTCTGTAATACAACAATTCTGGCCTAAAATTTGGATTGCAAGTTTGTATGGCTTCAGTTCGCCTTTCTAAGACGTCTGCATGACTAACCTTGCCACCTTCGGGTTACAATCCTCTCCTCTCTCATTGGGTAGCTCCCACCACTGCAATTCAGAGTGCAGATCAGCACAGCAGGGCTGAACCTCACCATAAATGACGCCTGGGTAAGCTTGCACTCATTCTGAACTTAGCAGGACTTAGAATTCAGGGGTCAACTCTTTCCAAAAGTACTTCCTTATTAACTTCATCTCAACTGCAATTCATATCATACATTGAGATCCATACTTTCTTCCTCATCCCTCCATCCACACACATTTAGGGTGACAATAAAGCTAGGGTAAACTATTCCACAAGCCAGCAGATGTGGTCACACATCTCTCACTTTTAAAATTAATAAATTGATTCCTCATCTATATTATTAGCAGTAAGTGTGGTTTATACATCTTCCTCCCTCAATATGAACCCCCTTGGGGTTTATACTACCCAGAGATGACCTTTTCAGATTCTCTGTCTACCTCGTGACAGCTCAAGTCTATTTGAACCATTATTGTCATGGCTAGTTGTTACCACAAGGTGTCAGTTCTGTCAATAACCACTCAAAGAATTGACCAGCCCAAAGTGAGGTCAGGAGTGAACCAAGAAACTTACCCCACAGCCAATGGGGGGCACTGCAATGTTACCTGATAAAAGTCATGAATACACAGAAGGCCAAACATTAGGGCCAAATAATGCAGTCAACCACAGTGTGAGAATAAACCAGCACACATCATCATCATCATGTGTCACCAAGTAGAAGAGAGATTTCTGCATATCCACAAGGTATTCCTTGTGTTTGCTCAGTCCAGCCCTATGTATTAATATGAATTTGTATGACTTTAAATACTAAAAATAACCTTTTCATTTTTATATTATGCTTATTTCAAAAAATGACTTGAAACCATATATATAGGGGAGAAATATCTCAGAAATAAAAATTAAAATGAGAATAAAGTAACAATGGCAAGTAATGGAATATTGCTTTAAAACTCCTAGGCTATAAAATGTCTTGCAAGTGAGCGCTAATAGTCTTGAGCTTCCTGGCAGCCAAGGCAAAGATGAAAACCCAATGGCTTACACATTTCCCATTATCTAATGGGCATAAAAAAACAAATGTTACTTTTTCATAACAAACAAACATTTTCCAACATCTGAAGGCTAAGAATGTGAATATAGTAATGAAAATTTAATCTATTAAAATATTTTAAAGGAAGATAAACCGTGAGGTTTTAAACAAAGTCACCATATAATTTGTCATTTAAACTGGCACACTTTTGAGAGTGAAATGGGGTGCTATTAATAATGATGTTAGGACAATTTTGTTCATGAGAACTGTGTTTATGCAAACTGGTACATATGTTCATCCTAGCTCTAGGACACGTGCTAGTGCATTATTTTAGGTTAATGCCGTTGGATTCAGCAAAATACACTATTTCTTTCCCAAGAGGCATTCTCAAAAATTAGGTGCAAACCTCCAAAGCAAATGCTATACTTCATTTCCCATAAGTACCTGTTAAGTACTTACCTCAGAAGATAGAGAAATTTTGTTTGCTTTTAGTTGTGTTAGGCATATGGATATTTATCCAGCATAATGACTAATGCAAATGATTCCAAAATTTATATAAAACCTATAAATATCTCTCTATTTTAATTTAAAATCAGAAATAACTGGGTCTTTCTCAACTGCCTATTCCTCTGGACAAAATGTGAACAAATTTTTTTCCATGTTTAAAGTCCGACATTAGGTCAATTGTCTTTAGTTTCTCAATATAAATGGCTTGCTCCTAAAAGTGTTTCTGAAAGTCACACTGCAGTTCAGTCTGGAAAAATAGAGATGCCTTAAGATGTATGAATTACATTAAAAATTCAAGATGATTCTTTTGGCCCGTGACAACATGCAAACCTCCTTAGACAAATTAAATTGTATCTAATTAAATTATATAAATACTGCTATAATAATGGACAACATTTATTGAACACTTAGTATGTCCCAGGCACAGTGCCAAATACTTATATATTCTCATTTAATTTCACTGCAATCCTAGGAGGTATTATTATCTCCATTTTATAGATGAGGACACTGGGCATCAGAAAAGCTAAGTGGCTTGTCTGTTGTGTAGATGCTAAATGGAAACTTTAGGGCTGAAACTCAAGTTCATCTAATTTCAGAGCTTAAACCCTTGACTCATCTTTTATCCTTTCCGATCCAGCAAGAAATGGTTCAGGAAAAGTGTTCAAGAGAAAAGGCTCATGAAGGGAAAAATGAAACATCCTACTTATCTGTTTTCTTCCATCTTACTGAGAGAAGGGCTTTTCAAAGGCCAACCCAGGAGGAGACCCCAGAATCACCTCCACCACACAAGAGCTCTGGAGACTCTGTTCTAAGAAACAGGGGCACTTTCTAAGTTGAGTCTAGACCTACTGCTTAGAAATATTTATTGTTTATGAGCTGGACCAAAGAAATGCTTTGGAAATGTAATGTGCTTAGAGGATTAAATTATAGAATACTGAAAAGTTCAAATTCTTGGGAGAGGTTAGCTGAGATAATTGGATAATGACATTTTACATAAAACAAAGGTGGTCTGAAGATGAAAAAGGTATATGTGATAAATCGCGTGGCTAGCTGCAGAGAACAATCACCATCAATTTTCATTTCTGATTATGGGATTTCAAGATTCTAAAGTCTACTGTCTCAAAAGGTCACCAACCTGTCTTGATCCCATTTATCCCAAAAAGATGCTCCCAGAGAATGGAGAGGCTGGAATGTATTTGTTGAGAGCACTTTGAGAGCAAGTCTGGTTTGTTCATTGTCATAAGAAGTTAATCTAAATAGTAACAAGACTGTAGATCCTGATAAACTGTTGATGCAGATGCTATCACAGCATCTCCAGGTCCAAATCTGAAAATCAGTGTTGGGAAGACATGAAGGAACCTTGCTTGTGTATGTTTGCTCATCCTTCTGATGGTGCCATTCAAAACCTGATCTATCATCAAGGTGCTGCTTTCTGGGAGCTCACGGTCATTTTTGTTCTCAGAATAAGAGTTGATAATGGTGGCACGGAAGTTGCCAGGCTATTCAGTTTTAATCTGGCAGAAGATGGGTTATAGAAAGAGAGGTGCTGTACCCACATACATAATTAACTGAAAATTTATAGATCTCTACTCCCAATTTTTTCATCTGTTCTTCAGGGGAGGCAAACAAAGGGAAAAGTAATAAGTATACATTCAGCTGGTCTGCTGGAGAACACATGACAGAAACCCAGCTGAAATTAGAGTAGGAGACGGGGGAAGAGGGTTAAATTGCTCGTGTGATCCAAACTGTGAGGACACAGAGTGGCCTTAAGGGCGCTGATCCTTTCAGAGCCCTCCAGCTCTTGTTTCTGCTTCTCTCCAAAAGGCAGTTCCATTTTCATATATAGCACACTAATTCCTTACACAAATCTTGACCCCAGTTTTATCCAGCGTCAGTAATATGATAGATTATTTGCAAATACCACTGCAGTGATTCCTTCCATCCCTATCCACAAGACCCTTTGCAATATGATTTTACTGTTCCTTTTATTAAGAGGTAGAGTATATTTCCCTTGGTCTTAAGTCAAAGTAAATTAAGCCCTGTAATTTACTTTGACCTAAATACAGTAGAAAAAATGTTGTTTGATGTTCAACCCTTGGCATCAAGACCTTCCATTTTTGCCCTTGTAAGTGATTCCATGTCATGAAAGGAAACCCAGGTTGGTCTTAATGAAAAGAGAGGTCCAGACAATGGCCAAAAATAAGTCCTTAAATGTATAGTGACACTATCATGCACCCTCTAGCCCCACTGAAGCCATCAGCTGATTCAGCGACATAAGGGAACGCATTTGAGATCAGCACAAGAACCACCAAGATAAACCACAGAATTGGGAAAATAATGTCATTGCCATATCCAATCATTAATTAAGTTTAGGGATGGTTTGCTATGCAGCAATAGGTAACTGATATATGAGAAATGCATGTCTTTGGACCAATCACAGCGTACAAAGAGGCAAAATTATCTTTAAGATGTCAGGTCCTATTGGACCATGTGTCGGAATAAAGAACAAGGAAAAGCAATTTCCTCAAAATAAGAATGATGCTATTCCCAAAGCAGAAAGGCGAGCCTGGGAGGACAAATAAATGCCTACTACCATGCTGTAGCATGCTCTCCTCTAGCCAAGGCCTCCATGTTAATGGATAGGGTCCATCAGCCTAATGTATTAATAGATCCATCACCAGTGGCCACATTGAGGACTAAGAAAACAGCAGGAAGGCAGAATAATAAATCACAGAAATGGGGGACTCCATTAGATTAAGGTACAAGAGTGCTGCTGGATTTGAAAGAAAAATTATTTCAATTTAGACTGAAAATTGAAGCCCCTTCAGAGGCAGCCGAAGAGAAAGAATTCATTCTGTGATATCACCTGGTGCCCCCAAGATGGCCAGAGGCAGAGCAAACATCCAAGTGCCTAAATATCTTCACTAGAACAAGCCTTTTCCATTTTTTTCCTCCACAGAAACTAGGCTTTGAGTTTGCATTTTCAAATACACTGTAATTATCAATTAACGATTTATTTCCTGAGATTTTCAGCATCAAAGACATGTCCGACTGTAAATTAAATAATCCAATCAGCATGAGATAAAGTGTTACCACACTGAGTGTTTGGCTATAATTTCAGCCAAAAGCAAAGAAAAAATTTAGTTTGCATTTTTATCTACAGATTTCACAGGCTATTTCTACTAAACTTCTTTTAAATACTGAAGAGAGTTGAAGGACTCTCATTAATACCTTCTATGATTTATAAGGGTCCAAGCTACTAAAAAGAAATAAGAAAAATAGAAAAAAATAGTCAATACTTTTTGATTGTCAAAAATTCATAAGTATTCAAAGAATTACATATAGATTATATGTATCTGTGTGGAAAGATTGAAAGTTTTAACAGTTCCCTCACTGCTCCAAAACTATGGAAGAGAAGGTTGTAGACTTATTAAAATGAGTATTCTTCTTATTTCCCAAGAAAATTTGAGGTAGTTTTAAATAAAATAGTTCTATATAATAAATAGAAAAATAAAATAAGATCATTAAATACAAACTTTAAAATTGGAAGAGAGAAGGGAAGAAATCAATTTATCAAAAACCAAAGCTAATATAATTACTTGGTTCCAAAAATAAATTAATCTCTGAGCTTCCTAGCAGCTAAGACACAAAGGTAAAAATAGAAAGTATATTTCTAGGGAATAAAGCATGTTACCACATTAAGGGAAAAAGATAACTGTATCAAAAAGAGGTCTTTTATATAGTTAATATTAGTGCATATTGAAGGTAAGTTAATGGCAGGATTTTTTTTTCTTTCTTATTCATGAGCCTATTAGGCAACCACAAGCCCTATTAGCTTATACTTTAGCATTTTTCTTCAGCTTTTTTAAATCTGAGTTCTTTTGCAATTTTATGTTCTACTTTTTGTTTTATATTATAATCATTACTCTGTTTTATTATTTGATAATATAAAAAAATAATGATTGCTAAATATTCCATATTTTACTCAAATATTGTCTAATTGTTGGACATTTTACCAATTTCTATTTTAATTTTTTAAAAATCCAGATCATCTTCATACAGAGTAACTTTGCTCCCAAAAGTGGTATAACTATAAATGAGCATTTTTGTTTATTTTATTTCTGATTTCAAAGGAACACATGTTTATTATGGACAATGTAGTTTAAAGAAATGTAGAGAAAAGGAAAGAATAGATGCATTGGATATTGACTGCCTGTCATATATCTTTTAGGCACAGTTCTGTATGACAGGATCATGGTGTATTCTGCTTATTCACTCACTATGCTAAAATTTTTTTTCTATCATTATAAACTCTTCTAAAACCATGACATCACAACCTCCTGCCATATAACTAATCACAATTTATTTCTAAAAGTCTTCTTCGAGCCAAACCTCAGAAGGATCAAAATCAAAACTCTCAATGTGTTTTTACGACAGAGATTGCAAATGTTTTGTTTGGCATGCATAATGTTTTTCGTTTGTTTTGTGTTTTAATTTTTCAATTGCCAATATTTAAAATGTGGCAAATTCCATTTAAAATTTCAACGTCCTATTTCCCTTATACAATCAGAAGGTCTGGGAGTCAGAGACCTTCTCTCCACAGACCTGCAGGTGAAGAACAGAGAGACTGAGACCTGTGGACTGCTGCTCTGACATTTCCTTCAGATCACTCAGAACATTGGAGTGAAAGTCACTGTAGAACACACGGTCCATTTTCCTCAGCATCCCTACATGAAACCGAATTTCAACAAATTATCCAAATTTGAGATTCACTTTCCCAGTACACACTATACCTGCATCAAGGAAAAAAAAAACAGGTCACACGCTATCAAAGAATTAAGAATATATAGCAATACTTTTTTTCAAGTGTAGAAAAAGTACTTATTTGACTTTAATGTTTCTAAAATCAGCATGCCCCCTCAATTGCATTTAAATTGAAGGTATGCTTTATAATTGAAAAAACCTGAGAAGTGAAGCAATACTGAAGGTTATTTCTCTTAAAATGCCAACATAAAGTTGGCTACTTTCTTTTTTTAAGAGAAATTATTCTTTGTTCTGAACATCTATCTTTTCTAAACTTTTTAATGTTAAAATGCCCTTCCATTTAAGAAATTCTGATAGCAGTACACAGTTGCTTTGTTTTTTTAAAAAAAATCTTACTAACAAAAGTAAAAATTGTCAACTCAGCCCCAAATATTTTGTAACTGGCCTCTGAAATCGAAACACCTGAGAAACACTGAACTGGACGATCTTCATCATCTCTTGCAAGACCTAACATTATATTATATTCTTTATATATCTGTAATGGGATGATTCATTTGATGAGTTCTCTAAAACTTTCACTTCAGTTCATGTGCCTCACCAAAGTGTTTTTATAACCAAAGTGGTTAATCTCAGAAGGTTCACCATGATTTATACTTTACTTACTAGGTACAATGACTCAATGAAACCTCTGAACCACAGGACCACAGACAATGTGACACTCAGTCGCCATCTTGGCTGCATGGGAAGGTCCTGGTGATCTTCACAACTCAGCTCTTCTCAGCTCAGCCTGATGTCCTGAAATGTCATAAATGTATTGGTTCAAATCTCAGTGAAGCCATTTACAAAACCTGTCATCTGAGACAAATCTGTGAGCCTCAACTATAAAACTGAGAGTTACATTAGGCCCTACTTCATAAGGACAAGAGAAAGATTAAATAAGCAATTGTGAATGAAACACTTAGAAGAGTGCTAGGCACATAATAAACTCTCAAAGGTTCTACAGAAACAAATTAACTTCTGAAACTTTTCTTGGTAAATTTCAAACATCCATGCCTAATGACGCCATTGATTGTACACTTCAAAGGAGCCACAATTGCTCATTGTCTGCCATTACCTCCTAGGTACACTGACTGACATCATTGGTCACAGCTCTACAGCTACTCAGCAAGCACAAAAAATGGATCAAGGGACATCTGGTGAATGTTCAACTTGAATGAACCCTTTGGATGCAGGAGACAGCTGATAGTTCTTAGCAGGCCATTATTTCTTCAGCCCTAAATAGCATGTATTCATTTCTTCCTCCCATTCAATCATTCACCCAATCCACAAACATGGCACATGAGTGCTTATCAAGCTCCAGGCACTGAGCTAGGCATTGAGGATATAAAGAATAAGGCATAGTCACTGCCTTAAAAAAAAGAGGCATTGTCAGTGCCAACTCCTATGGGAGGTCTTCGGTGCCATATGTTCATTCAAGCCCTGGCAGACACATACCTGGAAGTAAAGGACAATTCCAGTAGAAACTTTCACATTCCCTCCTTTAAGAAAAGGCAGACATGATTTCCTCTGCAGATTTTCCCTCCCAGTAGGAAGCCCTTCTTTCCCAGGGAAGCATTAGTAATGGGGTAGCACAGGGCTGCCTCTGCTCAACGGTACTCATTACAACTGTGACTCTGTCAATGTGCAAACTTTTAGAGTTTTATTTGTTCTTCTGGTCACACTGAGAGGCTGAGATCACTCCTATACTCCTGCTTCCATCAGGCATTTTTTTTTTTTGTTAATTTGCGGATGCAAGGCAAGTGTGTAAATGGTTATATAATGGCTGGTTGGTGCATCTTGCAAAACTTGGAAAGGGAACAAAGAAACAAGGTTGCAGAGTGGCCATTTAAAAAGCAGAAATTACAGCAACAAGAGGACTATTGGTCAAGACAGCGAGTACATGACAGCCTGGGTGGAATGGTCGTTAAAGGGGAATCTTTTCTCAGTTCTTGAGCCAAATCCAGGCAGCACGAGCTGATCCCTGCACCCCACATTCCCCCTCTTGGTGTGCATTTCCAGCTGTCTCTAACAGAACTGCCATGGTGGTAGCCAAAAATAATATGAGAGTGTCCATAGCTGCCATTTTGGCTTTTGTAATAGCTCTATGATTCTTACAAATCTCATTTCAGAGATATGAGGTTTTGCCTTTACTGTTGCTTCAGTTATAGACACAGACACTGAGCAGAACATAAAATAAATAATTGTCCCAAGAACCTCTTAGATTCCTCTCACTTTCTGAACATATAGAAGTTGCCACCTGTCAGGGTCTTTCAGAGACAGAAGAGAGCTAAGCCATATCTCTTTGGTTTTTTGGTCCCAGAATATTGAAGATGAACAAATACTGTACCATAGTTACAAAATAATAACATATTTTAAGTGCTTATATTTCACAAATTGTCATCAGATAAAGGGACACAATTTTAATATTATGTATGATAAATATGTTCTTTCAGTCTATCCGAGTAGTTCAAGGATGGCATGTAGAAATGTGGCGATGACATCAGAGTCTAAACTTGAGGCCCTTGATGGATGTGAGGCCCTCCTGGCCCCATCTGGAGATTCAGCAGCCATGTCTGGAGGGGGAACTCTAGAGTCTATACCATCAACTGTTAAGACATGTGTCCATCTCCTCAGTCAGATGTCTTGACTTCTTTTTGTTCCTGAAGAGAGGCCCGGAGGAGGTACTCAAATAAACTAAGGGACAGGGTGTCTCTCTGTCTCCTGGGGGCAACCCACGCTCCAGGGATTAATGGGCAAAAACAGGGGTTGCTATTATAACATGGAGTTGCTTTCAGATGACATCAGATCTCTCTGATTTGACCCATTGTTCCTCCTAGTTATAGAGATTATATTTCCCAGATTTCCAAGAGGTATTGTGGTAAGGCAAACTGCAAGACTGTTTTCATAAAAAAAAAAAAAAAACCTTTTATTTTAGGGCCTGACTCCCCCCATGCAGAGGATGGTGAGCAGAGAGGACATTAATGAGGCCAGAGTGAGGGTTTTGGAAGGGGACAGCAAAAGGTGAGAAGGAAGGCAATGCATCTAGGAAGTTGCAGGGCATTGATACAGGGTACTGTGTGATGCTCTTCAGAGCACTCCAAGCATGCTGTGAGGCCAACACCTTCACTGGAGATGTGGGAATTCATATGTGGCTAAATTTTTCACTGGAAACAGTATACCAGGAGGAGTCTATGTACTTGGGTGTGGATGCTTCACAACAGAGGGTAGGCTGCACTAGCAAGGCGTGGGGCTCTCAGATGTCCAGAGGAAAGATTGTGGGCCTTCTTGAGGTTCTTGAGGTTCAGAGCAAGTTTATCCAGATCTCTGAGGGGTAGAGGGCATTGGGCAACATCTAAATTAACTGAATCACACATTTCCTAGGGAAAAATTCCCACCTTCTCTTTCCCTTTTCCAACATTGTTTCACTGTCTCTCCATCTCCTCCTCTTTCTTTTCTTAGCTCCCTCTCCCTACCAACTACCCTTAAATCCAGCAAATCTGGGACTGATAGGGAGTGTGTGGGTTGGTCAGCTCAGTAAGGGAATCTTGTCCATCTCTGTTTCCCTGGAGACAAGCACAACCTTGGCCCTGAGATGTGACAACCAGAGGATCAACAATGCAAACATAGCAGAGATGGGTACAGAGGACCACCTGTTACCATCACCCCCAAGGACCCTTTCCTGTTCTCATGCATTGGCTTAAGAAAGCAGAGCCTCCCAAAATGAATATCCTTAATCCAACACCTATACTCATCTTTCCTTGCTGTGGGGGTGGGGGAGGCATCTTGTCCCAAAGAGAACAATGGTTTTAGTCATGCCACTTGCAATAATAGCAAAGGAATCTCACACTGGCCCCAGCTCCAGCTGGGCTGCTAGGACTGAAGGCTGTGGAACCAAATCTTCCAGGTAAAATAATAACAGCTATTACTCTTGCATATATTTATTTATTTAGCAAATGTCAATTGAGCTTCTGCTATATGCCAAATGCTAGGCAGGCTCACAGCAAAATTGTTGAATTAGTAAAAAACTAAATGCAATACCATCCTCCCCTGTCAAGTTAAGAAATACGAAATTGTTTTGTAAATCTTATTCCATTTATTCTCCTTTGATTTCAATTGACGTTTGTAAGAAATCTGTAAAAGGGGGATTATTACAAACAAGAAAGCCAACCAAATTTAGAGGATTTAAATTTTTTTCTATCCTGCAACTCATTGTTTAACTAGGGTTTGGACCACTTCTTTCTTCTTTAAGGCAGGGCCTAGAACAAGTTTGGCACATAAAATCTTTTCATTAATATCGGTCAAGACAGTTGAATAGAACTAACTTCATCACATGCCTTTGTCATATCAAATGTCTGCTCCAAGACAAAACATTTCATCAGATAACTCAAGAACCAACTCCTTCTCTGAAAGCCAGAAAGAATATATTTTTTCCAAAGAAATGCTAGAACATTCAGCAATAGGGAAAAGCCTGGAATACCCAGATCTCTGGCATAAACAGTTGTTTATTACCAACTCTAAGATGCTGAAATAACCAATTTTATGTACCAAGGAATTAAAAAGAAGAATTTCACATCTGGGAAACTTAGACTTTCAACAATGATGCTAAAAGTCATTATACTTAAGAAAAATATTAAAGCCACAGCTTAAAAAGTTTTTTTTTAAGATATACAAGGAGAATGGTCATACAAATGTTATATATTTCTGATAAAGAAGATCTTGGCTTGTTGTCCCCATGAACTTCTTTCCATTGGGGGTCAAAGCCTTTGCCCACACCACTTAATGCCTTAGTAAAATTTTAGTGCCTTGTTTCCTACATAAGCTGTTTCTCTCACCCATATGGCAAAGGATTTTCTGCTAAGGCCACCATTTATCCAAAGATCCATAGTCTTTCTCAGCATCTCACTAAATCTGGAGGGAAAGGCAGCATGGGGCCTTTCCTGGTCTTTGATAATAATAGAAAGACTTTAATCTCCTTTAGTAACTGGCAAATCCCTCTAGATGGCCAAGTCTCTTTATCCATCCATGAGCCAGGCAAAAACTTACTTTCTCCAAGGAATCCCTTTGGTCCAGGTATCATATCCCCAAGATAAACCCTTGGGCTCTTTTAACATGGCATGCTTTGGAAATGAAGAGTAAGAAATTAAATAATACAGCATTGTTCAAGTGAGCTGTTGCTACACAATAAACCACATCAAAATCCAGTGGCATACAATAATATTTGTAAGATGCTCACTAATTCTATGAGTCAGGAGTTTGAAAAGAGCTCAGAGAACAAAGTTCTTCTGAGGTCCATGAAGGCTAGGCCATTTTGGATGCCTCCAATGGCCAGAAGAGTCTGGAACAGCTTGGGTGAGCACAGGTGAACCAGGAGGACCCCCCTACATGATGACTTATCAATCACATGTCTGAAGCATGGGCTAGGATTGTGGAAAGACAAGATCGGCTGGGAATATCAACCAGAACACCCATATGTGGCCTTGCCAGCATGGCCAGACATCTCAGGGTAGTTGGCAGTTTCACGTGAAAGCTGAGGGTCCCAAGAGGAAATGTTCCCAGCAGTACAAGGAGGAAATTGCATTGCTACTTATGATCAGAAGCCATTATTTCTGCTATGCTCTATTTGGTAAAGTTGTCACAAGCCCAACCAGATTCAGAGGAGGGGACAAAGATATCACCTCTTGTTAGAGGAGAAAGAATTAGCAATCATATTTAAAATCACTGCTGTTTTGTCTCCAGCCACAAATCACATATATTCATCCCATAGGCAAAATATACTCAACTCCACTACCAAGACCCCTAAGAGTTTTATTCCAATACAGCATCAGGCCCAGGCTCAAGGTTCTGAACATCACTTCTAAATCAGGGTTACATGTAAATGAGGCTCTTCAACCTGACCCCAAACACACACACACACACACACACACACACACACACACACACACACACACACACACACACAGTCATGGAACAAACATGAGAAAATGAATATAGACACTCCTATTTCAAGAATGAATAAAACTAGAGTCAGGCAGCAGTCAATGGTTCATGACAATTCTATATTCCGGCTGGGACATGCTGCTAGTTCCTTTTCTAGGGCTCAGTTCTGCTCTTTGGGAGTGATTTTCCAAAGTTCTTGGCTCTGCCCTCTGAGTCATCCTTATCCATTAAAGCTACCTTTGTCTGTAGCTGAGTAGTTTCTCACCTGCCTCCTGTCGGGGGAGCTCGTGGGGGTTCAAAGCCTTCATTTCATTTTGTACTTTCTCTTTCCTTTTCAGTCCAATCTGGTATAATTCCTTTAAAAACTTTGTGGGTCTCTTATGATCCTTTTAACATCTACTCCATTAGACAGAAGCTACATCTACACATCTCTTCAAGACAAATCTTTTTCTTTCCAGGACTCCCTGTGAATCCACTGTGGTACAAAAAATAATAATGATATTCTTAGATTATGAATACATAATCTAATTTTTTTGTGGTACATAATCTATTTTTGTGGTACAAATAATAATAATAATAATAATAATATTCTTAGATTATGAATACATAATGTATCTATGAGACACATTCTTGAGATTCTTAGATTTTTGTCTATTTGAAAGTATCTGTGAAGCATCATCTTAAACCATTCTGAAGTCTTACCAAAAAAGGCAGGGTTATACAGTCACACTCTTGGCTTCTCTGTACCCTGAGACCACATTTTCCTGACAGTGCCCTGGACATAACTTTTCTCCTGGGACTTTCTCTTAGATTGAGAACATTTTTCTGGGTGGAAAGATTGTCCAGGGGCCTTTATGTTTGCTTCAAATTCCATTCAAAAACTGAACAGTATATTTTTTAATTCATTTTTTAATTCATCTTTCTCCACCCATATTTGGTCAGAGGCATAAAGAAGAAGCCAAATAAGCCCTCCCAACACTCTGCTTTGAATTCTCCTTAGTCATGTCACTGAGTCTGTTGAGTGCATTCTTGATTTCCACATCACCACAGATCACAGTGTTGACCAGCTTTCCACCACCACAAAACAAGGGGCCCCTTTGCTTTCGCTTCTAATAAAAATCTCTTCATTTCCCTCCCAGTCCTCACAATAGCCTCCTCAAGACCTGCCAGGCTTCTGCTAGCGGTCCCCTTAGGCCCTTCTAGAGTCCACCTACCTTTCAGTCCCCAAAACAATGCTACTTCTTTTAAGTGTTAGTTATGGAGGCACCCCGCTTCTAGGTACCACAGGATGTTCTAAGTATGTATTGTTGTGTATCAAATCACCCAAAACTTAGGGGTGTTAAACAACACTGATTTTTTTTTTTTTACGCTCAGGAATACCATGGGTCAGGAATTGGGATGTGGCACAGCAGGGTTGGGCCTTCTCTGGTCCACAGTGTCTGAGTTCTTAGTTGGGATGACTCAAATGACTATGGGAGATGCAACAGCTAGAGGTCAGAACACCTGGGTTTGGAGGTTTCCATTCCAAGCACCCTTCTTCACTCGCATGAATAAAACTTGGAAGGTGGTCTTTATTGGAACTGCCTATTAGGAAAGTTATTTGTGGCTTCTCTAGCATGACAGTCTCAGGATTGGACTTTTCTGTGGCAGTCCACGACTCTAAGAACAAGTGTTCCCAGAAGCCTAAAGCTTTTTATGACATAGTTTTACAAACCACGTAGCTGCACTCCCTTGTACTCTTTTCTCAAAGCAGGCATGTGCATGACCAGAGGAGAGAAAAAGGGACACAGACCCTGTCTCTCAGTCAGAGAAGTATCAAAGATTTGTGCTCATGTCTTAAATTTTTCAACAGCATTTATTGCCAAATGTATAGTCAGCAATAAAGATAAGGAAGTTGGAACAAAGTGGCTACTTGAATAGTTTATGATAACTGAAAAGTTCATTATCATCCATCTGAAGAGATATGAGACCAAATCCAATGAATCTAAAGTGCTGAAATAAATCTTCATCCCACAGGTGCAGAAATCAGAGAAAAAAAAAAACTTAAGAGGAAAAATCACAAAGATGGATTTTCTCCCAAAATTAAGAGTTTCTCTTGACAAAGATATGCCACCAAAAGAAAGAGGGCAGTGAGAGTTACAGAGGAAAGGAAGACAGAAGGGAGAAAAGCTATACAAGTATTCATATGCCATGATTCTTCATCTTCAAAGAGAAGAAAAATCACAAAGATAGTATTTTAAGTTTTTGTTCATTTTTTGTTTGGATTCTATGTAAGGAAAATGTCATCCTATAACACTAGAGGAACAAATAAGAAAATATTTGCCAAGATTTAAGTGATTCATTGAGACCTTGAAAGAATCCTTCTTGGTGATGGAGAGCAATTGGGGCATCTTCTCGGGTCAGGCAGTGTGATGCTGTACTAGCGGTACTGCACTGGGATCTGGGGTCCTGAGTTCTAATCCTGACTGCATCCTGAAATAGATGAGAACATCAGAGCCCAGAAAGAGAAAGTGATTAGCATAAGGTGATCCCAGGACCCAGAGTGTCTCAAACTACAGGCCCATGAATCATTAATATTCAGTGAGTACACAGAGGTATTCCACTACCAACATCAAACAGTAATGTTCTTCCAGGTCACATGAAATTAAGTTAGCATATGATAACTTCTCAATTTAAAAGCTTCATGCCATAAATTTTCCTTAAGCCATGGGTATGTTTTACTGTTTTTCTCTACTCTAATATCTGATTTACTGAACTCAATATATTACAAAATAATATCTTTTATCATATTCCAAAAAGCACCATGAATTCCAGATATTTCACTACTAGATCATGTTTAAGAATAATCTCAGCACTGATATTATATATTTGAGAGTAAGATGTATTTATATTTTTATTATTTCTGAAGTGTGAGCTGGCACAGCACCTCACAAACTTGTACTAGCAAGAGAATGATGGATGTAAAAGATATTCTAGGTAAAGCCAGGAAACTGGTTTGGATGATCTTTCAGGGACCATTTTAGATATCTGTTTTGGATAAAGGTATCTATTTAGTACTTCTAACTGTCATCATCCATTATTCCAAATCTCAGAACCATAACTAGTGAAGACGGATGATTGATGATAGATGATTGTTGGTGATGATAGATAGCTGATAGATAATAGATAGATGATAGATAGATGATAGATAGATAGATAGATAGATAGATAGATAGATAGATAGATAGACAGACAGATAATTTCCTTTCAGGCTGCTATAATAAAAGTATCATAGCCTTGGTGGCCTAAAAACAAACATTTATCTCTCACAGTTCTGGAGGCTAAGTCCAAGACTCTGGCAGGTTCAGTCTGGTGAGGGTCCACTGCTGGGTTCATAGACGGCTGTGTTCTTGCTGTGTTTTTCCATGGCAGAAGGGATGAGAGAACTCTCTGTAGTCTCCATTATATGAACATCAATTTCATTAATGAGGGCTTCACCCCCACGACCTAATTACCTCCCAAAGGCCCCACCTCCTAACACCATCACATTAGGGGTTAGAATTTCAACATATAAATTTTAGAGGGACACGAACATTCAGTCCATAACATATATATAATTGCTAATTTCATTCTTTGAACCAAAATGCTAATAAGTTTCTCACCAGCAGACAGACAGGCTATCGGAAGACAATTCTCCATAGGTCTGGGGTCTCTCCCATTTCTGAATGTCTTGTGAACAGAGCCGTTTACTGACTTTGTCCTGGACTATTTTTTCAGGTATATTTGTAGAGTGAATGGCCTTGGAGAACAGATAGTGTCTTCCCTGCATAGAAGACAGTAGGTTTGCTTACTGTCCAGTATAATGGAGATTCAGGTTCCCAAAGTCTGGGGTCTCTTTTCCGTAGCACACTCCACTGTGAGTGCAGTCATCATCTGGCATTCTTCATGTGGCATTGTGGGAATTGGGAAACTGGTGGAAATGCTGATACTTGGGCTACTGTTATTGCTGCAAGTAATAAACTGTCCTTTGTGTCTGACCCAGGAGTCTCATATCTTCTGCCAGCCTACATGAAACTGTTGCAAGGCTAACTCATCTTGCAAAATAAAGTGAAATTTCAGACGCTTCATAGTTATTGATACAGAATGCCCAGCTACCAGAGTTTGCTGCCAAGGAAAAGTGCTTTGCTGAACATTCAGGGGAAAAGTGCTCATTTTCTCATAGATGTTCTCTATAATTTTCTGTTTAGGGCCTTACTATGAAAAGTATTGAGCAATTCTATCTTGAGAAAGATATAAGGTAAATGTAAAGTCATATTCACTGCAGCATTGTTTATAAATGTAAAACTTTAGAAACAGATAAACTTTCCAATAATAGGGTATTGGTAAAATTATAATACAGCCATGCAATAAAGGCTGTGCATCAAGCATAATCTGTATCTATAGATGTGTCTGTTTATATGGTACAAAATTCATAATATGTCAGGTGGAACAGTGGGTTGTGAAAAAGAAGTGGTCCTATTTTAGTACCAGGAGGCATGTCTTTACACAGAGTAAAAAATCCAGTATGATACATACTAAGATATTAATGGCGGATATTCCCGATGGGAAAATTTCAGAGCTTTTTTCCTCCCTTCTGGCTTACCTATGTTTACTCATTTTTCTGCAATGAACGTGTTTTTCTTGTTGTTCACAGATGGAGAAAAATAGCCTGACCAATAGCTCTCTTTCCTCACCTCTTTTTAAAAAGTGCTTAAAGCCCCAGAGAACATAGCAGAAGAAAAAAAACACAGTAAAGGGAGACCACCATGTGGAAACGCTAGAAGCCCAGGCCCTCCGAACGGGGTCTGCAGTCTGGTCAGAAGCACGAAGCTCTCCAAACACAGTCTGCTGCGTCTTCTCTGATTTTTGGCTGCTTGTCCTTTAAGCAACCAGACTGCTTCTGTGAGAAGCTCTATGTGCTATCTTGCTCTGGTTTTATTGGAATAACCCTTGAACATTGCTAGAATCTTAATGTGCTCAAAAGTAGATTCATAGATGTATCAAGCAATAGCTCCACTCTCCCTGCTTCCTTATCTTCAGCAAAAATAGCTGTACTATTGTGATTCCAAAGCCAGCTCTCTGCTATCTGGCTTCTCCTGTACATAATGATTATTGTCAGTATGTTGCTATCTGACCCAAAATATGAAATTCATTTCTACTCTGGTCAAAAGTCTGTAAATTACTTCTCTGATATGATTTGTTGTTGGCTGATACAAAGATCTGGCCCTCCCAAGATATTTGTATGTGTGGTTCCTGACACTGAAGTAAAAGATATACTAAATTTGGGTCCTAATACATGGCTTTAAATTCTGACTCTGTTATTTACTGGCTGTCGGTCCTTGGATAAATCAGTAAACAATTTGACTTCCTCTTCTGTAAAATGGGGATTATGGCACTGTCCACTTCACTAGTAAATGGAGTACTATGAACTCAGTGTCCCAAAGACCAAGAAAGCCCTAAATATAAACTTAGAGACGTTAGAACGCTTTATAAGACATCGTTACCTCCACTTCTGAAAGACCCATCTGAACATGGCATCAAACCTACTAAATCATAGCTATATTTTATAATAGTTTAAATAAGCAATCACCATGAAGATATTTTGAGGGAGATTTTTATAATTTTGCCTTTGAAATCTGGTTGCAAGTCACTTACCATAAAATATGGCTTCTCAACGATTATCCTATATATTTAGAAATTCTTGTGAAGAAAAAAATTAGCCTACAAATAGTTCTCAAATGTAATAAAATGTTTATGAATACTAAATTTACTAATGAATAGAGCTGGGATATTATGTTTGGTAGACAATGTTGATTTTATAGTTGTCTATTCTTATTTTGAAGCCAGCACAATTTCTTTCCAGTCTTAAACATTTCCATCAGCACCAGAAATGCTTTTAGGCCCCAGGCAGTGTGCCAGAATGCCCAAGAGATAAATGACTGTGTGCCCCAAGAGAGCCCAGACACATGGTGGAACAGTGGTCCACCAGGGATGCTGATTAAAATGCAGAGTCTCAGACTTCACCCTATACCAGTGAACTCGAATTTCTGGAATCTACATTTTTAATAACCACTCCAGGAAATTATTTGCATACCAACATTTGAGAACCAGTGATCTACGCCCAGGTGCAGGAAATGTAAGAATGGCCGAAAGAAGTAGAAAGGACCCTCAGTTGCCATCCTCACCCCACATAACAAGCCCTCAGTAGGCACTCGGCAGGACAGAGCAACCTGCAAGTTCGACAGCATATGCGCCTTGATGGAAACTGAATTCCATTTTTATAGAAATAGCATAAGTTATCAGAATACTGCATTCAGCCCCCAGATGTTGAGTCAAGTTCCTTTTTCCAACTGGGAATGAATAATTTATCATCCCATTGTGTTAAATCCAAAATAATAAGCCTGTCTGTTGAAGCTGTGCCGAGTCCACACTTTGAGGACATACTCATAAAACCTTAAGCGCTCTTCTTACTAGTTGAAAAAAATTTATGAAGTGGCTTTGAAAAAAACCACTGAGCTGGAGCTCTACAAAAATGTTATCTGGAGTGTGCCTGCCACAGAAACATCCAGTGCTTGTTAAAATACAGATTACTGGTCCAGACTCAGATCTTTGAAACCAAACTGTTAGCAGGCAGAGCCCAGAAAACTGCATTTTTAGTAAGGGCTGCAGGTGACTCTTCTGCTTCCAGACTGGCTGGCAGCTTTGCCTTCTGGGCCCAGATTCAGCTGATCCCTGAAGGCTGATCTTCACCCCCAGTTAGCTCTGTCTTCTGGGTAGAGCCGTGGCCTCCACCCAGGGGTCAAACTTATTTTCGGGTTTGCAAGCATAACTCCTCCCTTCCCAGAAAACTCTAAAGGTACAAAAACTGCCAGCTAATCTCCTAGAAACCAGAAAAATGCCTCAGTGTCCTCTGGAGAATTATTCTCTGTTCCCAGGAGCCATTTCCCAGGTCTTTTGAAAGGTGCAGAGGCCACCACCTCATGCATTATCTGGTGTGTTCAGACGCTGCCTGGGAGGTGGGGTGCCCCAGAGTGGGGGAGGGGGAAGCATTGTCTCCAGCCCTCTCCTTTATGATCCTTTTATTTGGCTTGGACAGTCCAGACTTTTGTCTCCAATTTTGTCAGCTTCACCTCATTTATCTGGGTCACCTCACCACAAGTGAAGCATTTTTCACCTCATTGGTCAAGACAGTGACTCCTGACATGTAACTGGACACAAAACTACCCTGAGGACTTCTACCTTCTCGAGGGGGAGCTGCTTAATGGACCCAGTGAAGTGATTTATTTTAAAAGAGTAGTTGCCACGCTTACAGGTTTGGTACCATGGGAGCAAAAAGCAATTGGTTCTTGCAGAAAGAAGATTTTACTGCACATTCTAGAAGACTTTCTTTAGGCCACTTAGCATTACCTTTACTCTTAAGGGTTATATTTTTTGGCACCTGGAAGTTTATGGGAGTGGGGAGGGTATAGAGAAAGGATAACACCCCCTGTATGCAGCAAGAAGGAAGTCTCTGTCTCTCTGAGTCATTTGCTGGAGTTGAGTCCTAACTGAACTGAGAGATAATACACTTCTTTCAAAAACTTTCTCCTGAAGAGGAGGAAATCAAAGAATTATTTAAAATGGGGCTGCCTTTCCATTTGCAAATGCAGAGAAGTGACTGCTCCACCCTGCAGCCAGAAAAGCTGCAAGTGACACTGGATTGACCTGCCTTTTGATGGAGACATGGATACAGAGAAATATTTCTCTAGTGTTAAAGTAAATAAATAAAATAGCACAAGCATGGTGGTAAAGAGCAGGGGTCCCTGGGCTCAGAGTTGAGGAGTGGGGGGAGGCCTGGGGCAAGCAGGAGAGGGCAGGTCCTGCCTGGAAAGGTAAGGGGAAGGAGGTGGCTCCCCACGGACAGGAACATGGACTGGGCTTTGCCAGACCGTCCCAATTTGCAAAAGATGCTAAATATCCAGATGCTAAATATTCAAGTGACTTCCCCCAATTCTTGATTTTTGGCTTTATTTTATTTTTTAAACACTGCAATTAAAAGAGCTATGTTGACTGCAACCTCTGCCTAAAGATTAAGGGCTGAAATAAGAGACCCTATGTTCTCTGCAGACCTCAGGGACGGAAGGAACAAAAGGGCTGTCACCATCCAGCTCCTTCAAGATCTACTCTGTCCTGTATGGGAAACCAAGGCCCGTATTGGGTTTGAACTATCTGATGACACAGAAATTCCTGCTCAAGAGAAACATCCAGCCTCCTGCAGAGCCCAGATTGGGACTTCCTGAGCCCCTTTCACCTCCAGCCAGGTGAGCTCTAATTACCCAGAACAGTGCCCGAACTGTCTGTCTTCTTTTTTCCTTGTCTTAATGAAACCATAATCGCTCTTTAAGACCCAGCTCAAATGTCACCTCCTCTGGGACACCTTGTCCAAAGCTTTCCATTAAATTTAATCTCTCTTGCCCTCCCTCCCTCATGTCCCACAATAGTCCAGATAGATCCGCCAACTAGAGAGCAAGGTGACAGATACTGCAATATACTGGGAACCCCTCGAGGGCTGGGTTGGACTTTGGCAAGGAGATCATGGACTGAGGAATTACCATGGGCCTGGTATTCTCAACCATAACCTTACTTTTCATCTCCTGTGCTCTGAGCTAAGTGGGCATTTTATACAGAAGAAAGCAAGGCTCAGGGAGCCAAAGTAACATATCCAAGGTCATGCAGCAGGAATGAGACAATCGAACTTGAATCCAGGCTTGGTTCACCCAGAGCCTATGTCTTCCATACGCCATGGCCCAGCCCAGTGCCACAAGTATTTAATTCCAGAATAAACAACAACAAAGTCCTGTTCTATAAGACTTGTTTAGAAAATGAAATGTGAAGTTCTGCCAAGGTTGAAGTATGTATGAGCCCTAGGATAGAACTTAAGATTAAAAAAACATATTGACATGAAACGAACAACATGATATTCTGTTAAAGAGAAAACAGAAGGTATAGAAGAATGGTACAGTGTGCAGCCCCCTGTGTAAGGATCTGTAGGTTTAAGCATAGGTTGCCCCAAAACCAGACCCTAAGATAAGTATTTAAGAGAAAATAGTTTATCTAGAAGGAAATTTCAGGAAGCCCCATAAAGGAGCAAGGAAGGGAGTTAGGAAGGGAATAAAGTGTGTGTTCCTGAGCATGTTTCCACACTGGCAACTGAGACTAATCCCTCTGGGGACCTCTGGAAGACTGTGGGAGACTATAGGAGAGGGGATTGGGGGGACAAGAAGTAGGAAAAGCGGGAAGGGGAGGAGATGGAAGGAAGAGGAGGAGGAGGAGAGCAAAGGGGGCGTTGCTGGCCACCTAGGCACATACACCCAGAAACCATTCCAAACCAAACATTAATTTTAGGAAATTCGTGACTTGAGCTGGCTGAGACTATACTTACTTCTGAAAGAGAAACCCTCCCAGAGCTGACACAAAGGCTTGTATAGCTCGTTTAAGGAAAGCTCGCGTCTATTTTTAATACCTTGCGTGGTTAGCTGCACGACCTTCTAAACCATCATCAGTTCTGAGGTTTCTGGCCCCGAGACACCAGTGGCTGTTCAAGTTCCCACAGCAAGTTGGTGCCAAAATCAAGGTCAAAAGCCACGAGAAACCAGCAACACTCACAGTGGCTAAGCTTCATCCAAGCTGCTGAGATGCTAATATCCTTCCTGGCCTCCTTTCTTAACTATTCAGAGGAAACTATTTAAGAAGCAACAACGTCAAGTCATTATAATGCTGAAGATAACGTGGCCTAAATTGTGTTGTTCTTGTTTGTTTTTAAGGAACATCTCTAATAATATGGTATGATAAGCTTTTTCTCATCTTTTCACCTGCACGGGCTTAACTCTTCTCTCTAATGTCGCTAAACAGTAGAACTCTTTGAAACTGACCACTTCCTTTCTTCCTTCACAATCTACCAGTTCACATAGGAGAATGTAAACTCCCCGTGTCCACCTAGTTACCAAGGTCCACCCTCTGGGAGATCCCAGGCCACGTGGTTAAGGTGTCATGGGTAGGATCAATACTAGAGAGTAAAAACTAATGAGAGGATGAAGGGGAATTGAGCACCCCCATAAGGCATCTCCCTGAGGGTGGGGATCTTGTTCTATTCACCACTACATACCAGTACTGGCACTACATACTAGCACATAGCAGACCTTCCCCCAATATTTCTTGTATAAATAATCTCCATCAGCCTGTCCTGCCTCCAAATAAACTTGAAATCCATGTAAAAAGAGTAAACTTGCTCTGCAAACGCAGATTGAGAAAAAGACCCCTGGTACCCAACACGTTTCCCACTTCCAGTCAGACCTCCCCTCTCCTACCGAATCCCAACCATGCCCTCACCTACCCCAGACACCCTCCAGTTACACACGCCAGCCTCCAGCTGCACATCCAGTGAGAGCAAATGGACGATTTCAAAATGTCTAGACTGTTGATTCCCATAGCGAGAAGTTCCCTCCTGGGCCTGTCTGTCCTCTCTTCCATCTTACAGATCAAAAGCTGCACACTCAGGAGCTAATCGACCTGGCACTGACAGGACCCAGAGCCTGATACGTAGTGTTAGGCAAAGTAAGTTAAGACGGTGAGAGAGAACGCCACCTCTGAGAATTCATGAATTTCCAAAGGCTCGATCAACATGTAGAGAAAATTCTAGACCTGAAACTCTGTTTTTTTAAAAAAAAAAAAAACATTAGTTTAGACTGAAAATTAAGTATTTGGAGTGACTGGCCACTTGTGATCTGTCATCTGTCACACCTTGTAAGGCTCTGAAGGACTCTAGAAGCTGTATGTGAAGACGGGGCTTGATCCGGTTCCCACAGCACAGACCAAAGAGGAAGCTAAATTGGCTTTTAAATTGTATTCTGCTTCTCCAGAAGTCAGGCTTCCCACGTGGCCAGAATAATCAAGAAAGATAAATGTCACTACAGTTTTACTTTAAACAGTTCACTGTGTACAGTACAGTATTTAATCAGTACTCCAAGACGCCAGAGAGCAGGGGCCACATCTCATGTGTGGCTTTATCCCCAGGGCCCCACTCAGTGTCCAGTGTACAGTAGAAACTCAAAAGTAGAGTGTATTGAGCAGAATCCACCAATATCAAGGTACTTAGCTGAGGGCCTGATAGATACCAGGTACCAAGCAACGTACCTTATATGCTATTTCATTCAGTCTTTGTACCACCTCTAGGATAAACATCATTTTCTTTTGCAGATGGGAAAACAGAGATTCAACAGAACTGATAAGTGGTTGAGGCAGGACTCAAACCCAGGTCTGAGTGACAGCAATGAAAATTCTTCTTCCAATAATTCACTGCCATTTTTGATGTTCTGATGCCATGGAGCTCTCTGCACCATACACTTTGCTCCTATCTCCAAAAGCACTCAAGGCTTTACGAACATTGAACGATTTGGACCAATAAATAATTAGAAGTTGTGGTGGCTCATCAAAATGTGAGCGTGCCTAGACCAAAGAAGGAAGATGATGAAGGCAGCATCTGCTGATTCTCACTCGGCTTCACCCGGGGAGACCCTCGGTGGAAGAGAGCCTTCATACTTGCACTGTGAGTACGGATCTGAGCGTAATTTTGGACACCCCTCCCTATGAGTTATGGCTCAGGCAAGAAACATAACAAAGCAATTTGCCTCTGTAACTAATTCCTCTTGTCTGTAGCACTAAAGGAGCAATACTTTAGCGGCCAGTGAGTTGGATAATTGGACATAAGGGCAACTCTCGAGCAGGCTGAGGAAGGCTGGGAAAGGCTGGTTTTTATCACCCTTAAAGCTATTTTTTATAATCAGTGTCTATGTGCAAAAAAATAAAATAAATAAATACAGATGGAGAAATAAGCAAGCCTTCCTCATTCAACCAACACAAGCAATTTTACTTTTAATCCTATCTTGAAATTCTAATAAATAATAGTGAAATTCAACCTCCTGCCCTTGGCAGAAGAATCTTGGAGGTAGGTGACCAAGCTAACACTTTCTCAGATTGAGCAAAACTTTACCAAAATCAGTGTTCCTTATAATATAGACAAAGGAGATGAGGGCAAAATTTTTTCCTAAGAATTTTTGTCTTCCGGTTGCTAAGCAAGATTTAAGCTACACTTTGCTTTTGCAGTCACTTGCAGGCTGGAAATGCTGGCAAACCTGTCCCCTGTGTATCAAGTGACCTAGAAGGTTGTCTATACACACACGTGCACGTGCGCACACACACACACACACACACACACACACACACACACACACACACGCTGAGCTCAGCCCCCTTCTCCACATGCTCTCCCATATTTCTATGATATCAACCAATTCAGACCCCAAACCAACCCAACACCAAATCCAAAGTATCTAAAGGAACATGGATCTGCATTTATACCCAAGCCAATTTCCCACCCCACATCTTATCGACGCATTTCTGACTGCTGTGGCCACATAGTTTTAAGCTTAAAAGCTATGGGCATAATTACATGTGGAAACTTCCCTTGGATGAATGATGACAGAAAATTAGTCCTGGGGAAGGGATCTTTTTTCAATGAGAGCTTTTACAAATAATACAATTCAGGCATCACCTTTGGTACGATAGATAATATAGAGAGAAAGGTGGAGAATAGTCCATTTATCAAAATCTTTTAGGAGCAAACATTGCATTTACTCTGAAGAAAACCTTGTGAACCTATCGAAGGTCAAGGGTAAGGCACCCGGACACGAAGCTGACCAACGAATTACTCTGTGCAATAAAGAAGCGAGAAATTAGAATTCCCTGGGAGAAATTCTGGAGAGTAGAAGAGGAGAGAAGTTGATGTCATTTGGCAAAAAAAAAAAAAAAAAGGAGGGGGTGCAGGAAAACTCCCTAGGTAATAAGGTGACCACAGAGTGGATCTGAGGCTGAAAATGTGTAATAGGGCATTTCCAACACTGGCCTGCCAAAAATAGTGGTATTATCACATGGCTCCTACTCAGAAACCTTCAGTGACTTCCTGTTGCTTCCAGGATTTGCTTCTAAGGCCTCCACCTGCTATCCAAGGCTTTCCCAGTGCAGGCGGGCTCCAGTTGTACCCCAGCTCCTGAGCTAGTGCTCTGTCAGACTGATGGATCAGGGCACGGGGCCTCCAGCCCTGGTCTAGATCTCTCACTTCTCAGGCAACCTCTGGGTACCTCACTCTGCTCCGATGTCAGGTGAGACGGTTACGCCAACTGACCCATGAAGGCCCTTTCTTCTCCACGCTCCAGAGGGTGTGTGAACTCTCGTGAACCTTTCAGATCTGCCAGCCTCTGCTGTTCTCTAGCTCTCCTGCCTTATCACTGCATCACACTATTTTCCCCTAAAATGACCTTTCCCTGTTTGCTCTCTTCCTCTTCGAGAAGTATCCATCTTTTGATACGTTTGATATAGCAGATTCACATCAACTCAAAAATCCCCAGGTGCCGCAGCACGCAGACACCGTGCCCTGCTGAGATCTGCCGTGGCTGTCGTCATCCAGATCGTTCGCTCTCGCTTGCGCTGCCCGCAGCTTTGCGTCATCTCTCAACCCTTCTACCTGGCACCGTCCTGCTCATCCGGATCCTAACCCTTCTGAAGTCTAGAGCAATTCTATTTTATTATTACTAATATTGTGATATCACCAGCCAACTCTTGTACAGTTCTGGTCATCAAATAAATACTAAATAAACAAATGAACCAATGAACATTCAATTAATTGGCCCCTCGCTACCAGGCCAATTGTTTGGCGCAGACCCACAGGCTCCTTGTAACTTGGAACTTGCCCTTTAACTTTCCAGAACTTCACCTACTGGTGAAAAACTGTTGTTTTTCACTGAGCCTCGCTATCTCAGATCTGGGACAGCAAGGGGACCCGTATCAGCTCAGGACATGTGTTCATATGTGTGCATGCAAAGGAAGCAGTATAGATGATCATTTATGAACTGCTGAATAAATAGCTCATTAAAGGCAAGTAATGGATTCCTACAACATCTGGAATCTGACGTCTTGCATAATTGAGGGTCACAGTTAACAGTGAGGGACTGTCTCTCTTACACCCCTTCACTTGGGAAGCCGTGTTCTCCTCTAAGACATGAGCTCCTTGGTGTGTCCAGAGAGGTTGAGGGCCTGAGTTCTGCAGCAGGGCTCTCTGGTCCTCCTCAGCTGCAGGTTGGTTAAATATTGGTTCTGCTTCTACCCTGCTAAGCACACCTTTGAGCTGCCGCCACCAGCAGTGAGAGCAGCAACAAACTCACCAGTTAATCTTGACTTGTAAAATTCAACTAAATTGGTAGCTCCCCGAGAGGTGTTCTGTACCCCTGTGGGAATGCTCGTCCAGTATTATTACATCTACTACTACAATTACCACTACTAGGACTTAAGGATAATAATGATGATGGTAGTAAGCCTTAGCTACTACAGCCACGCACCATATATAACGACATTTCAGTCAACAACAGATCACACATACAATTGTGGTCCCATAAGACTATGATGAAGCTAAAAAATTCCCATCAACTAGTGATGTTGTAGCCGTGTCAACATCATAGCTCAATTCATTATGGATTTGTGGTGATGCTGGCTGACTACATGTCAGTCGTATGAGTATATATAGCACATACAATTATGTGCAGTACAGAACACTTGATAATGATATAAATGACTGTATCACTGGTTTGCGTATTTACTGTTCTATACTTTCATTGTTATTTTAGAGTTGATTCTTTCTACTTACAAAAAAAAAGTTTCCTGTAAAAAATACGCCATGTTTACCAGGTCTCTTAATTGCATCACTTTGTCTTGTGCTTAATTTAATTTTGTGTTGTTTTGTTCATTATGGCTCCGTACAAAATCCACTGCCAATATTGCCATACAGACTAGGTGTGTAGGAGGCTACACCATCTAGGTCTGTGTGAGTGTGCTCTGTGATGTCCAAAAACAAAACCACCTAGCAACATATTTCTCAGAATGTCATTAAAAGGCACATAGCTGTATTACTATTATTACAATGTGTCAAAAATTTTATACTTATTATTTTCTTCAATTTCCTCCATAACTGTATGAACGAGGCATAATTATAATCCCAAACTTGCAGGTGAACTCTTGAGATTCAGAGGTTAGGAGACCTTCCCGCGTCCAGTTTCTAAGCAGCCAAGGAGAGATCTTTAGTCCAAGCAGCCAGACCTCGTGGTTGCTTTGTCGTAACTCAGCCAGGACCACACTGTTCTCACCTATTTGTCTGTCCCCTAAATTAGATCGGAAGCTCCTTAAGGGCCGGGGATGTTTCCTCCTCCTCCCTGAGACCTCCATGTTTAGCACAAGGCCTGGCACAGAGAAGGTGTCCCGTGGTAGATGTTCATTAGATGAATGAGGGTTCTGTGACCTGACATGTGGGGCCATTCATTCAGTGGCATTGGCCATTTGAGAAAACATCCCAACCATCTGTCAGGCCTCATTTCTCTGGTGGAAAAGACATTCTAAAACCTGACCTAGGGACAGAAATACCTTTTGGCTCTAGGTGATATTCAATTCATCACTCATGGTCATCACAGGAATTGCATTGAGTTGGGCTGACATGCAAAAAGACAGATTGGATTCCTCAAACCTGCCTTTATTTTTTTTATTCCCTTTCTTTCTCTCTTCATTCCTTCCTCTCCCTCTCCTTTCCTTTCTTGTCTTCTTGTACACAACTATACACGTGCTAAATACTTAAGCTTGCCACCTGGGATAAACAATGACTGCTTTTATTTCTACCTCTCCAGCATTTCTGCTGGGAAGCTCTCTCCAAAGAGACGCCTCCCCGGCTTGCCTCATCCCTTTCCTTCCTCCTTAATCTGCTACTTGTGCACAACCTAAATAAGGCTGGGAGGAACCCCCAGAGGTGACCAGGCACATTTTCCTCCATGATCCTCAGCCACCTTGGATGGGCATAACATGTAAACGGATCTCACAGGAGACAGTGTGGATGGAAGGTGCCTGAATACCTAGAATGTGTCAGGTGAGCCCCTCCATGTGCCAGGGTATGCTGGAGGCTTTCACACACACTATTTCCCTTAAAACCACAACAGGTCAGACTATTATTAACTCTGTGTGTACAGGTATAAGAGCTGTGGCCGGAGGCTTAAAACCCTAAGAGGCTAGCATTTGAAACCTAGTGAAGTGGCTCACATACAGACTCTTCCTCCTCACCTTGAAGATTATGAGATAATGAGGAGGTCGTTTCTGAATATACAGAAGTAAAGACAGGACAAGCCCAAAATAATGAAGAATACAAACAACTTAGCCACTTAGGAAAATTGATCTTATTTCTGCCACAACTAGTCCATGTGGAGAAAATGAGATTTTTTTTCCAATGTGAGAAATCTTCCAGGAGCACTCAAGGTATGACCCATGGACCAGCTAGGGAGCTGGTTAAAATGCAGACCCCTGTGTCCCACCTCAGATAGACTGAGTCAAAACCTCTGGGGGCCAGGAAATCTGCATTGTCAAAAAGCCTTTTCTGCCTCCAGGGATTCTGATGTCCACTCAAGTTTGAGAACCTCTGTCCTAGAGACAAAGGATAAGGTCCACTGCCCTGGAAAGACAAAAGGCCTTCGGGGAGGGGGCGGGAGAAGAACCACCGTACAGATAGCCCCACAGATGTTCTCCAGGTGCTGCAGGAGGTCCTTGAGAGACTGGCTTAGAGAACCTTTCTCCCAACCATACCTGACCGCCCTTAAGGAAGATGCTGAGCTGAACTTTCTCAAGGCCAGAACCATCGAATGAGCACATGCACCCACCAGCTTCAGGTGCATTAAGCTGAAGGTCAGAATCGCTAGAAAATAAACTTACTTTGTCTTTCCTTACAAGGATCTTACAAACAGAAGTAGAGCTAACACTTCTCTATCCATGTTGCTCACTCTGCGGGGTGAGGACTGTTGCTAACTGGGAAAAGTGTCAATGCTTGAACTATGACTTAAAGTTTCAGGTATCTGCAGGCTCATACCTCTGCCAAAGAAGTTACTCAGTGAGTCTCGGTAGCTGTGGATTAACACAGAGCAGCATGGAGCATAAACTGCCACTAGATCGTCTGTGAACGCACACCTGGCATTCCAGCAAACCCTGCCGTAAGAGCCCAAGAAGTCATTTTTAACTCAAAATTTCAGTTCTGCACTTCTCCTCCAATCTTCTCATTGGTTAAATTCCTCCAGTCTCTGAATCATCAGCCAGCCATTGGTGTCAAACCAGCCACCCGATGCCAAAACTGAGAACAAAACACTTCGGCCCAAAGCATTTTTCTTTCTTCTTCCTTTATAAGAGGGATGTATCGGCTCAGCTTTTAAAATGTTCCCCAAGTCAAAAAAAAAAAAAGTGATGTAAAAACTCTTACCCAGGGAAATGGGACTTGCCTTAGTGTAGATTTAGCCATTTTTTACAATTAGTGGGAAGAGGGATAAAAAAAAAAAATGCCATATTGAATTTGATACAACTACTATTATGTGTGGTAAAGAGAAAAGGCCACTTTCCATTTCAAAGAGAAACTCTGCCAGGCTTCTAGATCCCCCGAAAGAAGGCAGAGGCCAAAGAGCCGGGAACAGAGCTGGGTGCTCCCAGAGCAGCACAGACGCTTCCCAGGAAAAAAAGGAAACAAAACAAAACAAAACAAAAACCTGATAAAACATTTCAGGGAGAACCACTACATGCTGCAAAAAACACATAAGCTCTTTGCTTTCTTTGGAAAATCATGTTGGTGGCCTGTTGATCATTTAGAGATGTGAATGCTACCATGGCAGATTTTCTGACCCAGTCTCATCACTGGGACAGGGCTCCTGGGGTATCACAAATTGAACTGAATCAACTCTTCACCAGGTGCCAGGACCTCCACTCAAGGATAAAGAGCAGCTCTCTCACCTCTAGAGCCATGCTCTGTTGGCATGGGCCAGAAGCTTTGAGAAATGGACTCCAGCTGGGCACATGTGCTGGTTTCTATGGCGATGGTCATCAAGACTTAGGCCGAGGTTATCAGACTTAGTGAGTCCCTGCAGGGACGAAAAACAACTCCCTGTCTGATGCCGTTCCCAAAACAATTTTTTTCTCTTCCCTGATCTGGCTTCTGATAGTCACTGAAAACTCAGTGTAACACTCATGTGTCTCTGCCTCTCAAATACGTCCCACAAATTCCAGCTTCTATCAGCTGTTTTTCTGCCTCCAGACAACACTCCATCACAATAGAGCAGGTCACAAAGACAGAATGCTCTATTCAATTCATGGCTTTCTTGCAATGGAAAGCTAGTTAACCTATTATTATTAACTAGCGTTTAGTGAGTACCTATGACAGGCCAAGCACTGTCATAGGCAATCAACATACACAATTTCATTCTTCAAAATTATCCTGCAAAACCAGTGTTATAATCCCCATTTCATAGATGATGGCACTGAGGGCCAAAGAAGCCAAGGAGCATGCCTGATGTTCCACAGTCATATGTGGTGGATCCAAAATGGGAACTCAGCTCTTCCTGATCTCACCAAACCCACCTTCCATCACTGCTATCTACCTTGAACAACAGATTTAATAATTTTTCAAAAGTCTTATGTTGTTTCCAAGCCTCTGTGCTTTAAACTACCATATCTCCTTGACACGTTTCTATTGAATTATGTTTCAGTTCTTTCTCTACTCCCCCATCTTAACTTTTCTACCCTTCTCAGTAGAACCCTAAATGGGAAATATTGTCTTAATAAGACTATCAGCGTGTTGTCAAACTTGTACTTTTCAATGCCAAAACATGCCAAGATCAAGGCCTCTGGGATGTCTCACATAGACTTCTTTAGGTTACAATCACTCTGTCAATTATATTCTGGGTTTCAATCTTTTAAAGTAAGCAATTGGGGAAGGGGACAACCATTGAGGAAAGGTGGGCAAAAGAACAGAGATAAATTGTCTGGAATAATTCAACAATCTGATGTATTCACATGTAGTGGAAATAATAGGGCTCTATCTTACAAAATACTGTAAAGCGATGAATGAAAAATGCTCACTAATATCATGACTCAATGCTGATCTGTCATTTGAGATTGAGGCTGGCATCTTTATCCACTTGTAAAATTTTTTCAAGTGCCAGCATCCCAAGTCAACACTCATAGCAAATAGGCTGCCTCCTAAGTAAATTTCACATATGCAAATTCAATTATTGTGTTTTTCAGTCATTAACATGCAAAATGTCTGAAAATATTGCAGCCCTTCTTCAGTGCAGTTGGTTATAGTGTCAGGGCTAGAGCTGGTTTCAGGGTTTTCTCAATTTTCAAATGCTTTTGTAGAGTTTACCTTTCCCTTTGTTGTGGGTTTATTTATTGGTCTATCCTTTTTTATTGTTTTTTTGGGGGGGCGGAGATTGCTTTTTCTTATAGTTTGGCTTCCATTTATTGGACCTCAGGAAAGACAGTCATCCAAGCTCCCAAAGATAAAACATGCTACGGGACAAAAAATCAGAAATATAGAAATTATCTGGTGGCTTGGGACACTCAACTTTTTTCTTCAAGAGGCCAACATTTCAATTCACTATAAGCAAGGAAGGACTCAAAATCAGCAACAATTTAGCCCTCATCAGTCTTCAACTTTTTTAAAGCAGAAAGTGAAATTCAAATCCTTACTATGCTTTCCAGGCTCAGGGCATTCTGATCCCATCCTATCTTCCCAACTCTTCTCCCCACTTCAAATGAAAAAAGTGCTTAGCTCTAATCTAATAACAATTAGTTCTTTATTGAATCATTATAGTGTGCCAGGCACAGTATAAAAAATCCTCGCACAAATCATCTTGAAATACTCCCAGGTGTAGATGAGAAAAGCACAAAGAAGCTTGCCCAGCACCACACAGAGCCTCCTATTGAGAGAGTCCATTTTTTGAACCCTAGAAAGTCTGACCCTGGAGGCTGAGGTCTTTTACTACAACATCACACTGCCTCTCAAGCCACCTAGAACAGGCTAATCTTTCCCCTCCAGCTACCCAAATTTTTATCAACCTTCCAAAACCTGTTCAAACTCCACTCTTTCATGATCCTTTCTCTGATCACTATAAGGCCACAGTGAGTGATCTCTCTCTCTCTCTCTCTCTCTCTCTCTCTCTCTCTCTCTCTCTCTCTCTCTTTCTCTTTCTCTCATTCTCTCTCTCTTCCCCCATCTCTCTTCTTCCTTCCCTCCCTCTCCCTCTCCCTCTCTCTCTGAATCTCTTCAATCATTTGCTGTTACCACACTAATTCTAGCAATCACTCTCTGCTGCTTTTCATGACAGTACAGTAGTACAGTGGAAAGAATTGTTCCTGAATCACACAGACCTGGAGTCCAAACCCACCTTGGTACTTTCTAGCTGTGTGACTGCCCGTTCAGTCATCTATCAAATATTCATTAAGCACCTCGTATGATAGACTCTAGGGTGTCCATGGTAAACACACCACAGACCAGCTCCCTGTCCCCTTAGAAGTTACAAGGATCTGGGGCACATAACCTCACCTCTCTGAATTTCAGTTTCCTCCTCTGTAGAATGGGAATAACACAACCAATCTTATGTGCTCAGCTCATAATAGCTAAAACATATAAAAGTACCCTGCAGAGATCCTGACACATAATAAGTACTCAACACATGGTGACTATTAGGATAAACTACCATTATAACTTAAGTTTTCTTAGCTTCAGTCTTATTTCCCCAGCAAGGCTATAACTATCCCCGTATTCAGGAATCACTAGTCACAACACCTATAATCAAGCCACATACATGGGTCAGTGAAGAAAGAGCACCTGACCAGAGTCAGGAGGCCTGGCTCCAACAGGAACTTTCCAAAGGCCCAAATGGATGTTATCTCACCCCGCCTCCCATCCCACCCCATTCCTCACTCTCTCCCCATCTCCCTGTTATTTCCAAATGGCAGAGTAAGGAGTTGGTGAGCAGAAAGAGACACTCAGGGAAACAGTCACAGTGGTGAGATGCCTGTGGCCTCCAGTAACCAAGAGTTGATTGCAGCCCATTAGGTGATCTTGCAGCCAGACTGGAGCTTCTCCTCCTTATTGTTAAAGCTGGTTCCAAACCCAAAGTCTCAGAGCTGATGATTCGACCCAATTAGCACTTTCCATTGGGCTGTAAGAACTACCCAAGTCATCTCTTGGTCAGTGTTGTTCAAATTCTCTACTCTCTAAGCCACAAATGGTCATCCTCTAATTCATGCATAAACTCCGTGCCCCCTCACAGTCACCTTCCATGACACAGCAGTTCTTTGCAGCCACAACCAAATAGCTTAGAGGTAAGAGCATAGCAGTCCAGGCTCTTGGATTAGACTCCAGATTAACACTGTTCCCCTTGGGAATTGAAAACGCCCAGGCCCACCCCAAGGCCGGTCATCTCACAGCACATGTGACTGGTCCCTAAGGAAATGCAGAAGAGGAATAAGGATTCATTTCAAAGTCATGCCCACCACCAGAGGAATAAGGATTCATTTCAAACTCATGCCCACCAACATAGTTTGCTGGTGGTAACTCATCTTCATTTTTTAAATCTTAATGAAGAAAATTAAACACAGATGCAGATTTTATCCCTCCCTTGATCAAAGGCTCCCAACTATCAGGAGGGGAAGGTCCTAGCTCCTTCATGTGTAGGCACTGCCTTTTCTCATCTGACCCTTGCCTCCCTGGCCCTTGCTTTCCTTGCTTTGCTTCTTACCAACTCCCATCCCCTCACACTCTGTACTCCAGTCATACCTTCTGTCAAACCTCTTGCCACCTCCCCAAAACAGTGTGCTGCTTCTCTCCTATGTGCCTTTGTCATTCTTCTCCTTGCCCACCTGTTAAGGTCCCTCTTGGTTCAAGCTAACCGGATAAGTGAAGCCCTTCCACATTTACACATGTAGAGTTGACCACTCCCCACCTTGGTCGCACATGGCCCTTGCCCTATCCTCCGTAATGGCTCCCACCATCCTTCAGGACATTATGTGAAAAAGGAGAAGAGTGCTCCAAATACCATGGGATGCCTACCATGTACCTAACACAGCAAGAGTCATTTTCTGTAAACTCTCTCTGTTGTTTGCATGTTCTCCCCACTTTGTAGATGCCCAAGGATGTTTATAAATTTAAATTCAACTCACACAACAGTTGACAGGTGAAAGTCCAACGACTGCTATAAAACTGTCCAAGTAGTTCAGGTTTCATATGATAAGACCTGCAAAGCAGATGTTTTTATGTTTTCATCATTAGACTGAGTCCAGGAGGCCTACTTTTAAGGTCAGATTTCGAGGCAGAAAATAACAGAAAGAAGAAAGAAAAGATCTCACTTACCAAGTAAACAAACAAACAAGCAAAAAGTAGGCAAGAGATAAGAAAGAGGTATAAAGATTATAGCGATATCCTGAAGACTGCCATCCGAGCAACCTCGATGCTGTGCTCTCCTAGCTGGGTGAACGGAGGTGTAATTTAGATGCCCAGACTTCATCATCCTGAGGGGTTTTTTTTTTTGGAGGTGATAAGTTGTTTTAATCAACCTGGCTTATTCTTTTTTCCCCGTGTTTGATAGAGTCGTAAGCTAGAAGGCAGTTTCATGCAATTCCTCCTTCTGTTTGTTTGATATATTATGCTCTCTTCCAAGTTTTTCTCTTGAGAACATCCCTCTTTTATTACTTTTCTTTTCAGTTCTTATAATGAAAGTTTTGCAAAGCATGACTACTGTTTTATTCCTGATCTAAAAGGGTGATGGTACAAAATAGAAAGAATGTGAGTGCCACTGGAATGACTTTTGAGCAAAACATTGTGTTCATAACGAATGAACAGCATGCAAATTATAGAAGTTGGGGGTCTTTGCAATTAAGGCAGAAGCCTCTCGATTGTGAGAAGGTCCTAAAGATCAACAAAATGAAACCAGGAGGTGATATACCCTTCTCCTGCTGCTTTATAGATTACCATCTTTTTTTTCTTTTTTTGAAGACTGCATTCATATCTAAGTTTGGCACTGTGCTAGCTACACTGTCGGCACACAATGAAAGTTTATCTTGATTAATGGTAATAATAATCATGCAAGGTGAGAAAGTTTCAACCAATTTCCACAGCTTTGTTTACCAGCTCCTTTGTTGCTTTCTTGAAGTTAATGGGGGAAAAAAAAAGCTTTATTTGCATATAGATATGCCCTGTGCCTCAACCATCACACTTCCTTTATACACCAGAAGAATTCCCCAGGAAAGCAAAGTACCAGGGATAAAGCACCAAAATCCTGAAGCTCTATTCAAAACACTTCCCTAACTCTGCTGCAGGTCCTTGAACAGGTCACCCAATGTCTCTAAAACATCTCCGCTTCCTTGCCTGCAAAGATTGGGGCCATCTCTGGTTGTCTGCCATATTGGATGGCAGTGCATTGGGACCAATTGCACTGACCAGTGAAATAATTCTGCACTTGATGGTCTTCACAGGGTTTTGTGTATTTGTCTTCTCTCTTACAGAGATGGGGTTTGAATGATGCTGGTCATATTGCTGACTGAATGACTGGATCAAAATGAATTGATCATCTATAGTTAATCTATTACTCATTCCCAAAGTCTCAGCTCAAACAGTCATCTTTCCCATGAAGACTTTCTCATAGAATCTGTCTTATGCGCGCACACACACACACACACACACACACACACACACACACGTTCTGTGCCTCTGCAGCCCAAAATTTATACCTCAGTTTAACACTGGCTTGCTTTCTGATTCCCCTTTGAGAGCAGAGACTATGTCTTATTCATCTTTGGGTGTTCTGTAGCAATTTCACCCAAGGAGAATACATAGCAACTCTTAAGGAGGGGTGGCTGCAAATGTTCACATAGAGATCAACTGCAGAAGCCACAAATGTGCCCAATTAGATGGTGGGATGTGATGTCATTCAAGGAAGTTCACCTCAGCTAAGCTGTGGAACAGAAACCAGAAACCACAACATAAGACCAGACAGGACCAGAGGACAGAAGGAGGTGGGTTGGTGTTTGCTGTGGTTCTCTAATTCCCTGGCTCTTAAAGGAAAAGTACACTGATGTCCAGGGCTTGTGGGCAGTAATAGACCCGGAGGCTATACACCCTCATGACTGTCCTCAAGAGAGAATAGGAAGATATCACAGTGGGATGGAGGCAAGAAAGCCAAAAGTAAGATTACCAGAATCAAGAATATTGTTCAAAGCAGAGAGAAATCTCTAACCACTATGGAAATCCTAATAAACCTGTTTGGGTCTGTAGTACTGGACACTTAATAAAGAGATCTCACAGGTTTACATGGCCCTTAAGTTCTAGTAATAATGAATACAATTATTACTTACTCAGTTATGACTTGTTTAGTTGTAAAGAACAGAAAATTCTAATCAAGCTGCTTTAAGTAAAAAAGAAAAAAGATTTATTGCTCATACGAAGGGCTTTGGACCTAAAATTTCAGGCACAGCTAGATCCAGGTGCTCAAATGAAAGCATCAGAAATCGTCTCTCTCCAATTGCTTTCTTGTATTAGCTTTCTGCAAATAAAAGCAAGAATAGCTATCCAGAGCACAAGACTTAGAAACAAATAGCCAAGGAGACCCAATGAAAAGAGAGAGAGAGAGTTTCTTTCTTTTAGCTTCAGCAAAAAATCTGAGACTGAGCCTCATTGGCTGGCTTTGATCACATGTCAATCCCTGACCCAATCACTGTAGCAACATGGATGGAATGTCCTCACTGAACAAGCCTTGATCATATGTCAGAAGAAAGGAGAATGGATCTAAGCAGGTAGAAAAAGAGAGAGTAGATTTAACCATGTCAGAATAAGAAAGATTGAATGAACAGGCAAACCACAGATCTACTTAGCATTTATTAGTCTCCTTTGGTGTCCTAGGCATAGCCAAAAAATAACTGTCTGTATTGTATTGGTCTTTCTAAGCACACAGCAAAAACCATAAAGAAAAGCTTTCTCATCCTATATAGTGCCCTCCCCCAAAATAGTTCTAAGAATAAAGAGTAATTTATTCCAGAAGTGGCGTGACTTAGATTTCCTAGTCATTGTGTTTGAAATATTTTTGAAATCAAGATCAAAATATTTAGGAAAAATTTGAAAGAAAAAGGTAAAATTAACTTTACTTGCAAATTATATAATTATAAAACCCAAAAGAATCATGGGCAAAACTAGTACAAACAATAAAAGAATTTAGTAAAATAGCCAAATAAAAAATTAACGTGCTCTGCCAGTTATTAAGCTATCGACAACCTTCAGCTCCAAACCCATCCATGTATACTCAGCTTTGTGATAAAAAAATAGGACCCTACAAACCCAATTTCAGTATTGTCAACTAAATATATGATGTATTGATTATTACTAGAACTTATGAACCATATAAACCTGTCAGATCTCTTTATTAAGTGTCCAGTACTACAGATATGAACAGACTTTTTTTCTTTCTGTGTGGCTTTAATAGTAGGGAGTACTAGAAGGAGATTGCAAGGCTGGAGAAGGAAGGAGGGACTTGCTTCTTCCTGTTGGCTTCCTACCTACTTCCTGTTCCTGTGAATATTTTCAAGCAATAACCTTTCATTCCAATAACGGCAGTGGGATCCAATTTTCAGTTTCTCTAAGAATTACAGGACCAGCTGCATCATGTACCCTTAAGAGATACCAGTTCCAAATAGGCCATCTTCTCTCCTCAGATGTCTACTTCCCATGGGTCCTTCCTCTGAGTTTGGAGAAGCCAGTATCAGCCAAGCAGCCCCTTCCTCAAAATCTGAGCATCAGCTCCACAAGGCCCCTCCCTAATCTTCTAGATTTAACAACTCCATCCTCTTCCTTTTTTACTCAGCCCTAGGGCTAGGTAGTCACATTTTCTTACAGTTTCTTCCTCTCAGATACCTCAGTGTTTTCTTTTCACATTTTAGTTACCTACTTTATACTTTTACACCAGCTAACAATTATTTGTATTAAATCATCTCTGTTAAAACTGTACTATTTCTATCTCTTGATGCAACTCTGATTGACACCTATGCAGAAAGCAAGTTTCACATATACAACATAACCAATTAGAAGATATAAGGAGAAAAAAGAGAAAACCCCATTTACAATAGCAAAAATGGGGTGGGGTGGGAGTAAGAGAAAACACCTAGCCAATTAGCTAATTAAATGTGCATAATCTCCATGAAAAACTCATAAAATACTCCTGGGAACACAAAAACAGTTTGAACCACTAGAAAGATATATGCATATATGTCATATATATGCTTTTGGATAGGAAAACTCGGCATCAGAAGGAGCTTATTGTAATCCCAATAATGATTCAATCAGGTTTCATTTTTTCTGGAACTAAACAAGTTGATAATACAGTTCTTAAGATAAAAATTAAAAAGCAATAATATTCAAGAAACCCCTGAAAAACAAAGCATAATAGTGAGGTGAGTGCTCAACCTACTAGATATTAAAACATATTATAAAGCTTCTATAAATAAAATAGTGGGCTATTACATAATTGATAGGCAGGCAGATCAATGATCCAGGATAGAAAACCCAAAAAAATAGACCTAAGCATATATGAGAATTTAATATGTGATGAAGGCAGTATCTCAAATAAATGAGAAAAGAGTTTTAATAAATAATGGAACTATTAGATGACAATATGAAAAAAATGTCATATAGTCACTTCTCATATCATACTTTAGGATAAATTCCAAGTAGAGTTGAGATTTAAAATTTTTTAAAGTGAGGAAAATCTCCCCTAGCTACCACTCAAATTTTAAAAGCAATAAAAATATATATATATATAAATTTGAGGACATGAAAAATTTTTTGCACAGCAAAAAGAAAAGAAAATCCAAAGTCAAAAGAAAATGACAATCAAGGAAAAACTATTGCAAGATTATGATAGACAAGACTAATACTCCAAATATATGGAAGTCTCCCAAAATTAAAAAGAAAAAGACTAACAATCAGATTAAAAGTAAGCAAAGTCCATGAACTGACCATTCAAAAAACTTAATGGCCCTTAGTTAAATAAAAAGATAGTCAACCTTGTTCAAAATCAGAGCAAATAAAACTGCATATATATGACAAAAGAGTCATATCTAGAATAAAAAAAGAATTTCTAAAATATAAAATTGGTAAAAATCTTTTGCAGGCATTTAATAAAAGAAGATATTCAAATGACTGTGAAAAGTTGCTTAATATCATTAGTCAATAAGAAAACAAATATAAACCATAATGGATAATATTTTTAAAGACTAATAAGTGTTGGCAAGGATATGGATCAATAAGAGCTCTCATCAGCTGCTGATGAGAAGTAAATTGGTACTATATTGGTAGTGTCAGCTAAAGCTAAACATATACCTACCCATGATCCATAAGTTTTACTATTAAATAAATACTCAAGAGAAATAAGTGCATAAATAAGTCCAAAAAATGGCATTAACAAAAATGTGCATACCAGCATTATTCAAACAAAAATCCAAAAAACCTGAAAACAATCCAAAAGTCTGTCAACAGAATAAATGTCATAATTTACTTATCTATGCAGTAAAATACTACAGCAATAGAAAATAATACACTGCATATAACCACATGGATGAACCTCACAGCTGTTAAATTGCATGAAAGAAGCCAGAAATAATATAATGTATGCTATGTGATTCCTTTATATGAGATAAAGTTATCTATGGTGTTATAAATCAGAATACTAGTTACTACAGGCAGCAATGTTGACTGAGAAGAAGCAGAAAGGAGACTTCTGGAATCTGAAAATATTTTATATCTTGATAATAATGACAGTTACACAGATATGTATATAAGTAAAAATACACAAACTTTACATTTAAAATTAATTCACTATATACATTTTGTAGGGTAAACCTCAATAAATGTCAAGAATACAAAAAGGTAAACTGAAATACCATTTCTCACATATTAAATTGGCTAAAATCAGTAAATTTGACAACACTCTCTGTTGGTGAGGTCATGGTGAAATAGGCACTCATATTGCTGGTACAATTTTATAGAAAAGAATTTGGCAATGTCCAGCAAAATCACATATGCATCTACTCTTTCATCTGGCAATTATACTTCTAAATACCATCACTGTCAAAAAATACAAAATGATGTGTGTCCAAAGGTATTTATTGGGGAATTTTTAATAATGATAAGAAATTAAAAACAAGACCAGTGTTCATCAACTGAGAACTTGTTGAATAAATAATGAAACTTTCATCTAATAGAGGACCATGCAGTATAAAAAAGGATATAGAACACTCTTCTGGTTATATCCTGCAGTGACAAAAGGTGCAGAATGCTCTTTAGAGCATGTGACTTGAAAGGACAGGGCATGTGGTGGTTTAAAGACAGCTATGAATTCTTTGACACTCCCTTTGTCCAGAATTGGGACCTATTTTCTTCCTTTTAAATTTGGGCTGGTTTGCGACTACTTTGACCAATAAACTATGGTGGAAATGATACTATATCAGTCAGAATATAGCCCTCAAAAGGACTGGCAGCTTCTTCTTAACTCTCTTAGAACCCTAAGCCACAAGGTGAGAAGTTCCATTACCCTGCTACTAAGACCACCCCCATAAGATGCCACAAAAATACTTAAAGAAAGAAGACAGTCCAGCTGAGCCCAGACTTTCAGCCATGTAAATCCTTGGGGCCAGCCCGACCAAGCCCAGACACCACATGAATATCATCAACACTACATGGAGCAGAAGAATTGCATGCTGTAATAAGCATATTGTTCATTTTTAAGCTGTTACGTGTATTTTGTAGCAATTGGACATTGACATTATTAAAAATCAAAATGATGACTAGAAAGGAGTATAAATCAAAGTTAAAGAAAGATGCTGTAAAGTTAAATCTAAATGGAAAATATCAGTATATACTCATATTTTTTTCATTTCTAAAAATACATATTTCTTAATTCTGACCAGTGAAAGAACAAGAAGCAGTGACATCCTAGTAGCAATGAACAACCCTAGTGCCTAGGCTGGATTCTCTATTATTACCTACAGAAGAGGTATCAGGATTCCTGCTAGAAATGACTGATTCTAAGTCTGGAGTTGAAAATACACAAGATGACCTTGAGATATCTTGTTGCACCAGAAAGGCAAGGAAGCTATGGAAGACAAATAGATTCATGCCAAAAGGTCACAATGAGCCAAACCAAAGGCATATAGTGACCTAAGATGATATCATGTGAGAAAACAAAATTAATGGCTGCAGCGGATCGAAACATATCAAGTATATTAAAATTCATGAGTTCATCATGATACTAAAACAAAAAAAAATCTCAGTCATCACCACTGGAGGTTGCTAAGGCACCAACTTATTACTCCAAAATTTCATAAAGTGAAAAGATCAAACATTTACTCTGCCTTTTCTGTATAAATTCTATTTCAAAGTAATGAAAAGATTATTGGGGGCAAGTTCTTTTATGCAGAAAAATTCCAAGTAACAAAGGCAGAAGAAGTGGTGGAACTAGAATATCACCACTCAGCAACCTCATGGAAATAAAAGATTTAAGCAATAACTGTGAATAGATGCTAAAATTCATTAGCTGACAAGTTGATGGAGAACATTATAATGGCGAGATCAGGCTGACACTACTAAAACACACAAATCTCTCTTTGCAACACTAAAAGTGGGAGAACCACACATTACATACAAGAGAGTTATATGCCTCATGGATGTATTAAAATACAAAAAAAAAATCCATCTATGAAGCTATGAAATTCTTCCATCTAAAACCATGAACCTGAATCTGCTCAATCTGTAAATATAGCTGCAAGAAGACAAGAAATACCAGGAATTGAATAACAAGTTAAAAAACATAATGAGAAAGTAATGAAGCAAATCCAAAAGATGGAATATTCTTTAAGCCAAATATTCTGGTACCTCCAACAACTAAAATGGCATTAAAAGGGGGAAAAGAGATTCTGATAGAAATATAAAAACCAAATGCACTATGCGGACCTATTTTAGATCCTACACAACTAACTGCAAAACAACATAAAAAAAAAAAAAGCCTTTGAGTTTATCAGTTTCTTAGTTAACAAGGTAAAAGTTAAACATTTACTTACCCTATGACCCAGGATTTCACCCCTAGTTATTTACCCAAGAGAAATGAAAACATACATTCTCAGAAAGACGTGTACAAGAAAGTTCATAGTGACTTTATTCATAATAGTCAAAAAGTGGGGGGAAATGCCCATCGACAGAAGAAAAGATAAACAAGTTGTGATATAGTCATACAATGGAATACTGGTTAACAAAAAGAAGTGAACTACTACATACACCACATGGATGACTCTCTCAGGTACTGTACAACATGAAAGAATTTAAACAAAAGAATATTGTATAATTTCCTTTATGTGAAGTTCTAGAACAAGCAAAACTAACAGGCAAAACTAATTTATGGTGAAAAAAGTAAGAGAAGTGATCGTTTTCAGAAAGAAAGTTGATGGGGAAAAGATATGAGAGAACTTTTTAAGATGATGAAAATGGTCTGTGTCTTGACAGGAATGTGGATTACAAGAGAGTATGCATCTGTCAAACCTGGAAATATACACTTAAGATCTGTACCTTTCACTTTAAGTAAATTTTATCTTTACAGAAAAGAACTATAAACAAACACTGAACTCTGGTCGACAGGTTTTCTTTTCACAGGGGGTAGGTATTAATAATTCTGAAACCACTTCTGTGTATTCTAGGCTTAAGCAATTAAGTAAACACACCAAGGAGGACGGGGCCAGATTTCTTGGTCCTGGAGGATGGAGATACAAACGTGGAAAGGAGAATAACCAGAACGTATTGATTGAGACTAGAGGCATCGGTATTAATTTATAGATTTTAATTTATGGTATTATAAATAAAATTAAATATGCATATGCATGTATTTCCTATGTCTGTCCACTGAGACAGCATAGAAGCAATGATACAGCAGAAGCGGCAAGCACACCTGGCACCTAGGGCTTGGTTTTAAACACGATTCTGTACTAAAAAGAATAAACCTCCTTTGAAAAAGCTAATTCCAGAGCTGCAACAGGAAAAGCACAGTGATCCTGGAACGCCTTGTTATACTAGAAATCAAGGAAGTGCTCAAAGAACAAATCGTCTCCTCCACATACACACATTAATTACTTATTAATAAACCGCACAATGGAGAAGCCCGGAGACACTCTCTCAACCAAACGATCAAAGTTCATGTCGCCAACATCCTCCTGATATGATGCCCAGACACCAACACAACATGAAACCTGCCGAGCTTTGGTATTACTATCAAAAAGACGTAACTTAAGTCTAATCAGAAGGAAACTTCAGGCAAACCCAAACTGAAACATTCTACAAAGCAACTTGCCTGTGCCCTTTTATAAAAAATGACAAGGTCAAGAAAGACCAAAAAAAAAAAAAAGATTGAGGAACTTCTCCCAAATGAAAAATCCTACAGAAACATAATAACTAAATGGATGGTCCTGGGTCCCATCTGGACTGGGAGAAAACATAACTGCAAAAAGAATTATTGGGAAAATTGCCAAATTTTGAATGTAGACGGAGGATGGTAAATTTCTGGCTCTTGGTAATTATACTGTGGTTACATAAGAAAATGTCTTTGCCTTCAGGAAATACATACTGAAGTGTTCACAAATAAAGGGATATGATCTGCAATATATTTTCACAGAATTCACAAAAATATATGTTAATAGTAAATCACATAGAGTGGAATGTAAGCATTTGGTGAATTTAGGCAATGGGCAGATTTCTTTGCACTATTCTTGCAACTTCTTTTTTGGTTTTAAATTATATTTTTTAAATATAAAAAAGAATTCTTTGATAAATCAGGGAAATAAATATGGACAGGGTTAGATGTCATTAGTCAATTTCTAATATTTCTGAGTAGTGTATAATGACATGATGATTGTTTATAAGTCTTTGCTGGTTAGAAACACTGCATTTTTTGTGGGTGATGTGACATGATGTCTGGAATTTGCTCTAAAATACTCCAGTATAAACAAAAGATGAGGGGATAAAAGAAGAATGGTTGAATGCTGATAACCCATAAATCTGGGTGGTGGGCACAAGGGACCTCAATATACTATTCTCTTTCTTGTTGCATATAATTGAATTTTTCCATTAAAAAAAAAAAAGTTGCCAGATAATGTAAGGAAAGAATTCTCTAAGTAATGGAGCAGGAATTTTCTTGGCTGGGTTCCAGTTCCTGCTCTGCAGTGGCCTCAGCCGGAGCCTGGGCGAGGTGATGTCCATCTGGTCACCTCTGCCTGGTCATCTGCAAAATGAGGCTAATGATGGGGCCTCTGGCTCATGGTCAGGACTCTTCTGAGGTACAGAGTGATCATGATTTGCAAAGTCTCCCAGGCAGTGGCCACATGTGAGAGGGTCGTGTTCTTGTCAACTGAGCAAGTGGGTGCCTGGCTGCCCCCTCCCACGACATTCAGCCCAGTCAGCCCAGGTGGGTTCTGCCGAGCCAGGTGGACTCTGCTGGCTGGCTGAGTGCCAGTCTTCACAACCTTCTGTGCTGCATCCCATGTACGAACCTTTTACTTTTCCAAATTAAACATTGCACATAGGGGTGGGGAGTGGGAGGGGGAACTGCACTAAGTCCGCCTTCATTATGAAGGAAATAAATGTCTCAAGAGTGATTTATCTCTTGCTGAAAGAAATTAATTTCTAAATGAAATAATAAGTTTCCTGATGGTCATTTTCAAGGCTTCGGACCTCAGTGCTGGGCCCTCGCCCTCTCTCTGCTCACCCACTTCGCAGGCTGACTGGCTTGCTCTGCCATATCCACAGATCCACGCCTCCTCCCCCAGTGAAGCTTGCCCTGGTGACACACGAGTCCTCTATTCCATGGAAACTGATAATGAGACGCCCAATTAAGGTGAGGTTCCGTGAGTGCGGGCTCTGGGCACACGGCCTGGCTGGCAGGAAAGGCCTTTCACCTGGCACTGGGACCTGGGACAGACTGCCTTGGGGACCACCGTCCGTCCTTTCATATGTCTGAAAGGGCCATTCTCAGGGCAGCTCTGGAAATATGCAATTATAAGGTGAACAAAATGTGGCCCCCTGACCTCTGGCAGCTGAGAGAGGACCCAGAAGGCCTCGTTGGAGAACTAGAATCACTTGGGTGACTAGGTGTCTTGCTGCTGTATAACCTGTCACTATCTACCTTTCAAATTGCTGCTGGCCCAGCCGGCTGCTATAGAGGCTAGAGAGGGAGCTGGGTGGTTCTCAAGGAAGAGAAAATAGCTCTTCCCCCTTAAAAAAAAAAAAAAAAAGTAGGAACAGAAGACCTGCATCCACAATAAAAGTAATGCTGATCATCTATCATTTCATTAAGGGTTAAGAGTTTGAAATGCATTATTCATTTAATTCCCCTAAAAAAAAAAACTCGATGCTTTTTTAATTTCTATTTTTGTCACATTATATATATTATAAAATTATATAGTTTAGAAGATTATAATCTCCACACAAGAAACCTGAAACTGAAGATCAAGTGACTTTCAGAGGCCACAAAATAACACGTGGGGAAGAGGGATTTGAACCCAGAACAACTTTGAGACTCAAATCCCTTCTCTTAACTTCTGTGTTACACTGCTACTAACTCTTAGGAACCAAAGCCCACATCTGAATGAAAATTGCCCAGCTCCAGGAATGCAGGACTCAGTTAAGGGACGTCTGGAATTCTAGTACATGGACTGATCCTGTGGGCCTGGGGTGCAAGACCAACCTCCAGTCACTAAGAAGGTCAAATATACTGTGGCAGAAGATTTGACTTTGGGTGGTGAACACACAATGCAATATACAGATGATATATTATTGAATCGTATACTTGAAACCTATATAATTTTCTTAACCAATGCTACCCCAATACATTTAATTAAAAAACAAAAAACAAAAAAAAAAAAATAGGGAGGCAAAGATTAGGAAGTCTAACCTCAGGAGGCAGACATCCAGAAAGCTGAACCAGAAAGTTGCTTTTTCTGAAGCTGAGAGAGAAGACTTGGTAGTAAGGACATTAAAAATTAATTAGGAGTCTACGGCCATGCCACCCTGAAGAAGCCTGATCCCGTCTGATCTCAGAAGCTAAGCAGGGTCAGGTCTCGTTAATGCTTGGATAGGAGACCACCTAGGAAGACCAGGTGCTTTAGGTGTAAAAAATAAAAAATAAGGGATTGTAAAGAAACAAGGTCCTTATAATCTATGAGGTGAACCAAGGGTTACCTCGCCTAAAAAAAATAATAATAAAATAATTAATTAATTAGTTAATTAGGAGACACTTTGGGTGAGGCTGGCTGAATTCAGTTGAAAAATGAGAGAGGGAATAATCTCTGTGAGCTGAGGCAGTCACGGAAGGCTTCCTGGTGGAGGAGGCCATCAAGTTCACCCTTGATGGCAGATATGACCAGAATAGGAGGAGGAGAGGAGGAAATTCCTTCATCTGGCCAACAGGATGAACAGTGCAAGAATGTCCTATTATTTCTTCCTCTGGCACCAAGCAAGTTTCTGATTTTTCTCTTAAGATAAAAGCTCCACTAATGAGATGCTTTTTAGGAAACAGCACTTTACAAGGCACACAGCATTTTACAGAGAGGGCAACTCCATGAGCATGAGCATTTTGCTTAAGAAAAGGAAAAGTTAATTTCAAACTCAGGTTCCAGAGATCTTAACCTCTGTCTTTTAGGGCACAGGTGAGAGAAGGCCACTTGTTGAAGAGGCTTATTGTGGCTGCTACTAGACAGAAGAGTAAGATTCCAAATGCTGCTGTTTCATCTCATTTGCGGTGTCACCAAGTTTGAGATAGTATTTCTGGCTAATGGTGGGAGCCAGGTGTCAGGGAAGGAAGCAGTGATAGCAGAAAAAAAATAATTCATTAATGCATCTATTCATTCATCAAATATGTATTGAGCATCTACTATATGCCAGGCTTTGTGTGTGATTCACCCTGTAATCCCAGCTCCTAGTAGACACAATCCCTGTGCTCGTGAAGTGTGTAGTTTAGAAGTGGCGTCAAAAATAGTGATCAAATGATAACGCAAATACAAATTTACATTCTGGAGTAAATGCTGTGAAGAGCAAGTACAGGGAAGTTACAAGAGTTGTAACAGGGGCCCTGACATAATCTGGGAAGTAACAAAAGGCTTTTTAACTAGGAAGTGACAGGTAAGCTAAAATATGAATGTTGAATAGGAATTAATAAGAGAAAGTGTGGCTTAAATAACATTCCAGGGATTCAGGGTCAAAGCCCTGAATGCCGGAAGAGAGGCCAGCAGAAGAGAAAGAGATTAGCTTCAAGGTGACCCTGGAGAAGCAGGCAGGGCCAGACAGTAGAGGGCCTAGAAGGACGGGGGCCTTCATCCTAGGGGCATGGGAAACTACTGAAGCCTTTTAAACTTGAAGATGCTTGAGTTGAACTGTGTTTTAAAATGTTAATCTGGCTGCTATGTAGATAATAAATCAGATGGGGACAAAAGTAGAACAGAAAATAGTTAGATAATAAATGCAGTAGGACAGACAGGAAATAAAAGTGACTTCTGCTCTGGTAATGGCCACAGACACAGATACTGATGGATTCAAGAGATACATAAAAGGCATTATCAACAGAAGTTACCCTAGCAAGGAAGACAGATCTCACATAACACTTCTCCTGGTCATCCAACCCAAAAGGGGGTTTCTTGGTTTCATGAAAGAGAAATTGTCAACCCAAGAGGTGATCAGAACAACCCAATATCACCCAGCCAGGAGCAGAACTCAGCTCTCTAAACCAGTGGTCCCTTTCTTGCACAGCAGACTCTTCCTGGGACAGCACCGAGGGACAACACCACCACCAAATGCCTCTCAGGGTCTCTATTAGCTTTTTCCTAAAACAAGACCCACAGTCTGTTGATGGAATTCACAGTCCTTATTCAAGACTGGTCTTAAACAAAACCTGTTCACCAGCAGTCCTTTAGAATCTGCCCCTTTGATGCTGTAATAAATGACCATAAATTTAGGGGCTTAAAACAAATGCAAATATAGTCTCTTAATTTCTGGAAGTTGGAAGTCTGGAGCCAGTTTCACTAAGTTGAATAAAGTTGAGGTGCTCGTAGGGTGGGTTCCTCCTGGAGGCTCTGGGGAAAGCCTGTTTCCTTGCTTTTCCCCACTTTTCTAGAGGCTGCCTACATTCCTTGACTCATGGCCCCTTCCTCCATCTTCAGTGCCGACAACATAGTTTCTTGTTTCCATTGTTACCTTACCATCTTCTTCTGTCAAATCTCCTTCCGCCTCCCTCTTATAAGCACACTTGTGATTTCATTTTGGGTAACCACCCCATCTCAAGATCCCTAACTTAATCACATCTGCAAAGTTCTTTTGCCATCTGAAGTAACATCTGTAGTTTCTAGGGGTTAAGACCTGGATACCTCAGTGAGCCATTATTCAGCCTACCAGTCAGGGGAAGGCAGGGCTAAACACCTTCCAGACAACCTTCTTAGGGCAATTGGGTTAATATGAAAATTACAGAGCTTGCCTCATGTAAAAACAACCAGGAGAAGAAATAGGCGTTAACTGAGGATGAGCCAAGATGACAAGCCTCATATTGAACCCAGGATGGATGCCTACCTTTTCAGAGGCCACAGACACCCCTGTTTTGAGAATAGAATGAAAGCTTTAACCCTCTCCCCAATATACTATTAAGTGTACAATTTTGGATGTTTTGCAGACCCCCTACAGCCCATCAAGGTTAAACATTTGCTGTGTACAGTCAAAGCAGACCTAACAGATTAACTAGGTGTTCAGGTCATGTAGTCTTTACATCCCTAACTCACTCTTGCTTAGCTCACTCAGTCTATGCTGATTCTATCCCAGGTAGCTGGAATTAGCTCACTAACCAGAACCAACCATCAAGCAGTCTTAAGGCCTCTGCTGGTAAAGGCTCAAACTGGGGAGGACCACAAAGAAAGGAGAGAGAGAGAGAGAGAGAGAGAGAGAAAGAGAGAGAGAGAGAAAGGAAGGAAGGAAGGAAGGAAGGAAGGAAGGAAGGAAGGAAGGAAGGAAGGAAGGAAGGAAGGAGAGAGAAAGAGAGAGAGAGAAAGAGAGAGAGAGAAAGAAAGAAAGAGAAAGCGAGAGAAAGAGAAAGAGATTCTAGAAAATCTAGCTTCATTCATAGAAGTTCAATTTTCATTAACTACACAATGAAAATGTATATATTTGAGTGGTTGGGGGCATTTTATTTTTAGAATCCATTATATTAGATGTGGTCAGACACTTACCCAGGATAAGTAAAAAGAGTTATGTACAGTATAAGGAAAAGACAACAACCCAACAGAAACACAAATGGGCAAAGACTTAAACAGAGTGTTCAAAAAAGAGAATCAATGGGGTTCACTCAAATGGTCAGAGTCAAAAAAAGGAAAAACATAGGTAAACTGTTCTAAATTAAATATCAGTAAATGGATCATAACTTTTGTGTATCAAAGGACACTATCAACAAAATGAAAAGGTGACACATGGAGAAAACATTTGCCAATTATATACCTGATAGGAGTTAATATTCAAATATTCAGAATATATAAAAAACTTTTACAACTCAAGAACAACAAACTAAAGAGCTCAATTAAAAACTGGGCAAAGAACTTGAATAGACATTTCTTCACAGAAGAAATACAAATGACCAATAAGCACACAAAAGATACTCAGCATCACTAGTCATTAGGGAAATGCAAATCAAAACTACAATAAGATTGCACGTAACACTCATTAGGATTGTTATAATAATAAATAAATAATAAATACCTCTTACATTTAGGTCTTTAATTAATTTCGAGTTAATTTTTATATATAGTATATGGGTCCAACTTCATTCTCTTCAATGTGGACATTCAGTTTTCCCGACACCATCGGTTGATTGTGAGATGGTCGTAATAAAAGTAAAAGATTTCTAACTAATAAAAACATGGAAGAATCTCACAACCTAATGTTGATCAAAATAAGGCCAGACACAAAAGAACACTTACTTTATGGTTTCACTTACATAAAATACAAAAGCAAGCAAGTTCAGTTTATGCTTCCAGAAGTCAGGATGACCTTTGTTCTCAGAGGAGGAAGCAGTAGTGACAGGAAGTGGGTATGGCAGGGATAGAAGGGGTCTCTGATATGCTGGTGATATTACACTTCTTGATCTGAGTGCTAGTTTCCTGAACATGTTGAATTAGTAAAATTCAGCAAACTATTCATCTATAATTTGTGCATTTTTAAAATAGGATATTATGTTGCAATAAAAAAATCTCTTTAAACAAGTATTCTATAGTATAAAGCCTAGGAAACATTGTTTCCCTGCAAGAACCATTATCATAGCCTACAGGTCTGTCACTATCAGCTGATCTGTCAGAAAGCTCAGCCAATCAGAACTCAGCAATGCCCAGACTATCCCAATCACATACATGGAGTTGTGGTCAGCTGAAAACAGCTTAGAAAGTTCCCAGCATCGTCTACAATAGTTCATGTTCCAAGTTCATAAAGCTGATATAAACAAAGTGCATTATCCATGATGAGTGTCTAATAATAAAACAATAAGATTATACCTGTTGCTAATATGTCTACGACTAGGAGACAGCAATGACAAGGGCAGACAATTAAATCAGGATATGCAATAAGTTAATCCTGGGAGACTGTGGAAGAATAAAATGTGCCTCATCCATGACTGTCACCGGGAGCCTTGTGAGTCACTCCAAAGTACCTCTGGCGCAGGAGCCCAAGGAAAGATGCCTTTCAACCTGTTTTGTGTCCTCCTTTCTTCTTACAACTTCCAGATGATTCAGCCCAACAATTGTGAGCACTCACCACACGCCAGACACTGGGCCAAACCCTCTCTGTATTATCTCACATCTGCATAACGACCCTGGAGGTAGGGACTATACTACCCTCATTCAAAGAGGAAAAGACCAGGCTTATGTAAGCATAGGTGGGGGGGATATGGGAAACCTCTGTACCTTTCTCTCAGTTCTGCTGTAAACCTAAAACTGCTCTTTTAAAAAGTCTTTTAAAATAAACCTATAAGCATCGTGCCCAAGTACAACCGATAAGCAGCAAAATTAGGTTTCAAAATAAGGCTTTCAGACTTCACTGCCTGCCTCTTAAGTATCCTATGAGTGTCTTGATTTGTCCTCAGCCACTACTTGAACTTAGGGCCTTGCTAAGAAAATAAGGCCTTAAACGACAAAAGGACAGTCCTGGGTGCCCTCAGCACCCACGAAGCCTGCTACCGTGCAACTCAGTAAGCGTCAGTTCACCTGCTGTCTTACTAAGCAGGGACTGTGCCCTAGTTCTCTGAGTCCTCAGCACAGAGGACCCGAAAACAGAGTAAGCATTACACAGTAGGTGCTTCTTAAGTGTTTGGTAACTGACAAGGAGGGAAAGAGGAACCATTCCTTTGACAGGACCATGGAACCATCTAGAAGCCATTGCTATACTCTTAGAACACCACAGGGCTGGGGAGTCACAGTATCCTCTCACCCAAATATTAGAATTCAAAGGCAGAGTTCATGCATAGCTTGGTGCTATTCATACCTTGTCTGTATTTAAAATTTCTATCTTTTGTGTCTCATGCATTTTTTCATTAATTTTGATTTTATTAAATATGATTTATTTTGCTCTTTGAGTCTTTTGCGTCACTCCTGAGGCGAATGCCTCACTTTCTTTACCCTAGTCCCAGCACCTCGCTATTTTCACACTTGGAGGAAAAGTCACACTCAGGATATAGCAATCGTAGGAGTGCAAGCAGAGTGCTCCAAGCTCACAACCACAGAGTTCATGCCCAGAACATTCCAGCTCTGACGTCCCGAGCTATGCAAATGTATTTGGCAACTCCTCGCCAGATCGGAACAATGCTTCAGTGTTTAATTAAATTCCAAGAACACCTGTTTCATCAGCTTATAAATTCCAACTAAACTGTAAGAGGCTCCTGTTTGGCACACAAAGTCTTAATTATTTTCTAGGCTATAACCAAGGCACCTTTTGTCCTTGAATATTGGTGTTTGCTCCTGCCTCGCACACCACACCCTCATTTCTGTCTTTAGAGGTCATGGGGTGCCGGCCATGGCTTTTCATATTCCCCATTCAGCTCTCTGGATGGCAAAAGAGCAAAACAATACCATTTCCTGCTGTTGGTTTTCCTTTCCTCATGGTTCACCTGAAGTTTGGACATTTGCACAAGAAAACACAGTGCTTCAACCTGAACTCCCTTCCCTACCGAAAACCTAATAACTACAAACAGCTGCTCTTTTCCCAGCATCTCTAGCACATAATCCAAGGCCCAGGCTGGATGCTTCTCATACATTCGCTCCTTGTCCGAGCTTCTATTCTCTGCTCTGCGAAAGGGGAGTGATGACAGTCACACCACAGCACTTTAAGGATGGGGCACTCACCCTGAGGTCATACGATTTGTAAAAAGTAGAATAGGGATGAGAAGCCGGCCCCTTCGGATTCCAAAACCTGCCCACCTCACTGGCTTGTGGTTCTAGGACCCCAAAGTAACGCTAATCAGGGTGACCTGGGTGTATAGCAATGAACAAATGTCAGAAGTGGCAGTGGCCAGCATGGAAATCTTAGAGAATACCGTCACCTCCATGGAGGCTGGATTGGGAAGATGGGAAAGGTGGCATAAAATAATTCCCACCTGAACTGAAATTAAGCCCAGACATGAGTGGGGAGACTGTTTGTGTGACAGTTAATGACACTGATTCTGCCATCAAGTACACTTACACTGACTGGCCTAAATTCTCTGTGACTCAGTTTTCTATTTTGGAAAATGGGGATAATTGTTTCTAATGCAAAGTCTTGAGTTAGAAGAGTTAAAGTATTTAGACGAGGGCCTGACATAGAGTAAGAACTCAGAAAGTGTGAAATTATTGTTGTTGTTGTTGTTGTTGTTGTTGTTGTTGTTGTTGTTGTTGTTACGTACCATATAAAGTACTTTGCCATGCCATCCCCAGTAACTTCTCACTCTCTCCAAGGTGAGTTTAAAACAGCTGGCTGTTTGGACAGTCATCTTTCACACCCACCAAGCACTTTCCTCCACAGCTTCAGCTTGCCTTTCCTCAGCTCTCAGGTCTTCATGGGGTGGCCCTCCCCTAACCCAAGCTTGAGAGCATATTTGAGCCCATTCTAACCACCCCAGTCCTTGGGGACCTCCCTCTCTTCTGCATTCTCACTGACATATGCTGCCTTGTTTTCCCATTCACATGACACATTGGAAGGCCTCCTTGCTTTGCCTATCCTTCTGTGGATAGAGACAGAGCGCAGACCCTCCCATGGCCTGTGCTCAGTGTCCAGCTCAGCCCTGCCCAGTCCCGATGCTCATTTGTTCATGTCCTCCCTAAATACCTAGCAGGTGCTCCGTGCTAGAACCTGGGGATAGAGCGATGCGCCAAGCAGATGCAGAACCTGCTCTGCTGGAAGATGATAAGAAACCGGTTATTAGAGAAATAACTACAGAAGTCTAAATGGTGATAAAGGCAATGAAGAAAAAAATAAGAGTGAAGTACTTTCTAAGTCTTCACCACCCAAAGTCAAATCTCCTTCCATCCCTATGTATTTGTCCCCCTTTACTCTTATCGCAATGCAATATACAGATGATATATTATAGAATTGCACACTTGGAACCTATATAATTTTATTAACCAATGTCACCCCGGTAAATATAATTTAAAAAATAAAAATAAAAACCTGATGTAATAGGGAAAAAAAAAACAAACTCTCTGGGTATTGTTACGTATCCTGTCCCTCCACATCGATTTAAAACAGAGAACAACTTCACCCCTCTTTCTAATGTTCGTTATACTTGGCCCATCCTACGCTGCTGTCTCTAAGCACAAAATCCTCACATCATCTAGGTAGGAAAAGACCAAATGGGCCTTCCTCATTTTTCTTTGCCTTGGAAAGGGATGGCTTGCTCTGTGGCACAGAGGCTCCTGGTCCAGGTTCTGGGGCGGTCTTGGTTTTTAGCCATGGCCTCTGCTTTGCAACTGAGCCTCAGGGAGGGAGCAGCTCGTTGAAATTCCAGAGAGACCTCCAGGAGAGAGCAGCACTCAGATTCCCTTGAACCAATTTTTTTTTTTTTTTTTTTTTTTTTTTTTTTTTTTTTTTTTTTGCCAAAGAAAAACACTGGTTGGGTTTTTAACCACCCAACTCAAGAGAGTGGTGAAAAATAAGACACTGCAAGCAAAATATGATAGCTAAGATTCATGCCTGGGGCAAAGATCCAGCGAGTGATTAGTTCTAAATCTGAATGTCATTTTCCAGGTTCTCTCAGGGGGTTGTGGGGTTTTGGCTTTGTTTTCTTTTCTACCCGGATCACTCTCTAAAGGGATTTTTGGATAAGCCTGGCGATTCTCCTCTTTCTTTCTTAGAACAGGAGGCAACCTCTTTCTCTCATCTTTCTCTTAAGTCTAGCTTGTGTCCACTTACTCATTCTGGTTGCTCTTCTTAGGACTGTAACGGCTGGGTGTGTGGAGGCCACAGCCAGCCCTCTTCTGCAAGGCCAGTCCTGGATACGTTAGAAAGCGCTCACTTCCCTCACAGTCTGTCCACCTGCAGTGACTCCCAGTGGGGTCAGGCTTCCCCTGCAGGCTTCTGAGCTCTCTGAAGCCCTCCCAGCCCAGGAGGCGCAGGGCCTGAAGCAAACACTCAGCTTCCTCGTCCCTGCTTACTGGTGCTGCCATCAGCGACTCTTCTGACCTCCAGACTCCAGCTGTGTTTTCCTACATCTGTGATACTTGCTGCTCCCCCTGCCTTAGCTGACTGTCTTGAACTTTACTTCATCAGCTTCTGTTTGTAGAAAGATGTGTCACCTGCCAGGCAGGTCAAATTCCTGGTCATGGCTGTGGGGTGTACCTGAGAGAACCAGGTATGCTTGGGTTCCAATCTCAGCAACCCCATTACCACCTGAACTCCACTTCATTCATCTGCAAAACACAGCATTCCATCAAGTTAGATAAAAGTGGGGAGAAATATTTTATTTTGCAAACTGAAGATGTTTAATAGCATTATATATATTCACCCAGACCTCTAAAAATTTAATGGACATCCTGTAGTGAAAATAATACCTGTCTTACAGGACTAGCTTGTGGATTAAAGGGGTTAACATACACAAAGTGCCTGAATTCTTGACAGGCCCTTAGAATAGACTCAAAAAAAAAATTTATTTCCTCTCCCTCTAGCCCAAACTGGTCTTTTTCCCACCTACACCATTAAAACACACATTACATCACAACTGCCTATTATGTGACCTCTAGCCCCATGCTAGGTGGTCTTAATTACAGTTCTCTTCATCTTTCTGTGCCACTGTCAATCAGAAACATTTACTTGCTTGAAAGGGATCAAAACCAAGGGCTGGCTATTGTCATTTTCACCTTGTCTTTTGGAGTCCTATGGAGCTCAGGATTTTTACAAAAGTATATCCTGGCAGTTGCAACTGTCTAGTGCTAAAATTTTTAAGTCAAGATGTTTATTTCATAGAAGCTCAAATTTCTGGCAACAATCTGTACTTTGTCTATTAGGAGAAATGAGTGGGTCTATATATGACTTGCAGCCTCTGCGGAGGTTTGGTTTAGATTGTCTCCAACTACACGGGAAGATACATTTTCTAAGACCAAGAATTTACCGGCATTACCTACATCTGCAAACCTGTCATTTACGCGTGCTGTACATTACTTTGAAAAAATAACTCTGCTTTGTAACTAGGATTTTCCTTTTGCTTGATCGTGGCTGTGGGCTGAATTAATGTGGCAAAAAGGGTTGTTGGAGAGAACTTTATTATAAAAGTGTGGTAATAATTGCTTTCCAGAGGAAGTAACTAAATACACCCCAGTCTTGTTAAAAAGTACACATCTGATGAAATATACATGGGATTGCAATGGAAGAACAGCTCGAACTTGCCTAGATTTTTAAACAACAGATACAATTCAGTTCAGCCTCCTCCCCACCCCCCATAATAAGAAGCTCATAGACTATTTCAGTGCCTTGCATCGCAAAGACAAGATGCATATACATCTGTGCATAAGATTGCCTGTGTGTGCATGTACTGCCCACACTGTTCCATTTTAAATCTCTACTTTTCTCTGTTTCAGAACAAGATAAATCACCAGGTGATGGCTCCTAGACGCAGGGATGGGAACATGGTACTTATTTCATAACACTTCTCTCACCTCCTGTAAGTCTAACCTTCTCAGGCTCTGGGAAGACGCAGCAAAAGAGCAAAGGCCACAATTTTGCCCCTGGCACTCCCACTGAAGTTCTCCAGCTAGCTTCTGCATGGGAGAATAGCATACATCAGGGTTTCTCAAGTGTGTTCGTCTGAGGACCTCTTTCGATGAATTATCTCACAGGATTAATATTTTATGAATCAGTTTGGAAATTATTGCTTTGCCAAGGATGCCTTCACTCAGAGAATAATTTAGAAGAGAGAGGCCATCACTTTATATTCTTACCTCTCATCATTTGTCAACCTGGATTTGATTGGCTTCCAGTTTTTCACTGAAGGCAGAGGCACAAAGATTTTAAAGGACTTATGCAAGCTCTCCTAGGAAACTCAAATCTTCTGGAAAATACAGGTGACTCTTAAACAATACGGTTTGAACTGTACTGGTCCACTTATATGTGAATCTTTTTCAATAAATACCTGTACTGTTTTTGATGAGTGTTTGGGAGTTTGTGGATACAGAGGGCTGACTATATGCATTGGTCTACACTCTTTTATGTAGGGGACTTGAGCATCCACAGATTTGAGGCATCCACAGAGGGTCCTAGAACTTATTCCCCACAGATACTGAGGGATATTTTTTGGAGAAGTCAAAAGATACATAGATTTTTGACTACATGATAGGAGTTGGGTGGGAGGTGGTCAGGGTGGGGGTTGGCATCCCTAACCCCCACATTGTTCAAGGGTCAATCATAACTCAAAGACCAAATGGCCTCCCAGAGACAGAAGCTAGAACACTTTCTTATATGGAGTCTCCATCACTAGGATACACTACTATACCACAGTAGATGCTCAGCTATGTGTTGGGTTCTTCGATCATAGGTAATTCATTTGTAAGAGCAGAAAGCCATCAGCCCTCTTTCCCCCCACCCCAACAGGGCTCTAACAGGCACTCATTTCTGGGCCAAAATCATGAGTCCTAACTTCCTTTTTGTTGCCCAAGTATAACCCGGGGCAGAACAAAAGGAATCAGTAAACCCGCACTCCCGGATATCCTGGAGGGACAGCCTTGGTACTGGGAGAACCCTTATCAGAAGATAAAGCCTGTAACAGAAACTCAACACCGTTATTACGCGTGAAGAATTAATGGTAAAGCAGCACATAGGAGCTCACCCCCTCTCTGCAGGGTTCTCCTAGACCAGCCACACTATGCTTCGACTCCTCTGACTGTTGCACCAGTTCTCAGGGTAACGCAAACTCCGGTCCCACACTTCCTCGGCCCCCAGATCTCCAGAGAAATAAATAAAGATTAGGACTTCTCAAGGCTGACACCTATGGAATCTGTATATCCCCTTTCTTGCTCCCCAGGATAGAATCCTTGCTAAATGTAGAGATTAGGGGTTTATCATTCAATTAGAACTCTATTCTAATTCATAAAACAAAAAATTAGCTCATTTACCCAGATGAAACTAGCTAGATTAACAAAGGCACTTTACAAAAGAAAAGTTTACCAAATTTGCAGCCTAGAAAATGTCTCTGTTAAATTAGTGATAAGGTTTCAAAGAAAAGAAAAAAAAAATCAATCTGGTAAAAAAAAAAAAAGTTTCTGGAAGCAAATACATACAATTAACTGATACTGCTATGTCACATTTTCCTTCTTTCTGTGAGGTTAATTTAATCCAAGACAACATAGCTGCTTTAGTAACAACTACAAATTAACATTAAAAAGTTAAATTTGAGAGTATTTGGTGAGGGCAAAGCATTCTGTAGAGCCTTCCACGTGAACTATTTTATTTAATCTGCACAAATATTCAGTGATGTCTATGATATTTTATTCTATTTTTCAGACAAAAAACTGAAGCTTAGAGAGGTAAAGAGACCTACCTAAGATCACCTAGCTACTAAGTAATGAAGCTGGAATTTGAACCTAAATATATTTGAATCCAGAATCAAACTCTCGACCAGTACACTCAGCAAGACAGGCTGTAACTTCCTCCTGGGCTGTGACATTTAAGAGGGACCACACCAAAATTCCTGTCTCCTTTTTACCTACTGGTTATTGCGTGCCTGCTGTGGTCCAAGCTCTGCCCTGGGGTGCTCTTCGTTAATCATCACTGAGCCCTTACTTACAGTAGTGCTTTGGTGTGGGCCATACCTTCCTCTAATATACAGATAACTGGAGCTCGGAGAGGTTGTGTCCCATGTCACCCTCTCTGGAAGTGGCAAAGCCAGTATTCCACCCCAAGCCATGTCCACATTTAAAGTCTGTAACTGTTACCCGCAGGCTACCCACCTTCATCTCAGGAATTTCCATTTACGAATCTGGAAAAAAAAAAAAAAAACTCAGATGCGTAGTACTACCAGTGTATACTGAGACCCATGACAAATTTTCCTCTGTGACTTTCGAGAGTAATCTCTTGGCCTCCCCAAATTTTGAAAATGATGCAGCTGACCCCATGCACCCAGCATTGCCTCAAAATGTAGTTCATCCTGCTGAAATTTTTCAAGAGAACATTAGCGGCAGATGTTCCTCCAGTTATAAAATCCCTACTAGTTGTGTCATGGAACATGGAGGTTTGCATGGGAGTCAAGGCCTCCCTCCAGCTCTTTCTAGGGTTCCTGCTTGGCTTCCTTCACTTACAAATTGATGTGGGGGTAGGAATGGCAAACTCATTTTCTCAAAGACCAGACGATTCTCTGAAGGTGGCAGGCTCTAATGATTCGATTTCTCCAAGCCTCTTTATGGTCAAGGGAAGCAAAAGGCATTTATTGGATCCACTAGACTATTTGGTGATGGCCAATGCACATTTTGAGGTCAGGAGCAGGACACCTGCTATGGAGGGGAACAAAAATGGAGCCATACCAAAAAGAGAGCTTTTAGAGCATGGTTAGGGGAGTCCTGCAGAGAAGTGTGACATCAGGTGCCAATTGTCTTAGCAACTAACAGACGTGTTCTCTCTCCACCACTCCATACACGATGAGTTTAAAATCCTTCTCTCCATTTCCCACTCTTAATAGCACACAGCAGCCCAGGATCCAAGCATGAGCAAATGCATGCCTTACAGAGACTTTGGACAGTTTTCTAAGAATTTCTTCTCCTTCCCTCCCAAGCTGGCTTCATCTGTCTGCTGGAGATGCATCTGCAACTCTCACACAGCACTGGGCTTCCATCTCAGAGAACAGCTTCATGTGAGGTTGACCCGGCCCTCTCTCTACCCTGTGCATTTGCCATTATCAAATATTCTAGCAGAACTAATAAATGCCTTTTACTTCCCTTGAACATACGGGGGCTTGAAGAAATCGAACCACTTGAGCCTGCTGCCTTCAGGAAATCCGTGTGGTCTTTGAGAAAACGAGTTTGCCATTCCTACCCCCAAAAACAGTTCTCAGTTTCTTGTGCCCACTTAAAAGGATAATAATATCTATACCATTACTATGCCAGGAAGAAAACTGTTTTTTTTCTTTTTCCCCCAGGAGGCAGAAACACATTTCCTGACTGAGCCTCGGAGACAAAAATGCAAAAATTTGAATTCACTTTTCTTAAGAATGTGTTGTTAAAATATCTGGGATCTGTCCCTGAGTTCTGTGCAGTCAGCAGTTTCCCCAATGAGTTCATTTATTTTTCATGCTGACTGGAAGTAGAGTTTGATTTTTCCCAGTCCTGTTTCTATCCCCCCTGGAAACTTTCAAAGGAAGGACCTTTATGTCTAGGAGACAAGTAGCTTGGAAGAGAAGCTTGGAAGAGAAGTTTGGACAGGCCAGCCAATGAACAGAGCCCACAGAGGTCTCTTGAGGAAGGCAACACTGGAGAGCATGTCTCAGTGATTTTTCTACACTTTCCTTCCTGAAGTTCCCCACACAGAGCAAGTCCCTGAGAAAGCTCCGGAGAGAGAGCTCCAAGCACCTGCTTGTAATGCTTTACCACACCATTTCACAACTTTACGAGGAAGAAAATGCAGTGTGGTACAGGGTGGAGCCAACACTCATTCTGAAGTCAGGAGCGGGGGCACCTGTTTCCGAGGGGAATAAAAAAGGCTCTAGTCAAAACCATGAAAGTATTAGTGTCTTGAAGCAAACAAACAAACAAAATTCCCATGAGATGAGCCCTAAGGATGAGAAAAAATCATTTCCCATATTCCCTTACCTGAGTCCCAAACCACCCTCTCAGAACTATGTGCTTGTCTTCTCTCAAACTTTGTGGAGAGTTCTAAAAGGACAAGGATGCAACCTATTTGAGGATCAGAATTCAATGGACTGGTCAGCCCAGTCCTTCAGTCTGTTCTCCTGCCCTCAAAGAGCCCAAGCAGGTGAATGAGTTTGAAACTGTTAGATTAAAAAGGGCAGCAGTTGCTATAACTGGACCAACACACTGGAGCTGTCCCTGGTGCTGTCTCAATGGTTCCTGCAACCTGGACACACAGAGTCTTGCCTATTGAGCTGCCTGTGGTTCCTGCCCTTGTCCAACTCCCTGTCATTGCTCTTCCAGTTACATAGTTTCAATTTATGCCTGTACAACCGCACCCATTCTTAATCTCCCAATCTTCTGCAACACTGCCCAACCTCAGTGGACTGAACTTCATCTATTGAGATCCTCTGCCCACAAGTCAGGTCCACCACTACCCCCCGATCACTGATTGCAAACACATTTAGACTTCATCCTGAGATGAATGTGGAGCTGTTGGAGGGCTTTAAATAGAGGAGTAATGCCAATACATTTGACCTTTAGGAAGGTCAAGGAGATCTCAGTGCAAAGAAGAAGAAGGAAACAGGAAACTAGTTAGCAGCTGATGCATTAATCTAGGCAAAATATAATAGACTATACAAGGGTAGTGACAGAGAAGCTAGAAAGAAGATGGTGGTTTCAAGCAATATTTAGACACTAGAATCAGCAAGATAGCCCAAAGTTTCTGGCTAGACATAGGTAGGATGCTGCTGCCAAATATTGAGTTGAGAACACCAGAGAAGGAACAAATTTGAAGGAAAAAAAAAAACATGCCAAATTCAATTTTGTCTGTACAGAGTTGGGGAATTTGTGGGATATCCATCTGGAAATGCTAAGTGGACAGTTGAATATAGATCTGGAACTCAAGAGACACGTCTGAACTGAGTATAGAGGTGTTGACATTGTCATACATAGGTGATGATCAAGGGCATGTGGCTAACTATGCAAAATCCAGGTCAGAACAGACCCAAGACAGAACCCTAATAAACCCAATTCTTGATTCTTTGGAATATATTTTTTCAAACTGATTGATAAGTGGCATAGAGATAGATATGGGATCACACAGAGGACTGTGTCAGGAAAGCCAAATGAAGAGAATGTTTTCCTAAAGAGTGGCCCATGGTGTCGAATAATACTGAGATTAGACTTGAAAAGTATCTACAGGGTTTAATGACAAGGAGATCTTAGGTGGCCTTCATCTGGTGAGCCTTTCACTGCAGAGAGTGCGAGAGAATGAAGCCAGTTTAGAGTGAACTGAGGAGAGACAGGAAAGAGAAGAATTGGCAGAGTAAACGGGTACAACTCTTGGAGAGGTCTGGCTGTGACAGGGAAGGAAAAACCCGAGGAGTGGGCTGAGAACACCATGGAGAGTTCTATTTCTATTTTTTGTTGTTGTTGTTGTTAAGATGGAAGAACTATAATATATTTAGATGCTGAATGTACTGAGCCAAGTGAGGAGAAGTTGAAGATGAGAAAGGACGTAACTGGTAGATAGAGATCCAGGAGGAAGCAGTGGGTGGGATCTAAGGCACAAGCATCTCTTCCCTGGAAAGAGAGGCACAGAGGTCAGAACCCACAATCCATAAGTAACTGAGTGGAATCCGTAGCTAGAAGTTAGGGAGTTCCTGCCAAGCCTGCCTCAGATGCCAACAGTAACACGCTCTTGTTCCACCATTTTATCACCCAAAAGAAATAAAATTGGTTCCATCAGGGAAACTGGAACATATTGGTGGGTGTTAGGAGGAGACAGATTTTGATTTAAGCGAGGAAAGAAATTTCTAACAACTGGAGCCATCCAGCAACAGAATGGCAGCTGTAGTGAGCTGTCTGTCAGAGGCGGTGTTCAAGTCGAGAACAGAATGCTGTAGCCTCCCTGGCCAATCTCAGTGCATCTTGTACTGGAAAGAAGATGGAGCCATCAACTAGCTTCTGCTTTAAAGGTAGACCCTGGCTCTTTCCCAGTGATTCTAGAGTCTGCTACTGCTTTGTCCGAGAGACATCGGAGGGGTTCTTGGACCAACAGCTCTGGAGCTGCCTTTTGTAGTGCTGCCCCTAGAGGAGAAAGACTTAGTCACTAATAAACAACCCACACTCTCTCCTTTCGCTGTTGAAACTTTATACGGCGGGGCCTTGCTTTACCCTCAAGAATTCCCTGTGAAAATGCAAATATGCTCAGAAGGGTTTCCATTTCACAATGGCTTCAGCCAGCATCTGAAAGCAGATCTCCATAAACATGGGCCATTCGTAGTCATGGCTGAGAAGGGGATGGTAGTATCATACTGTCAGGGCATCCAGCTCCATCAGTGTTATCAGGTGGATCGTTGGTGAGTTACTTAGCCTCTGGCAGAAGATCAAAACTCTAATCTGTATAAAATACTCAGCACATAATATTCACTCAATAAATATTCATGAAATGGGGTGATAATGCCAGTAACCTACGACAGAGTGTAGTTATGGTCGATGAGAGCATGCTAAAGAAATGTCATTTACTTCATTATCCTTCCTTGAAATTTATAACTTGAGATTTCCCCAAATCCCAGCCTTTAGGTGATTGTCTTTCAATGTTATAATTATTAGCTGACCAGGAAACACAAATATATCTGTATCTCCAATGAAAAAATGCTCTGACTCATAAAGATTAACCAAGAAAGTATTCAGGTTCCTCTTCATTATGCTCTAGCAGGATCATTTTAGCTCAGCTGAGGATATTGTCTTGATCATATTGGTAACTGACACTTATTGTGTACTTTCTATGACCCAGACAGCTTAATTGCAAATGTTATCTGTTAATCCTCACAAAATCCTTGAAGGGCCAGTGTTAGTCCCATTTCACAGAATAAAATGGGACTTGTCCTAGGCATCACACAGCAAGTAATTAGCAGGGTCAGAACACCAAGCCCACATTGGCTACTGTGTGGCCCATCTCTTCTCCACTGAAGACTCGCTTAGATGGTACGCTTCTTGCAGTCAGGGTAAAGCCTTTTGTCTTCTCTGTGCTATCTAGCCCCATCACACAGGAAGGGCTTAATAACTGATTGTTAAATTAAACTTCCAAGTACATAATAGGAGCCTAGCACTTTCCACATTGTTAGCCACTGTTGCTTTGTCCTGAGCTTCACCTAACTTCCAACAAACAAGAGTCCACTAATAAACTTGAGTCCCCAATCCTCTTTACATCCATCCCTAAGAAACAAACCCTGGACATTCCAGAGCCCATAGGAAGATGACTGCCTGGTCTTCAAGCTCATGGAGAATCTCTACTTCACACAGTCTGTGGGAATCAGCACTGGGAATTTACCTCATACTTTGGTACAAATAGAATCAGGGAAAGCCAAGACTGGAGGGATGCAGCACAAAGACCAAGCCTCTAGCGTGGCTAAATCAGGAAGGCAATCTCACACCCTGGCTGAGCCCAGCACATTCATTCTAGGCTCTCGATTGCCCAGTCTTCCCTGCCCGTGCCTCTTCACCTCCCACCAGGATACTTTCCAATTCGGCTCCTACACACACCATTTCTTTCTCTGTGGTGTGATTTATAGCACTTCCTTCATCTGGCTTGCCTCTTCTCAGTACTTTGTCAATTCCTACTTATGCTTCAAAGATCACCTCCAGGAAGCCTTCCCTGACTCTTCCATCCTGTCTAAAATATAGTGTAGGCATAACTATGTGTAGCCTCACATCAGTCACCAGGTGCTTCATGCCTATATCCCAAGCCTCTGCAAGGAGACTGAGCATTCTTTGCAAGTAAGAATAATGCTTTCTAGTCTTCCTTCCCCCACTCCAGTGCCCAGGTCATTGCTCAGTGAGTCCAAAGACACAAACCTGACTTCTCAGGCTGAGATACTCAGAATGCTTCACCCCAGCAGGCATGGGAAGTGCCCTTTCCATCAAACCCAAGAGCAATCCTCATCCCTTTGGCTTTCCTAAATTATCTCTAACCTGATTATCCTTCTCCCACAGAACATAGAATTCTCCAAGGAGGCCTGGATGGATGCTGACCCCAGCTCTTCAGCTAATTGCTCTCATCCTCTTCCGATACAAGTAAGGAATTATCCCTGCCAAAGCAGTATAGTCCTGGAAAGATGTTAGTGGTGACTCATGCAGGGGGGAGGAGGGGCAGAAAAAGAATGAGAGAAGAAAAGAGAGAGTATACAGGCTGGTTATGGAGCCACAGAATGAGGCACATTACCAATTTAGCCAATTATGCTGCTGAAGCAATTAAATAACCTCACCGTGGTAGGAGGATGTATAAACAGAGCCCACAACACTACCCTGGAGGCCAGCAGGAAAACAAGCTTGGCTGCTACGGTGGAAAGCCATTGCTTTTATCTCTCCAGCATCCCCTTCCCCCTTTTCTTCTGTTAATAGAACTCCTACCCTCAGGAAACCTGCTCCATGCATTTGGGGTAGGGCTCACTTCTACGTGAGGTAGGCATTGCACCAAGATCAGTTGACTGTGTCTTCCCCCAGCCTCAGTGGTCAGTTCCAGGATGCGTGTACCATCCAGGAGAGCTGATGAGAATCATGTCTAAGACTGGAAATGGAGATACTAGAAGAAGTCAGTTCTTCCTCCTGTTGGATTATAAACTTTGAAGATGCTGGCTTGGGGCTGCCAGTAGCCATCTCTCCTTCCAAAGGGAGGGAGTTTGCCTGAGAATAAAGGCAACATGCCAAGGAGAGAAGAGCCAAGAGATGGAAGGAAAGTAGAGTTTTGATGCTTCATTTGAGCCCTAGATCCAGCCATGCCTGAAGTCTGTGGACTTAGCATGTCAAAAGGACAAAAATCTCTTCTTTCCCTCAAGATAATTAGATGTAAATTTTGGGGGTTTGGTTGGGTTTGGTTTGGCTTTGCTTCGCTTGGCTTGGCTTGGTTTGATTTGATTTGGTTTGGTTTAGTTTTATTGTGAAACAGAGACCCAACTAACATAGTCACTGAGATTGGGAACTGATGTTCTATGGGAAAAAGATGCCAAAGAGAGAGAGAGAGAGAGAGATCTATACAATAGAATCACCCCCACATTTTAATGAAGCTGCAATTCAGCAGGACTTTCAGCCTCCTGCAAAGCAGAAGCAATCGACCAAACCGAACGTAAACCAACAGGAGTGGTAAGGCTCAGAGAAACATCTGAAAAGGGATTGTCTCAGTCTCCCTTTAACATCCAATCTAATCCAAGCTTCAGGGCAGCTGCAGTGCAATCTGAATTCGACCATTGCCAGGTCCTGTGCACCCCAGCCCTGAGCAAGGGCATTGTCTGGCAGGCCCCCACCTACACCCAGAGTCAGCTTTTCTAACGTCCTTCCCAAATGCTGACCACCATGTGAGATTTCCCATGGCCACCTTCCAGAAATGAAGGGTGGCGCCAAGTCACTCTCCCGATGGCTTCCCAATGTGTCACTCTTCTCTCATTTCCCAGGCAGAAGGCCAGTGAGGCATCCACAACTCCCTGGAGGGCAAAAAAGCAACTTCTTAGTTAAAGAATAGATCTATACTTTCAAGGTGATTTATGCAGGGACCTAAGTCTTCCTGCAGTGGACACTCACGCAGATGCTCGCTGTAGCAGAGGTTCTCTGGGCAGGGCTGGCATCCATGCAGAACTACGCCAGCCCACTAAATCACCTTGCATGCTCTCCATTAGATGTCCCTGAGGGACTCGAGGTGGGATACAATTCATCCCCTGGCGCCAGCGATACACAGCAATGGCAGAATGCTGATTCTAGGTGGGACTTCACGGTGGACTCAGAAGATAAGGGAATATGAGAAAGAGAAAAAGACAAGCTGCTTTCTCTCAGAGCTGATTCTTGGAGCTCAGTTTAGGACTTTGTGCTTTTTAATAACTACAAACTAGAGCCAAGATAGAGGTTCTCAACCCTAGCTACACATTAGAGTCACCAGGGTAGGTTTAAAGCTGTCGAATGCCTGAGCCCCACCTGCATGCATGCGCGCGCGCGCACACACACACACACACACACACACACACACACACACACACACACACACACACCAGAATTTTCAGAGAAATCACCCCAGGTAGAATTGAGCACCACTGAGCCAAGACAGCACCATTCTTCTATCCACTTCCTGTCACTTTCAAGACACCCTCAGTACAAGCGGCCCAGAGGAGACAAAGATGACAGCAGGGTCTCTCTACCTCAGTCCTCTCTCTCTGCTTCCTTAAGGCACTCACGTTCCCAGCTGTCATCGAGCAGGACTTCCCCAAAGGTTGAGGACCCCAGAAACTGGAAGCAAAGTCATCAGAGAATAGAAAACAGACGACAAGCCAGCTGGTCGTCGGCTCTTCCAGGTGCTTCTTCAGGACAGTGACTGTTAAATGGATGTCTTAGAGGGGTGCATGGATGTCAAAATCACTGATCGAGTAGAGAGTGGGCTTGGTGCTTGGTCACCTCACCCCCGGTGTGGTAGCCTGGATGGGTTGGACCAGTCAGACTCTCTCCCTTGGGACTGGAACATAATTTCCAGGGCTGATCTCAGTCGGCGTTAAATGGCAAAGACACTGTGACCCATGTGCAGAGAGGACCAGGCCGCTGAGGGAGAAGAGGGGAACAGACACCCACGAGAAACAGGAAGAAGCCACAGTGAGGAAAGCTGCCTCATCTTGGGGTGCCTTTCAGGCTCCTGCTGCAGCCCATCATGAAGGCCAGCAGCCATCCCCGCCTTGGGCTCCCGGAAACCCCCCAGTGGTGACCAAGGTGACCCACGCCAGCTTTTCCTGATCCCTCCTCCCCACAGGAGCTGCGTGTTGCAGTAGAAAGAAAGAATCTGGCTCCAGAGTCCAGATAGGGGCTTTACCATGAGGGACATTGGCCACGTTTCCTACTTTGCCTATGCCTCGGTTTTCTCATCTGCAAAATGGGGGGCCTGGTAAGCATTAAAGGGGTCAATACATGTCACAGTCTCCAAAAGGTGCCTGTCATATCAGCTCTTAAATAAATTCCAGTAGAAGTCATATTTGGCTTCTCTTGAATCAAGTACTCTTTCCTTCCGGTCCCAGGAAGGAAGATAGACTGCCCAGTACCCCAGTGGGTCAGCCCAGTGGCTTTCCTGTGGTGCACGATGGCATTTCACAGTAGGTAAGTCCATGGGAATCGCACAGCCAGGAGCCCAAAGAGCTCAGTGTCTAGAGTAATACAAGCTCTGATACTGGCCCTTAGGAATTTTGTCTCCTGGTTAGGGAAATTAGGTATGTACAAGAAAAAAAAATATGATAATAAATGCCCAGCAAGTGACGCTGGGGTGGTAAGTGCCGAGGGAGGTTAGTAGGTAGCAGTCACTGAAAATATCGGGCCTGATGCTCTGGTCACAGAGGAGCTGGGGTTTCCATCACCGTGTTGCATGATGCCAGGCGCAGCAAAGCATCCACAGGGCTCCCCACACTCCACTCCATTCCTACTGGGAGGAACTGGAATTGCCACTGAAAGGTGCTTTCCACAGTGTAAAGATATCCACAGTGTAAAGATTTCCAATGATCGCATTTCCACCCAGGGCGCGTCAGATTCTATTTTTAGATGAGGAGGTTGGGGTTTGCATTTAACCAGGAACCAGTGTCCGCGTTGCTCCCAGAGGTGGGGCGGACAGGCCAAGCCCACGTACCTGCCAGGGCTGGTACAGGCAAATGGTTCCCAGAGCTCCTGATTCCCACAGGTCCACCAAGGGACGTGCTCTGTCTTGGGCCCTTGCTCAACCAATGAAGAGCAGCAGCTTGGGATAAATACCCGCAATCTTTCTCCCCTCAGGGTGAGAGGCCAGACTCATCCTGAGGTGTGTTTTGCACAGTTTCTCAGAGAGCCTGCAGCAGCAGGACCGAACCCCAGCAGCCCACCACGGCCCCACTCACTGGCTCATCTTGCCCCCAGTTTCCTCCATTGTCTGGCTCACTTCCCCAGCTCCTTCATGGTGATTCCTGAGATCACCTCCCAAATGAACGGCTCACACTAAATCCTCAACACAGGGTCCATTTTTAGAGAGACCCAAACTGATCCAAAAGCCTACTGGCCAAGCGGGGAGTGGGTGACTCTGAGGAGACATTGCCCCACCATCCCGGTGCCAGCTTCTGGTGCAGCTGGGAACACTGTTCCTGCCTCCCTCCCAGGCAGATTCTAGTTATATTTGTTTCCGTTCCCTGCTAATCAACACCATTTGGTGCTGTACGCTAGGTCTCTGCTCCTACAAAGGAATTAGCACTATTTCCTGGATTTTATTTTTAATAAGCATCTTTATGGGGGTTTTATGGTGCTCAGCAGATACACTTGAACCAAATGAGCTGTTAGGTATAGACAGAGGAAGTCAGCTGAATCCCTGCACAGGCCCCTGGCAGCCCCACTCACTTACCCATTGAAGTGAAAGTGGAGCCCAAGTTAGACATTTAAGTGGACTGAATCTCCTTACGGATAAATAAACCAACCAGTTTCCCGGTTTGGTGTGCAGGCTGGGTGTCAGTGAGCAGAAGCAAGCCATTAACCTGGCTGCTGCAACAACCCAGCTCCCTAATGGATAGCAACCCACATGGCCCAGGCCATGAGGGTGAGAAAGGTTAGGACACAAGCTCAGGGGAGGTGAGACAGGTGAGACAGGTGAGGACACCATGCAGATGCATATGACTCCCTCAGCAGGACTCTTTCTTTTGATCGATTTCAGCCCTGTTTCTGTAAATGCCATTCTCCTCTGAAGACTAGAATGAGATGAATTCAGAAGGAGCCACATGGATCGAAAATGAGGCGTATGGAAATCAAAGATAAGCCGTGCTTCCTGGATATACTGAGGGCTTGATCACTCAGCAATGCTCAGAGGCAGGGTCATTCACTAGATGTATTCTGGCTCCCAGGACAAGAAAAAAGAACATAATTCAACTGGGGACACAGTATTCCCTGGTGACCCAGGGACACAGACCATGAGACTGGATATTTTCTTCCTTCTGCTATAATCCAAACATATGCAGAAGGCTGAAACTAGGAAGGCTTGAGGCAGGAAGCAAAAACACTTCCAGATCACACAGGGCTCTCCACTCCTGCCATGCTTGAGAAGGAACTTGGGAAGGAGAACAGAAGAGAGAAAAGAAGGTAAAGAAAGAAAAAACGCAGCTGAGGAGATAGTAGCACTAAAGCCATCCAAAGGATAAAATCCATTTTGAGCAAATGCTTATCAGAACTGCCAACACTAACCCCTTTATTCAACAAATAAATACTGAGCACCTACTATGTGCCAGTCACTGAGCCAGATCCTGAGAATATGATGTAGATGTGGTACATCCCCTCAAGAGTTTCCCACTAAGTGGAATTGAAGAAGTTGAAAATGTGTGTGTGTGTGTGTGTGTGTGTGTGTGTGTATCAGTGAATGTCAAAGAATTATTACCTAAATAAAATCATAGATAGGGATGTTGAATTAGTACAACAGGAAGTAACATCATCTGGCTGTAAGGCAAGTTTCCAGAGTATTAGAGTGAGTTCTATGAAAATAAGGCATGAGCAGAAGTCAGCCAGAAAAAAGAGGCTTGGGGAGAGGGATTTTCCAGGCAAAGGAAACAGCAAGTGCAAAGTTCTCGAGGGCAGAAAGCATGACTTCTTTGAAGAAGCTGAAGAGAGAATGTGAGCAAGAGGGTGATGGGAGAGACTCTGGAGATGCAGAGAGAGACTTAAACATGAGTGAACGGTCAAACTGTAGATAGATTCAACCAAAGACGGTGTTCGTGAACGGACATTGATTCTGTAGAACTTCCTCAGAATGCCATGTAGAGAGAGAACATGAAAGAAAAGTTAGGGGACACAAAAGGAAGAGCAAAAAGTAAGGAAAACAGATAATGGAGGAAAGACTATATCTGAAGACATGAATTTTCCAAGATTAAAGAGAAATTCCTCAGATTGAAAAAAGCATTAGTCATGAGCAAGATAAATTTAAGTAGTTTCAGAATTGCTAACCTATACCCTTTCAAGAAACAAATTTACCAATTAAAGTGTTGTGTTTGCATGCAATTCTTTTTGCCTTTTATTAGCTACTGTAAGTACATACTGTTTTTCCAAGGCTACTTCTGTCAGCTTCTTTCTTCCCCATACCCCTCAGTGTGATTATGTGATTCATTCTTAATACAGTGAGCTTCATTTGTTCTGGTCTGCATTCCAACTCCATCCCCCTACACACACACACACACACACACACACACACACACACACATCCTGGTTGATTTCTTGTTTGCATACAATAAAATAGATTCTTTGTAGTTGGTAGCTCTATGCATTTTGGTAAATGCTTGGTCATGTACCTGCCACCACAGTCCCATATTGAGACATCTACCTGTGATTTAGGGTCTACAATAATAGACTCAATTTTACATGTGAGGAATTGGAAGCACAAAGGGGTAGCGTGAGGTCATCCACTAATAAGCATTAAGCTGGGCTTTTGCTTTGGGTATTCTTGGCTCCAGAATATCAGCTGAAAAACCCTACGCTACACCATCTTGGATTTCCACGCCAAACCCAGATTTACATGAACATTTGATTGCCAGAAACCCTATCACAAAGGGATCCCAAATGTGCATCTGCTGGAATCCTCAGTCACTGACACCTCTAGGGACATGGGGAAAGCCTGGCCCAACGTTTTGGAATCACAAGGACAAAAATAGCATCCCTTTTCAAACCATCAAATAGGTTGGCATTGGGGAACAAGAAGGAGACAAATCCTAAACTCTAGCTCAGGATTGAGTGAGGATTAGTTTAAACTTCCCAGCTGTTATCCTTTGAAGGCACGGATCATATCTTATTCTTCCCTATATCCCTGGTACTTGGCACGTGGCAGGTGTTTAATCAAGATTTATTGAATGAATGTAAGCATCAAAGAGAAAGATTATAAATTTAAATATCAAGAGGTGCCAGAGAAGAGCCATGAGCCACAGGGCATACTCCCTCTTACAACTGACATTCTACATCCTTCCCATCATATGAGAAGCCTTACACTCCAGTCCTGCCAGTTTCACTATTAGAGTGTCAGGCACTGCAGTCCCCACACTTGCAGTGCAGCAGAGGCCAGAAACAGGCCTGACCTGTTAGTTAAATTATGGATAATGACATGGGCTCAGTGTTTCTAGCCACATGAAACTAGGTGGCAATGCAAGACAATATGAAGCAAACGTATGGATGGATGATGGGTAGAGAATAAATGGATGGACAGATGGATGGACAGGCAGATGGATGGAATAGAAGATTTGGACTCAAGTTAAAAGCTATACTCCTTGAGGACGGGATTTTTTTGTCCTCCTTTATAGCCATAGCACCAGTGCCCTAACACGTTGCCTTACACATAGTTTCTCAAGAAATATTTGTTAAATAAAAAAGGAATGAAGAGGCAGTAGCTGACAAGCGGTCTCCCTGCACCAAATGCTAAAAAGGCAGAGGTGTTCTTAGCTTGCCCATATACTCCTATGAATTTGATTCCTGTGTCTCAGCTTCTCTTACGCATTTTACTAATGCTGATGGGGAAAATTCAAAGATAATTTTTTCTGGGCTGATTATTGTACCCACAGCCCACATAAGTCGGGAAATGTAGTTGGTAAACAGGCTTTCTAAAACCCTCATAGAGGAGCACAGAGTAGAGGGGCAGGACTTTCCAAGGGTCCCTGAGAAGATCTGCTTGGATACTATTGACTTTCTCCACTGCACCCACGAGAATCTACAGGCAGTGATGTTCAGAGTCATGGCCCTCCTTATACGACCAAAGTAAAGCAGTGCAGCAACATCCAGGGAGACCCTCACCAGAGGGAGCAAGCCCGGATGAGCATGCAAAGGCAAGCGGCCAACAGTCTATGGTGGCAGATGTTCTGGGCCTGACTGTATGAAACAGAAAAATCTTATTTTTAATGTGCATCACTTTCTTTTTGTCATGTTGGGTTCTGGGAAGGGGAAACGAGTACATATTCTCTATTTCACCTTGAAACACAGTCTTCTATTCGACAATTGCTTATGCAGGATCATGCTTGTTGAGCCAACAAGAGCATCACACTGAACCTGAAATCAGTGGTGAATGTGCTTGACTTAAAAATAACTGGAGTGTTGCTCGGTCCCCTGGGCATTCCTTGAAGAACTCCTGCCAAGGAAAGGCTCTGCTCCTCCAGGATGAGAATTTACAAGGGAACACTGAGTTTCATACATCACAACATTATTTCTGCAGAAGCAAGCTTTTCTCTTTAAGATACGCAAAACCACAACAAATAGCCCAGCTTTGAATAAAGTTCTTCATAGAGATAGCATGCAAACACTGACCCTCAGAATCTGCAAATTAGGATTCGGGACACACAGCCTGTCATGGTGGAGCAGGGCTTTGTTAGAAAAACCAGTTTCAAGGTTCACTCAAATTCATTAGAGGCACACCTGTGAACCACTCATGCCAACTCTCCAGGGACTGCTGTACAACCTGGCACATTTCTCATAGAGTCGGCTGCGAGGTGCTCTGTCCTGTCAATCACCCTCTCACCATCCACCAGAAGGAACATTTTCTTCCCTGGTCCCTCAGAAGGACAAGCCTCTCTCAGAACAGTAGACAGCTCTGAGGCTGAGGGAACACAGAGCATGTTCATCAGAGCCAAATCCACCACCAGGTGCACTATGGGCCGGGAAGCCTGCCTCACAATACGCTGCAATCTTGCCCTGCCACCATCCACTACCCGAGGCGGATGAAATTATTGTGTAGTTAGGTTGTGCTGGTCATTCTCTGTTTGTCTCCCCAGCTCCATTCTCTGCCCCTAGGATTTGCATCACCAGGGGCCAGTTGCTGCCTGCCTTCCAGTGGCGCCACTCAGTGAAGGCGTTGCCAGAAGATTAGAGAGTGGGAAGAAGAGTTGGGGTCTCCTTCACATTCTTGCTTTGGGCCACACTGCTGGCAGGGGCTGCCTCCCTTCACTCCTCCACAACCAGGGCTCGCTGGGCTCCAATAACACCGTTCTCTTCCCTTGATTCTTCAAGCTCAACGGTGATGGAAGATTCTGCACCATCTTTTCTCGGGGTACTTCCACATCCCTTGTTGGTCCTCATGACCCTACCAATTTCTCCATACGTCTTCCCTTTGCCAAATCATCTAAGAGGAATTGTGTTTCCACCATGGCTCTTGCTGGTCCAGAAGGACAAGGAAAAGGCATTCATCTTGGATGAAGGGAGGCTGAGTTCTAGACCCTGCTCTGCTTCTGACTACCCGGTGACTTTGAGCAAACCACTTCACCTCTATGAGCCACAGCTATCGACCTCATCAGCAGGAGGAGGCTGGATCTGTGCCAGGAAGCCCACATCATTCTTTGAGTCTCCCTCAGTTCCACACAAAAACCAGCAGGCCCTCAGGCTTCCCTCCAGAGCTCTGAAGAGCAGGGTCTGAAAGCTGGACATATTAGTCACTCTAGTTCTTTTAGAGACTTGGATATTTGCTATATGGAGATTACACAATCTTCTCTGGAAAATTAACGAAGTGATTGGAGCTCACTCTAAAGGGGCTGTTTGGGGTCCACTGTGTACTCTGGAGGGGAAGCGGGACACAAATTGAATCACAGGCCGGCCCCTCCTGAATTGAGAAGGCCACCTTTTGTGTGCCCTAATGCCATCAGCCATGCCTGTGGGCTGCAGGAGGCCAGGAAGGTGGTCAGCTCTCTGCGAGGAGATGCCCATCCCTCTGAGGCTAAGTCTCAGGAAGGGCACAGCTGCTCGCCCTCCTGGCCAACACTCACCGCCACTGGTTCCAGTGGGATCTGACGGGTAGTGGCAGTGCCTACTGCATAACCCACCTGTTTCTATGGCACCTGTGGCTTTGCAGGTGCTTTCCCATAAATCATCATCTAACGAGATCCTTACAGTCTCCCTGTGAGGCGGGCAGGGCAGGAAGTTTTGACAATTACACTTGACAAGTAATAGACAAGTGCGTTGGAGGAAACTGAGTCAGAGACGCATTTCCCAAAGTCACCCGGCTCACAAGGAGGAAGCCGCAACCAAATCCCAGACCCGAAGCGTCTTTTCTAGAGTCACAGATCTGATTTACGTAGACAGTTAAACTAAGTTACTGGTGTTAAGGGCATCATATTTTGCATGAGGCCAACTTTTGCATGTTTCCATCCATGATGAAAAACATGCTCCCTGGCTATTCTCCATGATGTCATGGGCCTACCAGGAAATGAAACCAGCTCCCTGGGGACCTTGGCCTCTTATCTGTACTTTCCCATGTGCTTTTGTGAATGTTATCTCCCTCAGGTGGGGCTGTTTGGGCCAAAGTCACATAGCGATTTGACCCCCTCAAGTCTGCTCAATAGTTTGTGTCCCTTGATTCTCAGTCTGGTGCTATTTCTGCCCCCTTCACAGTCCTTCAGTCACTCAGCAAACGTGCTGAGCCCTAACACGGGCCAGGCCTATACTGGGAGCAGGGATGGTACAGCACTGATCAGTGCCCAGCCCCCACTCTTAGAGGAGTTTAGAGTCTGGTGGGACAAATAATGCACTAACCATAGTGGAGGCCCTAAGAGATTGACGTGACGAAGGTGTGTGCCCAGGTGTGCTGGGAGCACTAAAAGAGGAGGAGCGAGGAGCATCCCGGTCTAACCTGGGGAGACTACACAGAGAAGCAGGGGAAGAGCCGAGACTCTAAGGGTCTGTTCGTGAGCAGGCACCCACCAGGCTGGAGCGCTGTGGGTGGGAGCAGCATTCTAGGGGCTGGCAGGAGCTCCGTGGGCAGAGGCGTGAGCCAGCGTGGCATGTCCAGGCAGCTCCACGTGGCCAAAACTCCAAGTGTGAG